>OY740788.1:80909763-81449763 GCA_963514005.1 Raja brachyura | reverse complement strand
GATTTACAAAGGGGAAATCATGCTTGACTAATCTTCTGGAATTCTTTGAGAATGTAACCAGGAAAATGGACAAGGGAAAGCCAGTGGATGGGCTTTAAAAAAGCATTTGATAAGATCCCACATAGCAGATTAGTGGGCAAAATTAGGGCACATGGTATTGGGGGTAGAGTGCTGACATGGATAGAATATTGGTTGGCAGACAGGAAACAAAGAGTAGGGGTTAACTGGTCCCTTTCAGAATGGCAGGCGGTGACTAGTGGGGTACCACAAGGCTCGGTGCTGGGACCGCAGTTATTTACAATATATATTAATGATTTAGATGAAGGTGATTACAAGTAACATTAGCAAATTTGCAGATTACACAAAGCTGGGTGGCAGTGTGAACTGTGAGGAGGATGCAATGAGAAGGCAGGGTGACTTGGATAGGTTGGGTGAGTGGGCAAATGCAGTTTAATGTGGATAAATGTGAGGTTATCCACTTTGGTAGCAAAACAGGAAGGAAGATTATTATCTAAATGGTGTTGGGAAAGGGGGGAGTACAAAGGGATCTGGGTGTCCTTGTTCATCCGTCAATGAAAGTAAACATGCAGGTATAGCAGGCAGTGAAGAAAGCGAATGGCATGTTGGCCATCATAACGAGAGGAGTTGTGTATAGGAGCAAAGAGGTCCTTCTGCAGTTGTACAGGGCCCTAGTAAGACCACACCAGGAGTATTATGTGCAGTTTTGGTCTCCTAATTTGAGGAAGGACATTCTTGCTATTGAGGGAGTGCAGCATAGGTTCACAAGATTAATTCCCGGGATGGCGGGACTGTCATGCTAAGAGAATGGAGCGGCTGACTCTGGAATTTAGAAGGATGCGAGGGAATCTTATTGAAACATATAAGATTATTAACGGTTTGGACATGCTAGAGGCAGGAAACATGTTCCTGATGTTGGGGGAGGTCCAGAACCACGGGGCACAGTTTAAGAATAAGGGATAAGCCATTTAGAACGGAGATGAGGAGTTGTGAGTGTGGAATTCTCTGCCTCAGAGGGTGGTGGTGGCCAGATCTCTGGATACTTTCAAGAGAGAGCTAGATAGGGCTCTTGAAGATAGGGAGTCAGGGGATATAGGGAGACAGCAGGAACACGGTACTGATTGTGGATGATCAACCATGATCACATTGAATGGTAGTGCTGGCTTGAAGGGCCGAATGGCGGCCTCCTGTACCTATTGTCTATTGACTCCGGGTGCTCCGGGTGCTGATGAACACACAAAAATAACTGCGTGCAGATTGTTGCCCAAGATCAAACAGACACTGAGTCTGCAAGCACAGGCTTGTGCAAACAACTTGTGTTGCTCCCACCTCTCCCTGGCGTGAGCTAGCCCAGCCTCGCGCGCGCACACACACACACACATTCTCTGGAGGAGGTACAACAAACACCCAGTGACGGAGACATCGCCAACAGCAGCAGATGGCGGACACTCCTGGTTTTAAATGGGATGTTTCAACAGCATGGATTCTCAAAGACCTCTTGCCTGGATTTCAACATTGTCATCCTCACTTGCAACTTATTTTGGGATCAGTAACTGAATCCAAGACCATCATTTGGTGACACAAAAGATGGAGTTACACAGATGTAAAATATTTGCAGCATCACAGGAGTGTTTAATAGTAGAACAACACTGTCAAGTCACGCCAAGTTTATTTGCGTTGCATGTCATTGATTTGAGACAAGAGCAAGGAGGTTCCACTGCAGTTGTACAGGGTCTTGGTGAGGCCACACCTGGAGTATTGCGTACAGTTTTGGTCTCCAAATCTGAGCAAAGACATTCTTGCCAGAGAAGGTTCACCAGACAGATTCCTGGGATGTCACGACTTTCATATGAGGAAAGACTGGATAGACTCGGCTTGTACTCGCTGGAATTTAGGAGATTGAGGGGGGATCTTATAGAAACGTACACAATTCTTAAGGGGTTGGACAGGCTAGATGCTGGAAGATTGTTCCCGATGTTGGGGAAGTCCAGGACAAGGGGTCACAGTTTAAGGATAAGGGGGAAGTCTTGTAGGACCGAGATGAGGAAAACATTCTTTACACAGAGAGTGGTGAGTCTCTGGAATTCTCTGCCACAGAAGGTAGTTGAGGCCAGTTCGTTGGCTATATTTAAGAGGGAGTTAGATGTGGCCCTTGTGGCTAAGGGGATCAGGGGGTATGGAGAGAAGGCAGGTACGGGATACTGAGTTGGATGATCAGCCATGATCATATTGAGTGGCGGTGCAGGCTCGAAGGGCCGAATGGCTTACTCCTGCACCTATTTTCTATGTGTGGTAAGGTGCAGGTAAAATGAAAATCTAGCTTGCAGCAGCATCACGGGCACATACACGCGGATATAAACAAATTAGACAATAATTATGCAAATTCTGCAAGACGGTGCAAAAACACAAGTCGCTTGTGCAACACAATTGGAAAGCAAGACATGGTAGTGCAAGAGCTGGGCCGTAGTGTTCTGTGGCTGAGGTAGGATTAGAGTTGTGTGGATCTGTTCAATTGGCTATTCACAAAGCTGGTATCGTGGGCCTGGTCTTCTGGCCAAGGGTAGACATCTTGCGCACATCTGATGTTCTCTGTTACCTCATTGACAGCTGCGATACCAGCTCAGGAACTTGGAGACCCTTCCTGAACCCCTCACCATTTTCCATATGTTTATGGATCAGAATTAGGCCATTTGGCCCATCAAGTCTCCTCAGTGATTCAATCATGGCTAATCTAGAGTCAGTTATTAAAGATGGGATAGCAGCACATTTGGAAAGTGGTGAAATCATTGGACAAAGTCGGCATGGATTTACGAAAGGTAAATCATGTCTGATGAATCTTGTGGAATTTTTCGAGGATGTAACTAGTAGCATGGATAGGGGAGAACCAGTGGATGTGGTGTATCTGGACTTCCAGAAGGCTTTCGACAAGGTCCCACATAAGAGATTAGTATATAAACTTAAAGCACACGGTATTGGGGGTCAGTATTGATGGGGATAGAGAACTGGCTGGCAAACAGGAAGCAAAGAGTAGGAGTAAACGGGTCGTTTTCAGAATGGCAGGCAGTGATTAGTGGGGTACCGCAAGGCTCAGTGCTGGGACCCCAGCTATTTACAATATACATTAATGATCTGGATGAGGGAATTGAAGGCAATATCTCCAAGTTTGCGGATGACACTAAGCTGGGGGGCAGTGTTAGTTGTGAGGAGGATGCTAGGAGACTGCAAGGTGACTTGGATAGGCTGGGTGAGTGGGCAGATGTTTGGCAGATGCAGTATAATGTGGATAAATGTGGCCCTTCGTCTAAGGGGATCAGAGGGTATGGAGAGAAGGCAGGTACTGGTTACTGAGTTGGATGATCAACCATGATCATATTGAATGGCGGTGCAGGCTCGAAGGGCCGAATGGCCTACTCCTGCGCCTAATTTCTATGTTTCTATCTACCTTTCCGTCCCCGTAACCTTTGACACCCTTACTAATCAAGAGTCTGCCTCCACAACTGTCTTTGGCAATGAATTCCACAGAACCGCCACTCTGACTACATAACTTCTTCCTCATCTCCTTTCTAAAGTTACGTCCCTTTATTTTAACGCTATGGGCTCTCCCACTAGTTGAAATATCCCCTCCACATCCACTCTACCCAGGCCTATCACTATTTGGTACGTTTCAATGAGGTCTTCCTTAATCCTTCTAAATTCCAGCGTATACAGGCCCAGTGCTGTCAAATGCTGACGGGGATTTTAATACATCCTCCCTGACAAACCATTCTCTCTCTCTCTATTGAGGCTGCAGGAAACTATTCGTATATTGTAGGTAGGGAAAAGAAGAGGACATTGGTGTAGGGCAAGGGGGAAGAGACAAGATATGAGGGAGACTGGTGCGTTACCGGGGTGCATTGATGAAGAGAGAGCTTGCTGACGGCAGTTAAGAAGTGCTTAAAAGAGTAGATATAGAAGGCTGCAGACAGGATGAACGTGCCTGAGTGCACACTGGACAAGTTGGGCCGAAATGGCCTTCTTCATCTCGTACAATTCCATGACTCTATCTCCACCCAATGACATTGAACCACATGGAACCGTATAGCACAAGAACATGCCATCTGATGCATAATGCAATGCCTTTCGAAGATTTCACATCAATATAACTTTGACATTTTGTATTTTTCAAATGATGGTGTAGGATTACTTTGCCCTGTCAGCTGATCCTTTGCGTGGGAAGAAATCTAGGCCAACGTCGGGTAACAAATTAATTGTTTTTCCATACGTCAAATAGTCGGCACATACGCAAAGTTCACTCTGTGGCAACTGTAACTAAGTAATGAATGGCATCAAAAGCGCATAAGACTGGAGGCAGTGAATAATTCATAAAAGTGCAGAGAGAGAGATTATCTAGAACTAATTCTACCATTTGTTGGACGGAATCCTGGCCGTTTGAACATTGCAGGAGTTTGTTTGCACGTTAAGGCATTCGCAAATAGACACAAAATGCTGGAGTACCTCTGTGGGTCAGGTAGCATTTCCAGACATGTCCGAGGCTCTGGGTTAACATTTGTCCTTTCTTTGATTTGTCTAAGGTTGGGCGCAGGCAACAGCGGCCTTGATGATCATTGGCTTAATACTTTTGATCATCTGCTTCATCCTGTCCATCGTGGCTTTGTGCAAAGAGCGACCTAGTCTGCTGAGAGTAATTGGATTCATCCTCTTCATTGCTGGTAAGAGTTTTTCCTCATCATAGTTCTAAATGGCCTACCCCTTATTCTTAAACTGTGAACCCCCTGGTTCTGGACTCCCCCCAACATCGGGAACATTTTTCCTGCATCTAGCCTGTCCAATCCTTCAATAATTTAATATGTTTCCATAAGATCCCCCCCCTCATCCTTCTGAATTCAAGCGTATACAAGCCCAGTTGACGCATTCTTTCATCATATGTCTCTCCCACCATCCCGGGAATTAACCTGGTGAACCTACGCTGCACTCCCTCAATAGCAATAATGTTGTTCCTCAAATAAGTAGACCAAAATTGCACACAATACCTCGGGTGCTGTCACGGGGAGAACGTACAAACTCCGTACAGACAGCACCCGTTGTCGGGTTCGAGCCCGTGTTCTCTGGTGGACAGATTGATTCAAGAACTTGATGGGGACGAGGCCGTTCTTCAACTTGGAGGTAATGGTTCTCGGGCACCTGCACCTAATCCTAATGGTGACAGTGAGATGAGAGCATGGCCAGGGTGGGGTGGGACTATGAAAGTGGATGCCTTCTTGGGGGTGAACCTCCTGTAGATCCCCATGTCCCAAATGAGTGGTTCGCAGTCTTGACCCGCATTGCCCTGACTGATATTCTCAGCAATTTCAATGTCATCCCAACTAAGGATAAACCAGGAACAGCCTCTCCCTGTTCATGAAAAGTTGGGAAGAGCTACTGAGACGTTGGAAATCAGGCTGAACAGTCTGGGAAGTATACAAGATTATGAGATGCATAGATAGAGTGGATAGTAAAAATATTTTTTCCCTTGGAAGACCTCTCAAAGAAACGGGGGCACAGAGATAGGGTGACGGGGAAAGAGTTTTAAGAGATAAGGTTTTACACTGAGAGCAATTGATATCTGTAATCATCACTGCATTTAAGAGGCAAGGATATGAACCTAAAGTGAGCCAGTTGTTTTAGTGTAGACGGGCAAAAGGATTGGCATGGACTGGGTGGGCTGAAGGGCCCCTTTCTCTACTCTATAGCTCTAAATAGCAGCCAGCATCGCTACCATTTCTGACAGTGTTGACCCTGGAGCAGAGGTCCCTGGCCTCAGCCTGCCCCAACGGCAGTGGCCCTGGTTTCAGCATGACCTGCACAGGCTGTCCACTCACACCCAAAGAGTCCAAACCCATGGAACACTTCACAGCAGGCCGGGATCATTTGTTGATGTGCAGCACTTTAGGTTCTACAAGATCACCTCCGTCCCGTAGTACAGAGGAGGTTTACTAGAATGTTGCAGGGAGTACAGAGGAGATTTACTAGAATGTTGCCTGGGTTCCAGCAGCTAAGTTACAGAGAAAGGTTGAACAAGTTAATTCTTTATTCTTTGGAGCGCAGAAGGTTAAGGGGAGACTTGATTGAGGTCTTTAAAATGATGAAAGGGATAGACAGAGTTGATGTGGATAAGCTTTTCCCATTGAGGGTAGGGAAGATTCAAACAAGAGGGCATGACATGAGAATTAAGGGGCAGAAGTTTAGGGGTAACATGAGGGGGAACTTCTTTACTCAGAGAGTGGTGGCTGTGTGGAATGATCTTCCAGCAGAAGTGGTGGAGGCAGGATCGATTTTAACATTTAAAAGTAAAGTGGATAGGTATATGGACGGGAAGGGAATGGAGGGGTATGGTCTGAGTGCAGGTAGATGGGACTAGGGGGAAATAAATGGTGGGCACGGACTGGAAGGGCCGAGAAGGCCTGTTTCCGTGCTGTAATTGTTATATGATTATGGTGGTTGGGTGGCCTTTCTTTGCTGCTGATTTCTTTGTTTCATGATTGGCACAAATGGCAGGACAAAATGCAGAGGTCATTTTTGCCACTATTTCCCATTTCCCCCCCACCCCCCAGGCAACCTCACCCTTCCCCCCCCCCCCCCCCCCCCCCCCCCCCTCTCCTCATTGTATGGAAGGCTTCCGATGTAAACCTGAATTGTTTTCCTAACGCCCTTCTCTTCCGCAGTCCTGCTCCAGTTCGTGGGGCTGGTTATCTACCCAGTCAAGTTCACCGAAGTCCTGGTCCAGAGCGGAGCTTACGAGTACAGCTGGAGCTACGGGTTTGGGTGGGGCGCCACCATCCTGATGATCGGCTGTGGCATCTTCTTCTGCTGCCTGCCCAAGTACGAGGATGAACTGTACGGTCTGACCAAGCCCTACTACATTTACCAGTCAAACTGAAGACGGCCAGGAATCTTGCGTCCTGCTACCGAGGAACCTTCTTCCTGCATCTTCAGCGGCTCGTTCAGAATGCACGATAAAGACTCTTAATCCCTTTTATTAGGCTCTTGCACATTTTATCATTCGATTAACTGAATCTCACTCTAATGTTAAAGTAGTTTGCTTCAAATAGTTGGTTGTGGGCAGAGAGAGGGAAGCTGTGGGTACCTCCATCTCTTCCCCCTTCTGGCGTCTACTCCAAATACTATGGATTACAGTCTAGATTTGGAGATGCGTGTCTAGCTGTAGGTAGCAGGAATAGTTGGGAAATATTGAGATTATTGTAAAATAAACTAGATTAAGGGATGGATTATAACCAGAATTATCGCAGAGTGGACTCATTTTAAAGGCTGTAAAATATGTTTGGGTGATGAATGCTATCGCTTTATATGTTTAAATCATTAAATAAAAATTATGTCACATTCAGTTTTGGGGGTAGGGAGAAGATTTCTTAAAGTCCTATTGTACAAACGGTATTAGCATTGGTAGCCTTCAACTACGAGTGTTTTATTAAACGGTCTAAAATCTAGTGACTGGTTTTTGTTTTATTTCCCGTCTGGATAATGAGGGTTAGGTCATTCCTTTTTAGGAAAGAGGGGATTAGTGAAAGGGTGCAATGAATACTCATTCGTTGAATAACGAATTGGAATTATTACTGGGGATTTTCATTGTACAGGTTCCTTGGGCAATGTCAGTGGCCAATTAATGTAAATTAAAGGTATTGGTGACCCTTGATCTCCAACCAGTTGGGTTATAGAAATTTGCACCTCGATTCATAGAAACATAGAAAATAGGTGCAGGAGTAGGCCATTTGGCCCTTTGAGCCAGCACCGCCATTCAACATGGTCATGGCTGATCGTTCAAAATCAGTACCCCGTTCCTGCTTTCTCCCCATATCCCTTGATTCTGTTAGCCCTATGAGCTATATCTATCTATCTCTCTCTCTTGAAAACATCCAGTGAATTGGCCTTCCGTGGCAGAGAATTCCACATATTCATAACTCTCAGGGCGAAAAGGTTTTTCCTCATCCTACGGCTCATCCTATAACCTCATAATGGCCTACCACTAATTCTTAAACTCTGACCCCTGGTTCTGGACTCCCCTAACAACGGGAACAGTTTCGGAATTGCACCCAAACATTTGAGATTTTAGTTTAGTTTTGAGATACAGCGCGCAAACAGGCCCAAGTCTGCGCCAACCAGCCATCCCCGCATATTAACGTTACCCTACACACACTAGGGACAATTTTACATTCATACCAAGCCAATTAACCTACAAACCTGTACGTCTTCAGTGTGTGGGAGGAAACCGAAGATCTCGGAGAAAGCCCACGCGGTCACGGGGAGAACGTTAAAAACTCCATACAGCCAGCACCCGCTGGCGGGATCGATCCCGCGTCTCTGGCACTAAGCGCTGTAAGGCAGCAACTCTACCACAGTGCCACCGTGCCGTCCTTTGGTGCAAACTTTGGAAGCCCTCTTTCCATGCTGTTTGACTATAACAACACATGTTCCGTAATCTAGTCCATCTACCACCTTCTAACATACTTGGTTAATGCCTCTGTATCGTTATACATGCCGTGTCTTCATAACTCTCTACCCAGCTTGGCACAATCAACAAACTTAGATATGCCGCACTTTCTATATAGATAAAAGAACAAGAAAGCAAATGGTATGTTAGCTTTCATAGCGAAAGGATTTGAGTATAGGAGCAGGGAGGTTCCACTGCAGTTGTACAGGGTTTTGGTGAGGCCACACCTGGAGTATTGCGTACAGTTTTGGTCTCCAAATCTGAGGAAAGACATTCTTGCCATAGAGGGGGTACAGAGAAGATTCACCAGACTGATTCCTGGGATGTCAGGACTTTCATATGAGGAAAGACTGGATAGACTCGGCTTGTACTCGCTGGAATTTAGAAGATTGAGGGGGGATCTTCTAGAAACGTACAAAATTCTTAAGGGGTTGGACAAGCTAGATGCTGGAAGATTGTTCCCGATGTTGGGGGAGTCCAGAACAAGGGGTCACAGTCTAAGGATAAGGGGGAATTCCTTTAGGACCGAGATGAGGAAAACATTCTTTACACAGAGAGTGGTGAGGTCTCTGGAATTCTCTGCCACAGAAGGTAGTTGAGGCCAGTTCATTGGCTATATTTAAGAGGGTGTTAGATGTGGCACTTGTGGCTAAAGGGATCAGGGGGTATGGAGAGAAGGCAGGTACGGGATACTGAGTTGGATGATCAGCCATGATCACATTGAATGGCGGTGCAGGCTCGAAGGGCCGAATGGCCTACTCCTGCACCTATTTTTCTATGTTGTAGTACTTTGGGTAGAGAGGAGTAGGGCTAATTTCTGATATACTAACATACATTTGATGCACAACAGGCATTATGATCCGACTGTGGCTAACAAGAGAAAATAAGGATGGTAGGAGATGGGTGCTGTGTTGTAAACTGAACAGGTAGCTAGAGGATCAGAAACATTTTAGAATTCAGCGAAGGAGGATTTGGATAAGGAAAAGAGAATGCAAGAATGACCAAGCAAGCAACAAAAAACGAGGTCTCAACACTCTTATGTCTGATCAACAAGCGTTTATGTGGATTGTTTAAGAGATCTGAAAATGTTAAAACACTCAGCAGGTCGGGGAACATCTGAGGAACATGGCATTAACATGTCAGTGTAAGGAACCTTCACCAGAACTGGGAAAGAGAGAGATTAGTAGATACATAAGAAACTACCATCTCTCCTGCCAAAACAACTCTCCCTCAATGTCAGCAAGACAAGGCAGATTGCGATCGACGTCAGGAAGTGAACCAGTACACACACCCCAGTAGACATTGATGATGTCAAAGTAATGATCGAAAGCTTTAAATTCCTAAGAAAGAATGTCATTACCAATTTGTGCTGGACTAGCCACATCAAAGCCATGGCCAAGAAAGCACGTCAATTACTCTACTTTCTTAAAAGGCTTCAGAAATTCAGCATGTTCCCAACGCACCAACGTTTACAGATGCACCATGGTAGCATTTTACTGGGATGCATCACAGCCTGGTTTGGGAACAGGTCTACCCAAGACCACAGTAAATTGTGGAGAGTTGTGGACGTAGCCCAAACCATCACACAAACCAACCTTGATAGGCACAAAGTGCTGGAGTGACTCAGCACTAATTTCAGACAGTGAAAAGAAACAGACTACAAAATAATGACGAGATATTAGTGACAAAAATAGACAATTGGGAAACAAGTCCATGGTAGTGCAAGACATGGTCCATAGTGGTCTGTTGCCAAGAGGAAAGACAGAAAATGCTGGGGTCAGCAGTACAGGCAGCATTTCTGGAGAGAAGGAATGAGTGATAGTTGGGAGCAAGACCCTTTGTCTGAAGAAGGATCTAGGCCCGAAACATCACCCATTCCTTCTCTACAGAGATGCTGCATGTCCTGCTGAGTTACTCCAGCATTTTGTGTCTATCTTCAGTGCAAACTAGCATCTGCAGTTCCTTCCTAGGTACTATGGGCGTGCAGATTGGTTCAAGAACCCATTAGTTCTAAAATGGTTCTTGAGGTTGATGGGATGCGACTTCAGGCTTCTGTATGGCCTGCCTGATGGTAACAGTGTGAAAGGACATAGCCCAAATGGTGGGAGTCCTTGATGATTGATGCTGCCTTCTTGAGGCAATGTCTCAATGTTTTGATGTGGGGAAGAGGCAGTGCCCCTGATGGATCTGGCTGAGTCCATCACTCTCTTCAGCTTTGTGCATTGGAATAGCAGTACCAGGTGGAGTAACAGGCATAGCTGACAATCCAACGGTAAGAATGTTGAATTCTCCAATTTTAGGTAACAAACGAACCCTTCCCCCAACCACTCCCTCTCTTTTCCCCCTCTCCTCTGTGCCCCACTTGTTTCCCTGCTACTTTCCTCCCCCTGGCTTCACAATATGCAACTCTTCAAACGTGCCCCTAACCTACTGTTCTTATATCTGGCCTTTATTCCAACTATCTGCCTGTCAAAAAAACCCCCTCACTTAAGTCGTCATATTACCTGCATGCTTTGTCCTGCCCCTTCCCTTTCCGGCTTCCTTCTCCCCCCCCCCCCCCCCCAAATAATACCTGAAGAAGGCTCTTGAACAGAAACGTGGCCTATTCATGTCGTCCGGAGATGCTGCCTGACCTGCTGAGTTACTGCAGCACTTTGTGTGACCTTTTGTGTATTAACCAGCATCTGCAGTTCTCAGTTTCTACAAAGTGACCAATCAAGAATCTTTCTGCAGTGCATCTGTCGAAGTTTCATTAATTTGGTGATATGCTAAATCTTTTTAAACATATAAGAGGCGCTGGCACGACTTCTTCTCAATGGCATCTATATGCTGGAGACAGAACAGAATATCCAAGATATTAACACTCGTGGATTTTAAGCTGCTTTTCGCTGATCTATTATGTTACAAAATACTTTATAACCTTCTGGCATTGATATAAGCGCAAAGTGGAAGATCGGTATTTGAATTTTAATTCTTCTGACACGGAGACAAGAACTTTTGAGACGCTCCCAATGTTTTGACATTGACTGGGGGAAGAATGGTTTCCATGGTGACTTGGACTTTGGAGTCTGTGTGATGTCATGATAAGGGTGGGTTGGTAAATCAGTGAAGTTAGTCTTTGTTTTAATTGCAGGTGAGTTACATCCCTCCAGACATATTTTAAATGAATCATACGAGCTGCTGTTTAAATAGCAAAAGCACAGTCATCGATCTCCTGCACGTCAACAAGTGCCCAACCTCTCCTTGGCGGCAATGACATTAGAACAATTCAGCTGTGCACAACAAGCAAACGCAAAACAAGCTGCTGGAGGAACAACAGTCCAGGCAGCATCTGCAGTGGGGCAAGATACTGCAGATGTTGGAATTCTGAGCAAGAAACAGACTGCCAGAGAGGCTGCAGTTTTTTTTTCAAATTTCATGTCTATCTGAAAGTAAAATTGTGCAGATGTTGACCGCCCCTCTGCCTTACAGCGCCAGAGATCCGGGTTCAACCCTGACTACGGGTGCTGTCTGTGTGGAGTTTGTACGTTCTCCCTATGTCTACGTAGGTTTTCCCCGGGTGCTCCGGGTTCCTCCCACCCTCCAAAGACCCTCCTAATTGTTAAAGAAGGAACTGCAGATGCTGGAGAATTGAGGGTTACACAAAAAAAGCTGGAGAAACTCAACGGGTGCAGCAGCATCTAAGGAGCGAAGGAGATAGGCGACGTTTCGGGTCGAGACCCTTCTTCAGACTGGTCAGGGATCAGGGAAACGCGAGATATAGACAGTGATGTGGAGAGATAAAGAACAATGCAGGTTAATTGGGTTGGTAAAATTGTAAATTGGTCCTCGTGCGTGTAAGACAGACCTAGTGAACAGGATGGCCGCTGGTCGGCGCGGACTCGGTGGGCCGAAGGGCCGGTTTCCGTGCTGTATCTTCCGAACAAAATTAAACTAAAGGCCTCAAGCCAACTGACTTTGAGCCCTAATCCTCCCCCCAGGAATTCAGTTAATGTCTCCTGAACATTAAAGCAAGATCTGGAGTTGCTCCTGGATGGGGGAGATGATGTGTTGTGTCAACTAATCCGTGGATCAGCTGTTACGGGACTAACTCCTGGAGCCTGCGTTAGTTTGGGGTCAGAAGCTGACCAGGCCGTCTAGGCTACAGTGACCTTCTGACCAATAAATAGATTTTTCCTCGGATATCTCAGGACAGGCTGGGAAGGTAAAATAAGGTGGATTATCCCAAATAGTCAGGGATCAAAGAGGAAGGACCTGATGTATGTTGGGATCAAGAGTTTTTATTCTATCCAATCTTTTAAGGACGGAACGGTGAGAATCACAGTGGAAAAATAGCCCGAAGTACACTTTGACCTGGAATGTCAACTGTTTCGTTTTCCACAGCTGCTGCCTGACCAGCTGAGTTTTTCCGGCATTTACTGTGTTATCTCAGACTTCCAGCAGCTGCAGTGTTTTGTTTTCGAAGATTTTGCTGCAACCTGCCTCAGTGGTTCATATGTTCCTTCGGCTTGCAGGTATACTGATCTGGAGATGCTGTGTGCGGGCAGGTGGAGCTTTGTGTCGCTCTGTGGGTCGGGCAATCTAAGAGGGACCCAGTTCGTCCAGGTGCTGGGTGTGGTTAAGCAAGTGGATGGGATCCAGTAATCTGATGACAGTTGTTTGTGTGCAGTGAAGTGCAGCCCTGTGAAAGTTGCTTAGCCCAAACAGGTCCTGAGATGTCAACTCCAACTTCACCTGAACCCTACACACGCTCACACGTACACACACGAGCACGCATATGCACAAGCACGCAAACACGTGCATGGATAGAAACATATACATGCAATTCTACACACAAACACCCACTCACCTCAGCAAACATGAACACGCAGCAATGCACTCATATACTCACACGTAAGTATACATATACACATACACTCGAAGACATGCATGGATAGGAACACATACTCAACAGTCCTGCACACACCTCCACAAACATAATCACACTGATACAGACACACAAATACAGAGACAAACACACACGTACATGTGCATAAAGCAAGTGCATTGATAGACACAGAATCACACACACAAACACACACACTCACTCATAGGGACGGCATGGTGGTGCAGCAGTAGAGTTGCTGCCTCATAGCACCAGAGACCCAGGTTTGATCCTGAGTGCATGTGCTGTCTGTAAGGAGTTTGTCTGTACTCGCTGTGATCGCATGAGATTTCCCCGGGTGCTCCGGTTTCCTCCTACATTCCAAAGACGTGCAGGTTTGTAGATTAATTGGCCTCTGTAAGAATTGCCCTTAGTGTATAGGACATGGAACTAGTGGGCGGGCGATCGATGATCGGCATGGATGGTGGGGCCAAAGGGCCTGTATTTGCACCATGCCTCTAAATGAAACTAACATCCACCATCTAAACTAAACACACATCCAAACACACACACTCACAAACACACACATCCATCCACAAATCCACACACACATGCACAAACACATCCAAACGCGCACACACACACACACACATCCAAACACACGCACATGCACACACGCACACACACACACATCCAAACACAGCACACGCACACACACAAACATCCAAACACACACGCACGCACACACATCATCCAAACAAACATTCCGCTAATGCTCTAAGAATCTGTCAACCACTTTTTAAAAATCCATTGTCCTGGTTTCCACAGTTGTCTGTGGCAGTGAATTCCGCAGATTCACCACCCTCTGACTAAAGAAATTACTCCTCATCTCATAGAGTCATAGTGATACAGTGTGGAAACAGGCACTTCAGCCCAACTTGCCCACACCGGCCAACAATGTTCCAGCTACACTAGCCCCACTTGCCTGGGCTTTGTCCATATCCCTCCAAATCTGTCCTATCCATGTACCAGTCTAACTGTTTCTTAAACAGTAGGATAGACCCAGCCTCAACTACCTCCTCTGGCAGCTTGTTCCATACACCCACCACCCTCTGTGTGAAAAAGTTACCCCTCGGATTCCTATTAAGTCTTTTCCCCTTCAACTTGAACCTATGTCCTCTGGTCCTCGATTCCCCTACTCTGGGCAAAAGGCTATTCCTCTCATGATTTTGTACACCTTTATAAGATCACCCCTCATCCTCCTGCGCTCCATGGAATAGAGACCCAGCCTACTCAACCTCTCCCTATAGCTCACACCCTCTAGTCCTGGCAAAAGCCTCGTAAATATTTTCTGAACCCTTTCAAGCTTGACAATATCTTTCCTATAACATGGTTCTAAATGCGGTTCGTCTGATCTCATCAACCTATTTGGTCACGCCTTCAAAAAAATCAATCAGATTTGTGAGACACGACCTCCCACATACAAAACCATGCTGACTACCCCTAATCAGCCCTTGCCCATCCAAATGTCTGTATATCCTATCCCTCAGAATACTCTCCAGTAACTTACCAACTGCAGATGTTAAGCTCACCGGCCTATAGTTCCCAGCATTTTCCCTGTAGCCCTTCTTGAAAAGAGGCACAACATTTGCCACCCTCCAAACACACGCACATGCACACACACTCTTCCAGCACCTCTCCTGTATTTAAGGACGACTCATAAATTCAACCAGGGCTCCTACAATTTTCTCTCTCGTTTCTTGCAATGTCCTTGGATATATCTGAGCAGGCCCTGAAGATTTGTCTACCTTCAAACACGAAAGTACCTTCAGTACTTCTTTGACGGTAACCCTGACTGCTCTCAAGATACTGCCAATGGCTGCTCCAATTTCCTCCAGTCTGCTGTCTTTCTCCTTGGTCAATACAGAGAAGAAACGCTCATTTAAGACCTTGCCCATCTCCTGTGGCTCCACACAGAGGTGACCGCTTTGATTCCTGAGAGGTTCCACTCTCACTCTAGTTACTCCGGAAGTGGCGGCGCTGCCTGGCAGCTGCGGCTCGCCTGCAGTCCGTCTGTTTTTTTCTTTTCTTTTTGTCTTCTTGTGTCTGTTTTTGTTAAAATTTTGGTTTATTAGGCTGTGTATGTGTGGGGGAGGGGACGGGGGGGGTGGTTGGGAGAAACAGGGTTTTAGTCTCTCCCTTCGGGGGGGTGCGACTTTTCTTGTCGTGTCCCCGGTCACCGTCTCCGTCTGTGCTGAGGCCCTAATGGCGGTGCTGGGGGCCTCGGAGCTGTGGAGGTGCTCCAGCATTCCAGCGGCGGACCCGGCTTCAGAGCTGTGGTGCTCCAGTGACGTTCCAGCGGCGGACCCGGCTTCAGAGCTGTGGCGTTCCAGCGTTCCAGCGGCGGACCCGGCTTCAGAGCTGTGGCGACGTCCAGCGTTCCGGCGACGGCGGTGGCGGCAGCCTGGCTTCGGAGGCTCGGCCACGGGCCTAGTGGACGATAACATCGGAGGCCTGGATCTCCTCAGCGCAGAGGGAGAACAAGGAGGGAAAAGACAAAGACTTTAAGACTTTTGCCTTCCACCACAGTGAGGAGGTGCCTGGTGAACCCACTGTGGTGGATGTTAAATATGTGTTTATTGTGTGTTTTGTTTTTTATTATATGTTATGACCGCAAGGTAATGAAATTTCGTTGCCCTTCTGATTTCCTTTTTTAGTTTACCCCTTAGTTCCCGAAACCTCCAGGGGTGCACTTGATTCCAGCTGCCTATACCTGTCCCATGCATCCTTCTAATTTTGACTAACGTCTCAATTCCCCTCGTCAGCCAAGCTTCCTTCCGTTTGCTTGCTTTGCCCTTCACTCCAACGGGACATACACATCCTAAGCTTTCTTCCGTATACTTTTAAAAACATCCCAATTGGCCGACGTTCCTTTTCCTTCAAATAACCTGCTCCAGTCAACTTGAGCAAGACCTTCTCTCATACCCTTGTGAAGTTGGCCTTACCCCTAGTTGAGATTTAACACACGTGGACCCTCTCCGCCCCTGTCTTAATCTCCTCATTGATAACTTTTCAAAACTCCTCATGGATGACTTTTCCATCAGAATCTTGAAAAGTCATTGATCTGAATGTTAACTGCATCTCTCTCTGCTGATACTGCCTGACCAGCTGAGAATATCTAATACTGTCTGCAGTTTTCTATTTTAGATTCCTAGGAGCTACAGTATTTTGGACCTCTGAAAATACACAAGGAAAAAAATTCATGGGATAAAACAAGGCCGACTTGCCAATTATAAGTTGATGTCTTCACTCAATGGGTCCAGAACCTCACTTGCAAGGCACAGTTCTGCCATCTGGTGGTCAGTTAACAGTGGTTCAAATACAGGTAGTTTGCTCCAACATGTGCGTTGTGCTCCCAAGAAAGGTCATGTTATAGAAAATTGCTTTATAAAAGCAATTGCTCGTCAATTTTATGGTCACCTGTGGTGAAACTGTCAGTGCTCTTAAGAGCCAATTGCGTCTAAGTGGTGTGGAGAGGTTAGCCATATAACCATATAACAATTACAGCACGGAAACAGGCCCTTCCAGTCCATGCCGACCATTTATTTTCCCCTAGTCCCATCTACCTGCACTCAGACCATACCCCTCCATTCCCTTCCCGTCCATACACCTATCCACTTTACTTTTAAATGTTACAATCGATCCTGCCTCCACCACTTCTGCTGGAAGATCATTCCACACAGCCACCACTCTCTGAGTAAAGAAGTTCCCCCTCATGTTACCCCTAAACTTCTGTCCCTTAATTCTCATGTCATGCCCTCTTGTTTGAATCTTCCCTACCCTCAATGGGAAAAGCTTATCCACGTCAACTCTGTCTATCCCTTTCATCATTTTGAAGACCTCAATCAAGTCCCCCCTTAACCTTCTGCGCTCCAAAGAATAAAGACCTACAAGGAAACAGATTTTTTCCGAGGCTTTTTTCCTTTCCAAAACAGCTTTTTTGTTGTATTCTGTACTTCCCGATTGATATTGTATTATAATAAATTCTGCCCATGTAATAATGTTCCCATCTACATTCCATCACGTTATATCCAATTGATGTTGTGGATACACACTACACCAGGACAACCTGTGTGAAGAATTTGCTTCCAAAACACAAAAGCTGAATATCTGTAAACACAAGCAAAAGGTAATATGAATTGGATTGAAACCCTAGTTACACCTTGAGCTGCATCATATGTACACTTTGTTCAATTCTGACACATTATGATCACATTTCCATGTATCGCATGATTATTAACTAAGCCTTTACAGTGAAAATGCCAACCAGAGGCACAAGTGGCTGCAGATGCTGTAACCTGGTGTGGAAAACAAACTGTCGGAGGACCTCAGTGTGTCAAACGGCATCTGTGAGGGTAGAGGTTTGCTTAATGTTTCGGGTCAAGACCCTGCACTGGTCTCAGAATATTAACTAACTCTTCATATGAGATAATTAACTAACCATCTCCCTTACCTAGTACTAGATCAAATTATCAATGTAGATGCTGACTATTGTAATACATAGGAAATATATACCCTAGCTTGGAGAGGGGGCGCTGTCCTGTACGGCTGCCAGTTCTGCAGCTGTCCGTTTTTTCACTTTTTTAATTATTTTTAGTACGTTAAAGTGTGTAGTTGGGGGGGTCTAATCTTTTTAGGTGTGGGGGGAAGGGGGAAACTGCTTTTTCAAGTCACTACCTGGTCGGGGGGGGCGGCTTTTCTCCGAGCAGCCCACCAGCGGGGCCTGGAGCGGCGTTTCCTGAGGGGACCTGGCCAGAACCTCGGCTTAAGGTGGCGGCAACGGGTTGGAGCGCCATCGCAGAGCCTGGGTCGCCGCGCGGAGACCGCCGATAAAAACATCGCGGAGCCGCGGGTCTGTGGAGCGGCCGGCTGCGGGCGGCGGTGCTGAACTTTACATCGGGAGCCTGGGATCCCTCGCCGAGATCGCCAGTGTTGGAGTTCCGTCCAGCGCGGCCCGTTGGCTTCGGAAGCCGCGGTCTCCGGTAAGGAGGCGGCCGTTCCTGGCACCCCAAGCCGCTGCGAGGGTTCTCCTGCCGCCCGGCCAGAACGGCCTGGAACATCGGGCCTCTGTAGGGGCGACAATGGATGGACATGGGGATGGGGACTGGACTTTGTGCCTTCCCCCACAGTGGGAACCATTGTGGGGGGATGTCTTTATGTTTTAATGTTAAACTTGTTCTTTAATGCTATGTTGCATTTGTATTAGTGTTCTGAAATTCCCCCTGAATAAGGGGATTAATTATTATTATTATTATTATAACAAAAACAACGACCAGAGATATGTAAACCAAACACCCAGTGCAAATAAGGAAGTCCAAGGAATTATTACTTTAAAAAATACCATTGGGGAAGTTAATGTCAGAAGATTCGCACCATTCTCACCATTTAAAGGAAGCAGGTTTTGAATGTAATACAGAGAAGTGTTCACATGTTTGATGAAAAGGCAGATGACTTAACAGAAGTAAAACTGCTGCCTGATCCGATCTCAGTGGCTGAGCACTACGGACCACCTCTTGCACGATCATGGGATTTTTACTAATTTGGTATTTCTGCACATATGTCTCGTTTCATTTTGTGCAGTCTTTTTCTTTTCAATGCCTGGAAGAATTTATGTGCAATTTCTAAATATGTAGAGTCCATGTGTAAGCAAATTATTCACGGCATCTGTTCATCACCGTACTTGTGCATATGGCAAGAAATTTATTGGGACTTGACTCGGGCTTTCATGAATGTGAATGGCGTGGATGTGACATTTGTGCTTGAGACAGGGTGCACCTGTGATACCGATGAACTGGCATGTATATGCAACCAAGTGACCAGAAAAGACAACACCTGGATTTACGAAGCCACGGGTAAATCTGAAAGCCTAGAGTGGTGAAAGCATTGAGGTAGTTGGGAAAGAAAGAACTGCAGATGCTGGAGAATCGAGGGTTACACAAAAAGCTGGAGAAACTCAGCGGGTGCAGCAGCATCTAAGGAGCGAAGGAGATAGGCGACGTTTCGGGAGCTACTGATGAAACAGTGAAATACCAGACAGGTTGAAACATCACTAGTAATTGCTGCAGGCTCCATTCAAACCTGTTGGAAGGGTTTGGCCGAAACCAATCCTCCTGGATTGAAAGAACATGTTAGGGAGTTGACAGTAGAGAGTTTGGCCAAACATATCCATGCCAATCATGTTGCTTAATTCAGTTAGTTGCTTAATGCAGCTGTGAAAGTTAGTGCGGTTATTCTCCATCTTATTTAGCTTATTTAGTTATATTTGCTATTAACCTCCATTTTGTACACAGCATGCTGGTAACAGTTTAAAATATTGGCTTATTTAGACGGCTGCAAAAGCCTGTGAATGCTGAACACAGAGCTTGTAATAAAATGACCTTCACTAACTAAAGGGAACAGAGATAATGGCCGTTCCCTAGCATCTCGTTTCTTTGCCACATCAGTGTTCTGTCTGGTGGTTGCAATGAATACAATAGTGCTTTCTTGCCTATGCAGCTGGGCCATGTATCGTTATACTCCCATATCTCTTTAATGTTAGTTTGAAGGATTTCATTGTGTGTAACTGAGCCCTTTGTTCACTTATGCCTATGAACCATGTGACTAATGTTGTTTTATCAGTATAAAGATACTTGTAATTTCTCTGTATAGTCAGTAGATTTGCAGCAGCTTGCGAGTGGGCATCTAAGTGCACACTAATGGCTGTGTCCTATTTCACCCGGGTGTCATAGTAAAAGTTTGTTCAACGAGACCTTTGACTCTTTGAATTATTATTCTACTCATCAAGGCTCACCAACTTTAACATTTGGCGTATAGTCGGCAGGATACCTTTGGGATAGACAGCACGGACGCATAAGTGGCAATAGTGCAACTGAGGTTCGGAGGGGGATTTTGTGCACACTCCCGGCCCCTTGAGCCAGGTCCCCACATCCGACTCCTTGGGGCACTCTGGTCCCATGCCCACGGTCTGATCTCACACTCCCAACTGGTATCCGAACTAACAGAAAATTGAGGTGAGCATACTTTGAGTTTGTATTCGTCGGTCTTGTTGAAATCCATGGATTGCTGGATTGAGAAACGAGGGACGAGGTGTCCGTTTGTCTTGTTGAGAGATCCAGGGGATTGCTGGATTGAGAGAGAGAGGGAGGGAGTGTGTGTGAGAGAGAAAGTTGGTGGAGACGCTAGATAACAGTTGGATGGATTATGCTTGTTAAAGAGGAATTGAATTGTGTATGAAGATAGATGAACTATTAAAGGAATTGAAATTAGCTTAGACGTAATTTCTGTGGGCAGAGGAATAGGAGATAAGTGTTAAGGCACAGAAACAAAGCACTGACAAGAGTTCGGAAAACAAACCCGGTACCGGGAAATCTGCTCAAGGTTTTTCTCGAGAGCCTATGTCTGACAATGGCGACTGTCTATAGAAGAAGGGGGAGGTGGCCAAACACAATCTGGATCGCTAACCAACCACAGCTCAGACCGCTCCCATTTTAAACATTAACCCGCCCACCATTACATTTGAACTACTCCCATTGTTCATTTAAAATTCATACTCCAACAAAGAAGACAACTTTTTCAACCTCCCAGTCCTACTTCACAAAATCTGCCAGGGGAATTTCCTAGATTGCTAATTCTGCATCATTCTGCAAATTGGTTCCCATAGAATCAATTTTTTATATAGACAGAACGGCTTTTGTAAGATAAGGGGAGGAAAATATAAAACTAATAGAGAGACGTCTCCAATGTTGCATGAGTTTTGCCACTTTAGCTTACTCCTTTTGGATACCTGATGTGTATTTTACCTGTTTTATAATAGTTTTTCTTTCAATGTTCAAAGATTAGTATTTGTTAAAACCAAAAACGATTTCAAAAGTGTTCATCCAAATTGTCACTAATCAGTTTTATCTCTTATCAGGCTAAAGCAGCTCGATGTTCTTCTCAAGGCTATGAACGAACTGGCAGCCTGATTTTGCTGCATTCATAATTTTGCTATGTCTTTTAATAAGCACATGGATTTTATGGATCCAGGAAAAATTAGAAATTTTAGACAGTTGTCAACTAACCCCGTTTTCTGAAAAGCAATTCTGTTATAAAAAGAGTGGAGTGGGAAGAAAAAGCAAGCGACATGGCTGGCTAATACAGTTAAACCTCAGCTAACAGCCTACCATTTAAAACAAATTGCCTTTGAGTTTTGCCTTTTGACACAGAATATTAGTGCCGTGACCTTGCATGTGCTGAGCCGATAAGAAAACATCAGCTTCTAAATTGTTTCTTGTAAATTTTTGCAACCAGGTATACAGAACAGTCTTGTCAGAAAACAGGACGGTATATTACAAAGAGACGTCTTTGAAGATGAAATATTATGTACTGCTTGTAAATAAATGCTTTTGTATGTGTGTATGTCCCTTTAAGAAATGTCAATTTGTTTGGGGGGGCGTTAACATCGATCACCTCGAACCGCGGGAGTATATTATTCTTCCGTAGGTGGGGAGGTTGCCACTTTTTTTTTTTTTTAAACCCTTTGTGGTTCTAAATACTGAGTTTTGTGGAGGTGTATTGTGGAATTTATTTAATTGAGGAATTTATTTTGATGTGCAAATTTGTGCTGTGAGAATCTAATTGTTTTGTGTGAATTTTTTGGCCAAAATTGAAACACAAGGCATGAAAGAACTCGTGTTAAAGAAGGAACTGCAGATGCTGGGGAATCGAGGGTTACACAAAAGGCTGGAGAAACTCAGCGGGTGCAGCAGCATCTAAGGAGCGAAGGAGATAGGCGACGTTTCGGGTCGAGACCCTTCTTCAGACTGGTTAGGGAGCAGGGAAACGAGAGATATAGATGTGGAGAGATAAAGAACAATGAATGAAAGATATGCAAAAAGTATCGATGATAAAGGAAACGGGCCATTGTAAGCTGTTTGTAGTGTGAAAATGAGAAGCTAGTGCGACTTGGGTGGGGGAGAGATAGAGAGAGAGGGAATGCCATGGCCCGAGGGCTGAGGGAGAGGTGGGAAGGGGAGGAGACAGCCAGGGTTAACAGAATTGAGAAACTTCAATGTTCAAGCCCAGAGGATGCAGACTCCCCAAGCGGAATATGAGGTGCTGTTCCTCCAACTTGTGGTGTTGCTCACTCTGGCCGTGGAGGAGGCCCAGGACTGAGAGGTCAGATACGGAATGGGAGGGGGAGTTGAAGTGCTGAGCCACCAGGAGGTCGGGTTGGCATGAAAGAACTCATTGCTTGCTGATATACTTCACACGGTCGCTCATATTTTTCTTAGACAGGCTTTCCCACGTAGGAAAGATAAGAGGGGCCCTGTTGTGGTAATTAGAACAAATAAGGAGACAGAATGGAGTGATACAGAACAGCAACATATTAGAACTTGGCTGATTAAAACCATTGATATTCTGTATAATAAATCCTGGTTTTCCATTTAGCAGACCACAAATGTATTTTTGCCCTCGACCATTCAGTGTTTTATAAACCAACAGTAATATTTTGAAATCAATTGTTTGACAGACTGAAGACCAGTGTAACAAACTTAAACTGATCCACTATAGATTTAAAGAGGGCTTGAACAGCAGTTTGCGTGATCTGTATACCTGGAGAAGGGTCTGAAGAAGGGTCTCGACCCGAAATGTTGCCTATCTCCTTCGCTCCTTAGATGCTGCTGCACCCGCTGAGTTTCTCCAGCCTTTTGTGTAACCCTGCGTGATCTAATGGTTGGCTTTGGTTTGATAGAGAGAGAGAGAGACTACGAGGATTGATTTGGATAAATGGGAGAGTAAAATCTGTACAAATGCTCATGTTCTGTGGTGGCCGTCACCATTCATACAGCCCCCAACCTACGGTAATATCGAGTTCGCCACTCTTGCAGCACCACCTGTGTCCACTACTTCAGCATTGGCAGAGTTCCCTGACTCCGACAGCACCAGTTTAGTGTCATTCCCAGTCGCGCTCTGTTCCAGGAGTAAGATTATAAAGAGTCAACCTATACCACAAGTTCTAACCCCAGTAGAACATGCAACATTCCTAGCTAACTTGGGGTTTCGGACCCATGACGTGCTGGACCCATGACCTGGAGGTGGTCAGTAGCACTAAGTTCCTGTGGGTGCAGATCACTAACAGTCTGACCTGGTCAAATAACATCTCATCAACAGTTAAGAGAGCGCAGCAGCGGCTGCACTTTCTGTGCCGGATGAGAAGAGCTCACCTCCCCCATCCCATCCTCACCACTTTCTACAGGGGCACCATAGAGAGTATTTTGACCAGCTGTATCTCTGTCTGGTTTGGGGACTGTAAAGCCTCCGACCGGAAGTCCGTGCAGAGAGTGGTGAGGACAGCGGTAAAAATCATCGGGACCTCTCTCCCCTCAATCGGGGATATTGCGAGCAAACGTTGCGTGTCTAAGGCCAGCAGTATTATAAAAGACCCCACACATCTCCATCACGGACTGTTCACTCTGCTGCCCTCGGGCAAAAGATATCGTAGCATAAGGAGCAGAACATCAAGGTTCTGCAACAGGTTCTTCCCACGAGCCGTCAGACTCCTGAATGCCATGTAATGGGCTGCCACCATTGTCTATTTATCCTTTTATCCTTTTTATCCATTTTTTTTCCATTTTATCCATGTTTATCCTTCTGTTAATTATCGTGTTGCACACGGAGCCAAATGCAACGGAATTCCGTTTGGAACTGCATATATCGATGTGTTTCTAAATGACAATAAAGTTTGTTTGACTTGACTTGACTTAATTAACATGCTCAGTATGAAGCTAGAGGGGAAGCAATCCTTACTGCCCTTACTACCACCATAATGAAACCTATTGATCTGAGGTGCCTTTGGAATTGTGGAAGCAGGACTAAGAGGTTGCCGTGCATAAAACAAATAAAGTGAACCTCCCATCTAATGCAAAGGATTTGGGAGTTATGGTTGAGCAAGCGATTGGTCTGGCGAATCCAGACACGAGCCAGGAACAAACATAGAAACATAGAAATTAGGTGCAGGAGTAGGCCATTCAGCCCTTCGAGCCTGCACCGCCATTCAATATGATCATGGCTGATCATCCAACTCAGTATCCCGTACCTGCCTTCTCTCCATACCCTCTGATCCCCTTAGCCACAAGGGCCACATCTAACTCCCTCTTAAATATAGCCAATTAACTGGCCTCAACTACCCTCTGTGGCAGAGAGTTCCAGAGACCCACCACTCTCTGTGTGAAAAATGTCCTTCTCATCTCGGTCCCAAAGGATTTCCCCCTTATCCTTAAGCTGTGACCACTTGTCCTGGACCTCCCCAACATCGGGAACAATCTTCCTGCATCTAGCCTGTCCAACCCCTTAAGAATTTTGTAAGTTTCTATAAGATCCCCTCTCAATCTCCTAAATTCTAGAGAGTATAAACCGAGTCTATGCAGTCTTTGTTCATAAGACAGTCCTGACATCCCAGGAATCAGTCTGGTGAACCTTCTCTGCACTCCCTCTATGGCAATAATATCCTTCCTCAGATTTGGAGACCAGAACTGTACGCAATACTCCAGGTGTGGCCTCACCAAGACCCTATACAACTGAAGTAGAACCTCCCTGCTCCTATACTCAAATCCTTTCGCTATGAAAGCTAACATACCATTCGCTTTCTTCACTGCCTGCTGCACCTGCATGCCTACTTTCAATGACTGGTGTACCATGACACCCAGGTCGCGCTGCATCTCCCCTTTTCCTAATCGGCCTCCATTTAGATAATAGTCTGTTTTCCTATTTTCCTAAACAAGAACTGTCTAATAACTGTACTGTTCAATTTTATCACTGACCAAGGCGGGTTACTACATAGCTGCAACATCATCTGGGGAGTGAGGTAACAGAGCATGTGGACCCACAGGTGTGGGCAGAAGACTCCACTAAGGCAGGATGATTCAGATTAACCCGATCCAAGTAGCTCCCCAGAAAAGTTAACACTGCCCTCTATATGGCAGGACCCGCTGAAGCAGCAGGCAAGCTTGCAACTTAAGTATTGTACCACCATCAATCCGGCATCCTTTCTCATCGAACCACCAGAGGAACAAGCTGAGTCGTGGCACGACTGCCCATTTGTGATTTAAGAACATACTTGTGTTTGGGAAGATTTGACAGATATTCCCATTATAAACCCTGCCTTAACTATGTATATAGATGGGAGTGCATCAATTGGATCTCTAGGTGAAAGATACATAATTATAGATCAAGAGGGCAATAATGTGGAGACGGCAGCCTCTGAAACATCATTCATCATTCCCTACCAAACGAGCGTAACTGTTCACCTTCATAAGGGCATGCATCTAAGGGAAGGACTTGGGAATTAACATAGTTTGGTGACTACTGGAGAGACAGTTGACGGCACGGAAAGACGGCACCCGGGAAAGGCTGGGTTAGCACCCCAGTCTGTGTTTTTCGTGAGAAAGATACCCAACAAAGCTACGGAAAGGCCTAATGAACCATCGTGGCCTAAACATCCATCAGGCGAGAATGAAATGCTCGGAGAAGGAGAAAGAGGTGCAGCGTGCGCACGGGCCTTGAACCTGGTGAGACGCAGGAGGAGCCCGGCCGGGAGTGACCCCACAGAGCCCAGTCCCTCCACGCACTAGAGTCTCCCAACCCCTGCAGAGTGGTTACTAAGATGGCTGATCTGTGGGCGGTTGCTGCTGGGACGCAAGTCGGGGCCTGATCAACCCCGGCTGGGTCGCCTGGGCGAGGGTGTCTGATGTTGTGAGACCCGAAACACCCAATGACCCCAGGTCACATCACTGAGGATGCGTCCCAGCTCCACTAGAAGATGTATATTTTTCACATTTATACTGGCTTCAGATATGATTTTGGAGTGATCTGTGACTTTGGTCATTTGTGGAAAAACATGGCACTCATGACTTCAGCAGGAACACAGATTCCTCACCAGCAATTGATATCAGACCTGTTACTACCCCTTACGTTGCCAAAATATATTGCCCAGAAGCTAAGGAAATGTCCCAAGGGTGCGGGGTGCTGGTACCTAAGATGATGAGGCTGAGTAAAAGCATAGAGAAAGACAAGTCTACCTCAGAAAAATCAATGCCAACCATCCAGGATATCAGTTTTATAAATATATTTTAGTTATTGTAGATGTCTTTATTAAATGGATTGCTTATCCTACCATGTTTTACTGCCTATCTTATTACATTTACATTATGTCCACTCCCTTACACAGAATGGAAAGGGGGGAATGTCAGAAAATTGTAAAGCTACATTGTTGCATCCGTGGCTAACAAAAATATTTCACAAATCCTTTCCCAATGCCAGGTAGTCAGAGATACACCCCTGGAAAACCTGTGCAGGTAGAACCAGGCAGGGGCGGAAAACCCGGGGTGGGGCAGAGGGGACACGTCCCCCCCATGTTTTTAGAGGTGGGGGACATCCTCTCCAAGTTTTTGTCATCCGGATTTTAAAATCTCCGCTTTCCGCGAGATAGTGTAGGTGGGACCGCTGATCGAGGTGCGCCGATTGGACGAGAGAGACGTCGGTCAGCAGGCAATGGGGGCGGGACATGATGATTCCGCGCGATGATTGGTGGAGTGGGGGGGGGGGGGGGGTTGGGATTGAGGATAGAGTCCGGTGATTGGAGGAGGCCTGCACCTCATCCGCAGCCAGGATCAATCCCGGCCGGGTCTCTGGTGCTGTCCCGTCCCCACCCGAGTCCCCCCTCCCCCCCACGGGTGGCCAGAGAGGTCGGACGGGCGCGGCGCCCCCAGGCCCACGGCCAGCGCAGAGAAGCAGCGCTAAACCAAGCTCAACTCTGCCTGGTCAACCTGCCTGGGCTTGAGGGAAATATGGCCAGCGCGGATACAGGCAGAGTTGAGCTGCATTTAGCGCTGGATTGAGCCTCCGAAGCCTCGCGCGTGTGAGTGTGCGCATGCGCGCGCGGCCGCCAAAAATGGTGTCCCCCCTGTCCCCCAGTCCCCTCCATGTTTTGATAGCGAGTTCCGTGCCTGGAACCAGGCCATATGATTTTATAGACCTACCTAGAGTCAATCATTACAAACACTGTTTGGTTATGGTTGACCTTTTCTGCCGATGGATTGAAGCCATTCCTACTACAAATGCAACAGCACAGTCCTCTGTTGCTGTTTTGCTCCGTGAAATGATGCCTCGATTTGGACTTCCTACAGTTATCAGCTCAGATAACAGACCACATTTCTCAGCTAAAGTTAATGAGGAAATGTGCAAGCAGTTGACTATTCGACAGCAGTTCCATTGTGTACACCATCTACAGGCTGCTGGGATTGTGGAACGAGCTCATGGAACTGTAAAAAGCAAGCTTGCTAAAATAACTGAAGAGACAAAACTGAATTGGGTACAGGTTTTGTCTATGGCACTATTCGCTATGCGCATCACACCTCATTCTTCTACCACAAAATTAACCCCTGCTGAGATAATGTACGGGATGCCCCTCAGAACTCCCTGGCAGGCTGAAGAAGTTGCAGAAACCACCTTTGATCTCCATGCCCTGGATGAACAGTTGTCGACATACATGCAGTTACTAACGGATTATTTGTCAGTTTTACATTCACAGGTACGGGAGACGCAGCGGTCCTTGGACGAACCACCTAAAGAGGGACTGCTCCAAGCTGGCGATTATCTTATTTATAAGACTATCCTCGGTGTTCTTCCTTCATACCTGCAGAAGTATGTAATTCGAAAAAGCACAGGAACTTATCAGCTCCGCTCTGAGGACTTGTTCTTACTAACTGTACCTAATGTCCGTACTGAACTGGGGAAAAGGGCATTTAGTTATGCTGCTCCCTTCGCATGGAACCAGCTGTAGAATGAACTGAAACTTAAGGAGCTGGTTTCTATAAATAGATTTAAATCTCTTCTTAATGATGTTGAAGCGGGCTCTTCTGTCTGTACATGCTTTGCTTGATGATGTTATGACTGTGACTCTATTTATATGTTCTCTGTTGTTTTTAAATTATTGTCTGTAACTGGGGAACTGTGCTGTTGCCTGTCTTGGCCAGGACTCTCTTGTAAAAGAGATGTTTAATCTCAATGAGACTTCTACTGGTTCAATAAAGGTTAAATAAAAAATAAATAAAAATAAAACCTGTTGATACGCAACTGGGATCGGAAGAGACAGGGCAATCGCTGGAGAGGTCCATACCTTGTGCTTCTCACTACTCCTACAGCCGCTAAGGTAGAAGGACACCCTCAGTGGGTGCATCACTCTGATGCAAAAAGACAGCTGCACCGGGCCATGAATAAAGGCCTTTGGCCATGGTCCCGTTCTGGACAATATTCCTTATCTTTGGGCAAGACTGCTGTCTGTATATTCCTGATGAGTCCTCCAATATAACTGATTTGGCAGCCCATATCAAGAAGGAGATAGCTGAGATCCAGTGTGTGGGGGAAAATCTGATTGGCGATCATAACCAAAGTATGTGGAGTTGGTTTGATGAATGGGGCTATATTTGGGGTCAGGTGTGGCACTATGGAATCATTATTTTAGTAGTTATAGTCATTGCCTTCCCACTTTATTACATAGCACCATGTGTTTGCAAATGCTTTGCTCCCAGCTACATCATTTGATATATATTGATTAGTTCTAATCAAAAGGGGGGAATGTGAAAGTTAGTGGGGTTTTTCTCCATCTTATTTAGCTTATTTAGTTATATTTATTATTAACCTCCATTTTGTACACAGCATGCTGGTAACAGTTTAAAATATTGGCCAATTTAGGCGGCTGCAAAAGCCTGTGAATGCTGAACACAGACCTTGTAATAAAATGACCTTCACTGACGAAAGGGAACAGAGATAATGGCCGTTCCTTAGCACCTCGTTTCTTTGCCATATCAGTGTTCTGTCTGGAGGTTGCAATGAATACAATAGTGCTTTCTTGCCAATGCAGTTGGGCTATGTATCGCTATACTCCCATATCTCTTTCATGTTAGTTCGAAGCAAAGATCCTATAGCGAGCAAGATAGTCCACTCGACGGTCATGGGTAATTTAAGGCCCCATTTCCGTAACCGGCTTCCGTCTCCGCACCAAAGATCCAATAGGAAAATAGTGCGGAGACGGAAGCCGGTTACGGAAACGTCCTCGTAAAAATAAAAGTTATTTGGTAAAAATCTTCTCCTCGTTTTCAGAATTTAAATTTATTAACACAAACTGTTTCCCCGCAACGTTGATTACACTGCGAGTCGGGTCGGGTCGGGTCGGGTCGGGTCGGGTCGGGTCGGGTCGGGTCTGGTCGGGTCGGGACAGGTTATTGACATGGATGGGAAAAAGGCCCACATTCCGCTCCATTGCATACTACACGTCAGCCCATTGCATTTAGCAAGAGTGGTCTATCTTGCTCCTCTACAGGATCTTTGGTTTGAAGGATTTCATTGTATGTAACTGAGCCCTTTGTTCACTTATGCCTATGAACCATGTGACTAATGTTGTTTGATCAGTATAAAAATACTTGTAATTTCTCTGTATAGTCAGTAGATTTGCAGATCTAAGTGCACACTAATGGCTGTGTCCTATTTCACCCGGGTGTCATAGTAAAAGTTTGTTCAACGAGACCTTTGACTCTTTGAATTATTATTCTACTCATCAAGGCTCACCAACTTTAACACAGTTGCCTAATGTCTAATTGCGTAATGCAGCCATTTGCCTGCATTTGGCCCATACACCTCTTAGGAATGCCTGATTGTCTTTGAGCTCGTAGATACTGAGTAGAAACAGGCCCTTCAGCCCATCGAGTCCACTCCGGCCAGCAATTCATGCACATGAACACTACACACATTAGGGACAATTTTTACAATTTTACCAAGCGAATTAATCTAAAAACCTGTACGTCTTTGGAGTGTGGGAGAAAACCGGAGATCCTGGGGAAAATTGGAGATTTGGGGAAAACCTACGCAGATCATGGGGAGAACGTACAAACTCCATAGAGACAGCATACGTACTCAGGATTGAACCCGGGTCTGTAGCACCGTAAGACAGCAATTCTATCGCTGCACCATCGTGCCGTCATGCCAATGTACCATGCCACCGTCTTTTAAATGCTCTAATTGTACCAACCTCCACCACTTCAATTGCACCAACCTCCACCACTTCAATTGCACCAACCTCCACCACTTCAATTGCACCAACCTCCACCACTTCTTAAAGCTGTTTTACATACCCACTGTGCGAAAAACATGCCCCCCCCCCCAGGTCCCCTTTTAAATCTAATCCCCTCACCTTAAATCTGCGCCCTTCAGTCTGGGAAAAAAGACCAAGCATTCACCATCCCTGCACCTCACATGATTTTAAACAATCTCCAAATTCACACCTGGTCTCTTCGCTCCAGAAAAAACAGTTCCAGCCTATCTCATCTCTTCATATCAAGGGAGACATGAAGCTGCGCACATTGAAGGACTATAGATTGAAATATTCATGTTGAACGCAGGCTTTACTTTCATAACTGCCTCTTTTCTCCCCACCATCAAAGGGATCTAGAGGAGGTGCTGTCTCAAAAACACAGCCAGCATCATCAGTGACCTACACTACCCTGGTCATGAGGAAATATTATAAAATAAAATTGCTCACATTATAATATCTGTGTGAGAAACTTATGTTGAGTTGCAGGAGAAGGACTGGGAGCAGAGGTTTTCAAAATACATAGGTCACAATGGAATAGAGAGCACACACACACACACACACACACACACACACACACACACACACACACACACACACACACACACACACACACACACACACACACACAGAGGAGGACAGGTGGCTTGTTATAACATGTAGATGTTGATGTACATGGGAATAGATTTGTTTGCTTTTGAGCGGCTATAACTGTCAGAAGTTGTATTTGCTTTAGGTTAGTGTTCAGAGTAATGGGGTCTCTTCCAGGACATGGGCACCATTTCATTCTTTCTATGTGACACATCTCTGAACTCGGCTGTGTCATGAAGGGGATTTATGGTTGTCTATATTGGGACGTAGGCACCAATGCTAGATAATAGAGTCTGTGATTTGGTTTGTGCTGTTTAAAAGTATTTATGTTGGGATAAGAGATAAGGCATAGGTGATGTTGTGTGACCTTTGTATAAGGGTGATTTCTTATGTTTATAAAAGACTGAGAAAGTAACTCTGTTTTGATCTAAGCCAAACAATTGGGGTCTGCATATAGTAATCTTCAAATGGCTGTGTGGAATGCTATCAGTAAGAAGTTGTATAGAGGCCCGACATTCCTTTCCTCCGGAGATGAGCAAGGGGGAGGTTAATTCAGAATTAAACTTGACCCGAGCTGGGTAAGAAGCTATTATAATTTATCAAGTGCAACAAGTATATGGCCTTTGTGTGCTTGGGAGCTGGGAATTGTGTGATTAGAAATAACTTAAGTTCTTACCACTTTGTAAGAATGGGGCAAAACTCATATTTAATCTTTGTAATCCATAAGTAACTGTATTTTAACTATGTAGTTGTAAGGACATTATTTGTGGAGTGTATTATGTTTAATTAGGGTTGTAAGTATGGTTAAATCTGAAGTTTTACAAATAACTTTCTTTTCCAGAAGTGAAAACATATATTTTGTGTGTATGTATTGTGTGATTGCTGTATGATGTGTATATTCTGAGAATTAGTTTTATATCTGTGGTTTTACTTTATTGAAATAAAATGATTTTGAGCAAAAAGGTTGTAGAGGGGAAGGAGGCTGTAAAGGGGCCGGAAAAGGGAAAATCATGTGACTCTACATGTTGTCAATCAATGGAAAGGATTTAGTTGATTGGTTAATGCAAATAAGTTAAATGTATGCTAAACCATAATGATTGGTTAATAGTTTGCCACTCCTTTTGTGTTATAATTGTCTATTACCTATATAATGTGTTACGTTTATATCAAAGGCAGTAAATCTTTCCACCTGCTCCAGAGTTTTTAACTCTGTGTTGGAAGCTTTAAAGAAATCTCCAGCGCTGTCAGAATAAAGAATTGATTTTACTGCAATGGTTTGAATCAGGTTTTCTTGAATTGGACTGACAAATGAACTCAGTTTAGCAATCACACTCTCATTACATTCCTACCATTGGGAAGAAAGTATAGGGGGCCTGAAAACTGTAACCTCCAGGTTCAGAAACAGCTTCTTCCCTACAATCATCAGCCTGTTGAACACTACAAACTCCAGCTAAACTTTGAACTACGAACTACCTTGATTGCACTCAAGGCTTGGGGGTGTTTCTTTAGCCTTTGCATTATATTGTTTGTTTGTATATATTGAACTCTTTGTTGTTTATTGTGGAGTCTATTGAGTACTAAGTTTACGTATCTGTTGTGCTGTTGCAAATAGAATGCCAATGTTCCAATAGACAATAGGTGCAGGAGTAGGCCATTCGGCCCTTCGAGCCAGCACCGCTATTCACTGTGATCATGGCTGATCATCCACAATCAGTAACCCGTTCCTGCCTTCTCCCCATATCCCCCGACTCCGCTATTTTTAAGAGCCCTATCTTGCTCTCTCTTAAAAGTATCCAGAGAACCGGCCTCCACCGCCCTCTGAGGCAGAGAATTCCACAGACTCACAACTCTCTGTGAGAAAAAGTGTTTCCTCGTCTCCGTTCTAAATGACTTACCCCATTTGGGGACAGGTGACAATAAAATTAAGGAAGGGATCGGCGGATAGTAAGGGTGTCAGGGATTATGGGGAGGAGAATGGGGTTGAGAGGGGAAGATTGCTCAGAGTATACCGAATGGCCTAATTCTGCTCCCATAACTTGTGAACCTATTATGAAAACACTCGTGACTCTTGATATGAGAAAAATACAATTTCAAATGCACTGAATTAATAATATTCAAACATATTCAAATGTCCGCCAAGTCTACGCTTGGGTTGGTGCAAGTAAACCTTTGCCTTACCTGAAAGGACTGTTATGGTCCCTGGATGGAGTCGAGGGAGGAGGTATAAGGTGTTCCATCGCCTGCAGTTGCAGGGGAATGTCCCTGGGGAAGGGGTTGTTTGGGCTGTCTTCAGTTTACCTGAGATCAAAGGTGTGAATGGGTTCCATGGGGCACTATGCACGTCCACAGACAACTGGGTCAAAAGCGTACCCAACGTCGCCCTAATTTTGATGGTCATGTTTGTGCATGGCAGCATCAGGCTGTGCGTGGAGTCAAAACACATGAACACTGTGTCACTACCTACACAATGTGCCCAGTCAGGTGGACATCGCGGCACTACCTGCCCTTTGTGGAAACGTTTTTACCAGACCGACATCTTCGATCACAAGCCCATGGGCAGTGGTTAGCATGGAATATCCTGCAGACTCAATGGATGCTGTGGGGTAGTTTCCTGGCCAGACTGCCCAGTTTGCAAAATGCATCATCGCCAGACTTCACCAACAATCACCAAGAGCTCGCTTGGCTGGTGTTGAGAGGACCCCCCCCCAGTCGGACCCTTCCTCTACCATCAGTCTCAAAGTCAAAAGTCAACGTCTAAAGAGTTTATTGTCATGTGTCCCTGACAGGACAATGAAAATCTTTCTTTGCATAGCACAACAGAACATAGAAGGCATTGACTACAATTCTATACATAAATACACCCATGAATTAATAAATTAATAAAGTGCAAATAACAGATGGAGGGATATTAATGTTCAGAGTTCCGAGCCAGGTTTAATAGCCTGATGGCTGTGGGGAAGTAGCTATTCCTAAACCGGGTTGTTGCAGTCTTCAATCTATATTATTCCCAAAGTTCACTGCCCTCCGGACGGCTACTGTGGAGGACAGACGATTGCCCACTCTTCGCAGAGTGTGGCTTTGTCAAGAAGGTCTGGAGAGGGACACAAAGATCCTTGTCACGGTTCACTCTGAGCAGCTTTGTAACAGCGGAGTCTCTGAATCGGCGGCTATTCCCTGGGACCCCCCCCAGTGAAAGACGTGTTTTGGTCTTCTACAATGAACCATTGAACCACAGCAAGATGTCTGTTAGGGAATGTTGCTGCCTGGCCCATTCCAGACTTCAGGAATGTGTGCTGAGGGACACACTGAAGCTCGGTGCAGCCAACCTGAAGGCTCTGTGGGGGAGGACCACAGCAAGGGTCCTTGCACCGCTGGACATTGAGGGGCAGAATCCGATGGGGACACCCCTCAAACGGGGAAGGGATGTCACCCCAGGGGTCCACATGAGTGTCAATGTTGCAATGTGTAAGGTTAAAGGGAGGTGATAACACTACTGGGTATAACATTAGCAATATTGATCCCAGACACAATGTTTAAAGATTTTTGTATATATTTTTTATTGCGAATAAACTTTAATTTTGACATAGAAACATAGAAACATAGAAATTAGGTGCAGGAGTAGGCCATTCGGCCCTTCGAGCCTGCACCGCCATTCAATATGATCATGGCTGATCATCCAACTCAGTATCCCGTACCTGCCTTCTCTCCATACCCTCTGATCCCCTTAGCCACAAGAGCCACATCTTACTCCCTCTTAAATATTGCCAATGAACTGGCCTCAACTACCCTCTGTGGCAGAGAGTTCCAGAGACCCACCACTCTCTGTGTGAAAAAATTCCTTCTCATCTCGGTCCTAAAGGATTTCCCCCTTATCCTTAAGCTGTGACCCCTTGTCCTGGACCTCCCCAACATCGGGAACAATCTTCCTGCATCTAGCCTGTCCAACCCCTTAAGAATTTTGTAAGTTTCTATAAGATCCCCTCTCAATCTCCTAAATTCTAGAGAGTATAAACCGAGTCTATCCAGTCTTTGTTCACAAGACAGTCCTGACATCCCAGTAATCAGTCTGGTGAACCTTCGCTGCACTCCCTCTATGGCAATAATGTCCTTCCTCAGATTTGGAGACCATAACTGTACGCAATACTCCAGGTGTGGCCTCACCAAGACCCTATACAACTGAAGTAGAACCTCCCTGCTCCTATACTCAAATCCTTTTGCTATGAAAGCTAACATTCGCTTTCTTCACTGCCTGCTGTACCTGCATGCCTACTTTCAATGACTGGTGTACCATGACACCCAGGTCGCGCTGCATCTCCCCTTTTCCTAATCGGCCTCCATTTAGATAATAGTCTGTTTTCCTATTTTTGCCACCAAAGTGGATAACCTCACATTTATCCACATTATACTGCATCTGCCAAACATTTGCCCACTCACCCAGCCTATCCAAGTCACCTTGCAGTCTCCTAGCATCCTCCTCACAGCTAACACTGCCCCCCAGCTTAGTGTCATCCGCAAACTTGGAGATATTGCCTTCAATTCCCTCATCCAGATCATTTATGTATATTGTAAATAGCTGGGGTCCCAGCACTGAGCCTTGCGGTACCCCACTAGTCACTGCCTGCCATTGTGAAAACGACCCGTTTACTCCTACTCTTTGCTTCCTGTTTGCCAGCCAGTTCTCTATCCACATCAATACTGAACCCCCAATGCCATATGCTTTAAGTTTATATACTAATCTCTTATGTGGGACCTTGTCAAAAGCCTTCTGGAAGTCCAGATACACCACATCCACTGGTTCTCCCCCATCCACGCTACTAGTTACATCCTCGAAAAATTCCACAAGATTCGTCAGACATGATTTACCTTTCGTAAATCCATCTTTTGTAAATCCATGCTGACTTTGTCCAATGATTTCACCACTTTCCAAATGTGCTGCTATCTCATCTTTAATAACTGACTCTAGCAGTTTTTCCACTACCAATGTTAGACTAACTGGACTACCGATGTTGACAACTAAAACAAACTCTCCTCTCAAAAGGCTGCTGAGGCTGGAGGTAAATTGAAAATGCAAAGCCTGGAATTTTAATGTACTGCTAAGCAAGCAATGTTAGGCAAGTTTGGTGTCAAAGGTTATGGGGAGAAGGCAGGAGAATAAGATTGAGAGGGGAAAACAGATCAGCAATGATAGCATGGCGGACAGACTGGTTGGGCCGAATAGCCTAATTCTGCCCTTCTGTCTTATGGTTTTAGTGGGCGAGAGGCAAGGTGGGTGGATGGATTTGATAGAACAGCCTGACCAGATGAATGACCTGACCCAAGTTTCCCCACCATCTCAGACACCCCCTTGACTAGGTAGACTCAAAATGCTGGAGTAACTCAGCGGGGCAGGCAGCATCTCTGGAGAGAAGGAATGGGTGACGTCTCAGGTCCAGACCCTTCTTCAGACTGAGAGTCAGTGGAGAGGGAGACACACAGATGTGGAATGGTGAGGTGTGAAAACGAGATATCAAAGGGGATATTCAAGGAAAATGTAGACTGGATCGTCTGAAGTAGGGTTTCGGCCCGAAACGTCGCCTATCTCCTTCCCTCCTTAGATGCTGCTGCACCCGCTGAGTTTCTCCAACTTTTTGTGTAACCCTAGACTGGATCATTGTTAGCTACGGGGAGGTGACAACTGAAGGAGGCAAATAAAGTGGACATTTTAATCAGGCCGGTCAGACTGATTGGAGAACGAGGATGGGGGAGGGATGGAGAGAGAGAGGGTTACTTGAAGTTAGAGAAAGTAGGTTGCAGCAGCAGGAGTAGGAAGACCATTCGGCCCATCGAGTCTTCAAAGTTCTGTGTGTTCCCTCTTTCTCGGCGGCTCACAAATCCACGCGGACTTTATTTCCTTGCTACCGCATCTTTCCCTCTTCTTCAGACGCTCCTGACAACCTGCCGAGCTCTTTCTCGCCCGTTTGCGCTCGTTATTGTCACGGACTTCACGGCGGAGCAAACGCTGGACCATTTCATCGATTTCTCTGGTTGCCTCCTTGCACTCGTTGAAGATCCTCACATTCAGATCTCCCTCCAGAGTCGCCACCGCCACTTGGACAATGTCAACCTTCGGAAATAGCATTCCCTTGAACGCAATGGAGAATTCTCCGTTGGTAGTTTGTGGATTTCGGGCCCTTCCCACCTCTTCTGCCTGGAAGCGACCGTTCTCGTTCAGGTTCAGGTTCAGGTTCCTGGGCAACGTGCAGCAAGCTGCTGTCCAGACCTGCCCGGGTATTTTAACCTTATTTCTCATATTCCCATGATTGTAATCGGCAGAACCTGTTACCACGTACATGCGACGGCCGTAGTCATGGCATACCTTTGCCATTACCTTCACGACTCTCTCAGCTTGATTATACCATTCCACGTTGGCTGTTCGATTCTCGGGAACGGCATTGGTGAGGGTGCAGCTGGCCCTTGCACTGACTTCACCGTTGAGGGAAAACGGGAACAGATGCCCTCGATCGTAACCTGATCTAACGTAATCTGAATGCAATGCCTGTTTATCACTGGTCTTTGTTTGTGTGCATGTCTTCATATTTTGGTCGTTGGTACAACGTTCAATCTAAAACCAACAGAGATTAGTGTACAGTATTTGAAATATTAATATAATCAGCAAGCGAGTGATTAACACCAGTTCCTGCATCAACTGTTATGGATACAAAGGTAAGGCATTAAAGAATTATATGTATTTAGTAATTAGGGGGCCTAAAACTGTTCACAGTTCATCGAAACACACACATGAACATTTATACACAAGCACATGTGATCGAAAAAACTATTACCCGATGCAAACCTTGCATCAGATCGTTTTAAGGAATCTTGCTGGGTGTTTTGAGTCATCCAGCATCGATGCCTGTGGCTAATCTTGGTTCAGTCTCTGTGTCCTTTCAAACATCATTGCTGGCACTGGCAGCTGACAACATCAAAGAAAGTCGCCGTTTCTATATAGAATCCTGCAGCACTGAACCAGGTCCAGGAATTGATGGTTTTGTGACCAGGTTTGCGGATAATATGGAGCCGGATGGAGGGGCTGGTACCGCTGAGTCTGCAGAAACATAGAAACATAGAAACATAGAAAATAGGTGCAGGAGTAGGCCATTCGGCCCTTCGAGCCTGCACCGCCATTCAATGTGATCATGGCTGATCATCCAACTCAGTATCCCGTACCTGCCTTCTCTCCATACCCCCTGATCCCTTTAGCCACAAGTGCCACATCTAACGCCCTCTTAAATGTAGCCAATGAACTGGCCTCAACTACCTTCTGTGGCAGAGAATTCCAGAGACTCACAACTCTCTGTGTAAAGAATGTTTTCCTCATTTCGGTCCTAAAGGAATTCCCCCTTATCCTTCGACTGTGACCCCTTGTTCTGGACTCCCCCAACATCGGGAACAATCTTCCAGCATCTAGCTTGTCCAACCCCTTAAGAATTTTGTAAGTATCTATAAGATCCCCCCTCAATCTTCTAAATTCCAGCGAGTACAAGCCGAGTCTATCCAATCTTTCCTCATATGAAAGTCCTGACATCCCAGGAATCAGTCTAGTGAATTTTCTATGTACCCCCTCTATGGCAAGGATGTCTTTCCTCAGATTTGGAGACCAAAACTGTACGCAATACTCCAGGTGTGGCCTCACCAAAACCCTGTACAACTGCAGTAGAACCTCCCTGCTCCTATACTCAAATCCTTTCGCTATGAATGCTAACATACCATTTGCTTTCTTCACTGGTTGGGACATTGGGAAGGTTGGGATATTGGGCAAAGATATGGCAAATGGAAAACAGTGTAGCGGAGTGCACAGCCATGCACTTTGGAAGACGGAATAAAGGTATATTTTCTGAATGACGAAAGGATTTCGAAATCGGAGGTGCAAAGGGATTTGGGAATGCTGGTGCGGGATTCCCAAAAGGTTCATGTGCAGGTTGAGTCAGTAGTAAGGAAGGCAAATGCAATGTTAGCTTTCATTTCAAGAGGTCTAGAGTATAATAGAAAGGATGTAATGCTGATGCTTCATAAGGCGCTGGTCAGGCCAGATTTAGAATATTGTGAGCAGTTTAACCATATAACAATTACAGCACGGAAACAGGCCTTCTCGGCCCTTCCAGTCCGTGCTGACCATTTATTTTCCCCTAGTCCCATCTACCTGCACTCAGACCATACCCCTCCATTCCCTTCCCGTCCATATACCTATCCACTTTACTTTTAAATGTTAAAATCGATCCTGCCTCCACCACTTCTGCAGCAAGATCATTCCACACAGCCACCACTCTCTGAGTAAAGAAGTTCCCCCTCATGTTACCCCTAAACTTCTGTCCCTTAATTCTCATGTCATGCCCTCTTGTTTGAATCTTCCCTACCCTCAATGGGAAAAGCTTATCCACGTCAACTCTGTCTATCCCTTTCATCATTTTAAAGACCTCAATCAAGTCCCCCCTTAACCTTCTGCACTCCAAAGAATAAAGACCTAACTGGGGCCCCATATCTGAGGAGGGATCTGCTGGCATGTGAGAATGATTCCTAGGATGATTAGTTTAACCTATGAGGAGCATTTGAAGGCTCAGCACCTGTACTCACTGGAGGTTAGAAGATGATTTCATTGAAACTTACCAAATGCATAACGCACAAACAAATAGAATGCCAATGGGCACAGACTTGATCAGTTGCTCTTACCTGAGGCTCAATAAACCAGCGACTAGGTCTGCAAGGTTTAGAGTCTGGATTGGAGTCGATATAACTGTAGGCAGAATAGACTGGGATCCGCAGGTCCGTCCGGTACAGGGTGGCAAAGTGATAGGCGTCCTTGTACATCTGGCAGATCTTGACCATGCTGTCCTTGTTTTGGTCATTCTCAAATCCCTGGGGTGCAATCCCATCCTTGAAGAACTGGTGACATGGCTGGAAATTATCAACCACTTTCCCCTGCACTGTCCCGGGATAGGCGACTGCCAAGAGCAGGAACCAGACCGGGCCACTAAACCCCATGGGCAGATTGCACAGAGTAAGCTTCATCATCACCTGTTTGGTAAAAGGGTGATTACATTCACTCTCACGTCTCTACCTTATTCTCCCCAGAGCTAAATTTCACAAGAAGGAATCTTGAAGTCGGTGTTCTGTTCTTCAGTTTGGTTTCTCTACCCCCTTTTATATTGAGAGAAGCGAGTTACCAGAATTCTAAAAATATTCTTCTGTGACGTGACACTAATTAGTTGGTTCCTCCTGCTTGTTCTTCTGAATAAAATGCTGATTCGTGCAACTGAGGGCTCAGTTTGGAGTTGACTTCAATCCTCCCTTCGACATCGCTGTCCCACAAAGGGCCAAACATTCAGAACATGGTGATGGCCTTTTAGAATTGGGATGAAGTGAAATATCCCTACCCAGAAGATGCTGAATCATTCGATGCGGAAATGTGGAGTTAACGCTAGGATTAGTCATGGTCTTACTGAATGACAAGGCTGCCATGAGGGGCTGAATGATCTCGTCCTGCTATGACTTCTTGGGATTTCACCGAGTTTCTTTGTGTTCATCGTGAAGAATCTCACTGCATTCCCTAATGCTCCTTTGAACCAGGCCGAGAAAGGGAAAATAGATTATGAAAGGAAACTGGCAGGGAACATAAAAACTGACTGCAAAAGTTTTTATAGCTATGTGAAGAGAAAGAGACTAGTTAGAACAAATGTTGGTCCCTTGCAGTCAGAAGCAGGTGAATTGATCATGGGGAACAAGGACATGGCAGACCAATTGAATAACCACTTTGGTTCTGTCTTCACTAAGGAAGACATAAATAATTTGCCGGAAATATCAGTGGACCGGAGGTCAAATAAGATGGCGGAACTGAGTGAAATCCAGGTTAGCCGGGAAGTGGTGTTGGGTAAATTGAACCGATTAAAGGCCGATAAATCCCCAGGGCCAGATGGTCTGCATCCCAGAGTGCTCAAGGAGGTAGCCAAGGAAATAGTGGATGCATTAGTGATAGTTTTTTAACACTCCTTAGATTCTGGAGTAGTTCCTGAGGATTGGAGGATAGCTAATGTAACCCCACTTTTTAAAAAAGGAGGGAGAGAGAAAGCGGGGAATTACAGACCAGTTAGTCTAACATCGGTAGTGGGGAAACTGCTAGAGTCAGTTATTAAAGATGGGATAGCAGCGCATTTGGAAAGTGGTGAAATCATTGGACAAAGTCAGCATGGATTTACAAAAGATAAATCATGTCTGACGAATCTTATAGAATTTTTCGAGGATGTAACTAGTATAGTGGATAAGAGAGAACCAGTGGATGTGTTATATCTAGACTTTCAGAGGGCTTTCGACAAGGTCCCACATAAGAGATAAGTATATAAACTTAAAGCACACGGTATTGGGGGTTCAATATTGATGTGGATAGAGAACTGGCTGGCAGACAGGAAGCAAAGAGTAGGAGTAAACGGGTCGTTTTCAGAATGGCAGGCAGTGACTAGTGGGGTACCGCAAGGCTCAGTGCTGGGACCCCAGCTATTTACAATATACATTAATGATTTGGACGAGGGAATTGAATGCAACATCTCCAAATTTGCAGATGACACCAAGCTGGGGGGTATAGTTAGGTGTGAGGAGGATGCTAGGAGGCTGCAGGGTGATTTGGATAGGCTGAGTGAATGGGCAGATGCATGGCAGATGCAGCATAATGTGGATAAATGTGAGGTTATCCACTTTGGTGGCAAAAACATGAGGGTAGACTATTATCTGAATGGTGGCAGATTAGGAAAAGGGGAGATGCAACGAGACCTGAGTGTCATGGTACACCAGTCATTGAAAGTAGGCATGCAGGTGCAGCAGGCAGTGAAGAAAGCAAATGGTATGTTAGCATTCATAGCAAAAGGATTTAAGTATAGGAGCAGGGAGGTTCTACTGCAGTTGTACAGGGTTTTGGTGAGGCCACACCTGGAGTATTGCGTACACTTTTGGTCTCCAAATCTGAGGAAAGACATTCTTGCCATAGAAGGGGTACGGAGAAGGTTCACCAGACTGATTCCTGGGATGTTGGGACTTTCATATGAAGAAAGACTGGATAGGCTCTGAAGAAGGGTCTCGACCCGAAACGTCGCCTATCTCCTTCGCTCCTTAGATGCTGCTGCACCTGCTGAGTTTCTCCAGCTTTTTGTGTAACCTTCGATTCTCCAGCATCTGCAGTTCCTTCTTTAACACTGGATAGACTCGGCTTGTACTCACTGGAATTTAGAAGATTGAGGGGGGATCTTATAGAAACTTACAAAATTCTTAAGGGGTTGGACAAGCTAGATGCAGGAAGATTGTTCCCGATGTTGGGGGAGTCCAGAACAAGGGGTCACAGTCTAAGGATAAGGGGGAATTCCTTTAGGACCGAGATGAGGAAAACATTCTTTACACTGAGAGTGGTGAGTCTCTGGAATTCTCTGCCACAGAAGGTCGTTGAGGCCAGTTCATTGGATATATTCAAGAGGGAGTTGGATGTGGCCCTTGTAGCTAAAGGGATCAGGGGGTATGGAGAGAAGGCAGGTATGGGATACTGAGTTGGATGATCATCCATGATCATATTGAATGGCGGTGCAGGCTCGCAGGGCCGAATGGCCTAATCCTGCACCTATTTTTCTATGTTCTATGTTTCTTTGAGAATAATAGGAGGCAGGGGGCCACCAAGAACAATGAGGGGACCCAGTGGTGGGGGGGGAGGAGCCGGTGGGTGTGGGCAGGGGAAGGAGGGAGGTTTTGATTACTGCCATGTGTGGCAACAGGGAGTAGATAGGACTGTAGGACTCGGTGAACTTTTGTAACTTTGTCGGCGCCAGACGTAGAAACATAGATAATAGGTGCAGGAGTAGGCCATTCGGTCCTTCGAGCCAGTACTGCTATTCAATATGATCAAGGCTCATCATCCAAAATCAGTACCCTGTTCCTGCTTTCTCCCCATATCCCTTCATTGCATTAGCTCTAGGAGCTATATCTAACTCTCTCTTGAAAACATCAAGGGAATTGGCCTCCACTGCCTTCTGTGTCAGAGAACTCTATATATTCACAAATCTCTGGGTGAACAAGTATGTCCTCATCTCAGTCCTAAATGGCTTACCTTTTATTCTTAAACTGTGACGCTGGTTCAGGACTCCGCCAACATTGGGAATTTTTTTCCTGCATCCAGCCTGTCCAATCCCTTAAGAATTTTATATGTTCCTATAAGATCCCTTCTCATTCTTCTAATTTCCAGTGAATACAAGCCCAGTCGACCCATTCTTTCATCATATGCTAGTCCCGCCATCCCGGGTAATAAATTGGTGAACCTGCATAGCAAGAATGTCCTTCCTCCAATTAGGAGACCAAAACTGCACACAATACTCCAGGTGGTCTCACCAGGGCCCTGTACAACTACAGTAGGAACTCCTTGCTCCTATACCGAAATCCTCTTGCAATGAAGGCCAACATGCCATTAGTTTTCTTCACTGCCTGCTGTACCTGCATGCTTACTTTCAGTGACTGATGTACAAGGACACCCTGGTCTCGTTGCACCTCCCCTAGTCCTAATCTGACACCATTCAGATAATCATCTACCTTCTTGTTCTTGCCACCAAAGTGGATAACCTCACATTTATCCACATTATACTGCATCTGCCATGGGCTTTGGGGAGGGAATCAGAAATTGGATCCAACTGCACTAGACCGATATCTGTAGTGCAGTCCAGATCAATGGGTGGGAATCTGACAGCTTCCCCATCAGGTCCGGAGTCAGGCAGGGTTGCCCTCTCTCCCCTGTCTTGTTCGTCTGTTGTATTGAACCTTTTACCGAGTCCTTCAGGAAGGACGCGAGTATAAGAGGAGCGACATTGCCAGGCAGTGGGGGCACTCGGGTCAAAACCTCCCTGTACATGGACGATGTCGCTGTCTTCTGCTCGGATCCAGGATCGGTCCGCAGACTGATTAGTATCTGCTACCAGTTTGAGTCGGCCACAGGAGCCAGGGTGAACCGCAGGAAGAGAGAGGCCATGCTCTTTGGCAACTGGCCCGACAGATCTTCCGTCCCCTTCACCATCAAGCCTGACTTCTTGAAGGTGCTGGGGATCTGGGTCGGGGGGGGGGGGGGGGGGGGGCGCAGGCTTGTGACAAGAATTGTCTGGAGCGGATAGCCAAGGTGGGGAAGAAACTGGAGCTGTGGAAGCAACGCTCCCTCTCCATAACGGGGAAAAATTTGGTCATCAGGTGTGCGATGCTCTCGGGGCTGCTGCACTTGGCGCAAGTGTGGCCTGTCCCTCCCTCCTACACCACAGGGATCACCCGGGCCGTCTTCCAGTTCATCTGGAGTCGAGGATGGACCAGGTGCGACGGGCCACAATGTACAAGTCAACAGACAACGGGGGTAAAAGCGTGCCCAACGTCGCTCTCATCCTGATGACCACCTTCGTGTGTGGCTACATCAGGCGGAGTGTAGAGCCAAGGCACGTGGGCACCAAGTGTCAATACCTGCTGAGGTTCTACCTGTCCCCGGTGTTGCGAAGGATGGGCCTGGCGCAGATGCCACGCAAGGTGCCAGTCAGCTGGACATTGCCGCACCCTCTGTCATTTGTGGAAAGGTTCTTCCGGACCAACACCTTTGACCACAAGTCCATCGGGCAGTGGTCAGCACGGAATGTCCTGCAGGCACTGCAGGGAAATGACTCCATGGATCCTGTGGCGTGGTTTCCAGAGCAGACGGCCCAACTTGTCTGGCGAAAGCCTCATCACCAGAAGTCACCAACAAGCACCAAGACCTGGCTTGGCAGGCGGTGAGGGGAGCCCTCCCAGTCAGATTCTTTCTGCGCTCTTGGAACCTCACTCCCAGCGCACGCTGCCCTCGGGGGCAGCTGTTATGGACAGGAGATGGTTGCTCAACTCTTTGCAGATAGTGGATTTGCAAAGCTAGTCTGGAGAGGTTTGCAAGGGTCCCTGTCACGGTTTATTCCGAACAGCTCTGTGTAGAGTGTGATTTACGGAGTTCTGCACTCCCAGGTGCGAGAGGCACAGAAGCCACTACCAGTTGAACACAGGGATGAGTCCGTACTACCAGGAGATTACGGACTAATAAGGAACTGGATTCGGAAGAAATTGGGACCGCGCTGGAATGGAATGTACCAGGTGCTCCTGGCAACAACAACCACAAACTTGGAGATGTTACATTTATTTCCTTCGTCTAAATCATTAATATATGTTATAAATAACTGGGGTCCCAGCACTGAGCCTTGCGGCACCCTATTAGTCACTGCCAGCCATTCTGAAAAGGACCGTTAATTCCTACTCTTTGCTTCTTGTCTGCGACCAGTTCTCTGTCCATGTCAATACCTTTCCCCCAATATATGTGCTTTAATTTTGCAAACTAATCTCTTGTGTGGGACCTTGTCAAAGGCTTTTTGAAAGTCCAGATACGCCACATCCACTGGCTCTCCCTTATCCATTCAACTTGTTACATCCTCAAAAAATTCCAGAAGATTAGTCAAGCATGATTTCCCCTTCATAACTACATTGCTGACTTTGACCAATTCCGTCACTGCTTTCCAAATGCGCTGCAATAACATCTTTAACAATTGACTCAAGCATCTTCCCCACTACCGATGTCAGGCTAACTGGTCTATAATTCCTTGTTTTCTCATTCCCTCCTTTCTTAAAAAGTGGGGTTACATGAGCTACCCTCCAGTTGACAGGAACTGATCCCGATTCAACAGAACATTGGAAAATGATCACCAATGCATCCACGATTCCTAGTGCCACTTCCTTGAGTACTTGGGGATGCAATCAGGCCCTGGGGATTTATCGGCCATCAGTCCCAACTGTTTATCTAACACCATTTTCTGACTAATGTGGATTCCCTTCAGTTCCTCCCTTCCACTAGATCCTCAGTCCCTAGTATTTCTGGGAGATTGTTTGTGTCTTCCTTGTAGAGGAGGATGGGGGTTTAAGAGTTAATGTGTACATGACAGATTGCAAGTTGCACGTGGTGAGCCTGCTTTACTTACTAGGAATTGCTAGCTAATGAATAACATGTGGTTCTGCAGAGCTGCAAAGGTGTTATGACAAAAAAGGGAAGAGGGCCGACACCAAGTAGTACTGCAGAGAAAAACAAGTCTGTTCTCGACAATAAGAACCGGTGCAAGCAATGTGCTGACTGTGTGATTAACTGTGTGATTAGCTGTGTGATTAGCTGGACCCGTGATATTCATGTATAAATATACGGCCTGTGGCCAGAATAATTGAGTGGGACCGCGAGGGGTATCGAGTATGTAACCATATTTGTCTCTGTGGGGCTGGGTGGGCTTGGACCGGCTGGAAATGTACAATGATATGCTTCTAGCCGGCAGCATGTCAGACTCTATGAGAAAGGGCAGAATCACCCTAATCTACAAGCAAAACGAGGAGATAAATGATTTAAGGAATTGGAGACCATCACATTGTTGAATGTTGATTACAAGATCCTGTCTAAGGCCATCGCCAACCGGGTCAAGTCTGCTCTGGGATGGGTGATCCACCCGGACCAAACCTGTGCTGTGACTGCCAGGAAAATCTCAAACAGCCTGGCGCTGCTGAGAGATACCATTGCCTACGTGACGGGTGGATGCCTGCCTAGTCAGCGAGGTCAAGGAGAAGGTCTTATACAGGATATCCCACATGGGGGACGTGCTCTCCAAAATGGGCTTTGGGGAGGGAATCAGAAATTGGATCCAACTGCTCTACACCGAGGGTTACACAAAAAGCTGGAGAACCTCAGCGGGTGCAGCAGCATCTAAGGAGCGAAGGAGATAGGCGACGTTTCGGGTCGAGACTGAAGAAGGGTCTCGACCCGAAACGTCGCCTATCTCCTTCGCTCCTTAGATGCTGCTGCACCCGCTGAGTTTCTCCAGTTTTTTGTGTAACCCTCGATTCTCCAGCATCTGCAGTTCCTTCTTTAACACGCTCTACACCGATATCTGTAGTGCAGTCCAAATCAATGGGTGGGAATCTGACAGCTTCCCCGTCAGGTCCGGAGTCAGGCAGGGTTGCCCTCTCTCCCCTGTCTTGTTCATCTGTTGTATTGAACCTTTTACCGAGTCCTTCAGGAAGGACGCGAGTATAAGAGGAGCGACATTGCCAGGCAGTGGGGGCACTCGGGTCAAAACCTCCCTGTACATGGACAATGTTGCTGTCTTCTGCTCGGATCCACGGTCGGTCCGCAGACTGATTAGTATCTGCTACCAGTTTGAGTCGGCCACGGGAGCCAGGGTGAACCGCAGGAAGAGCGAGGCCATGCTCTTTGGCAACTGGCCCGACAGATCTTCCGTCCCCTTCACCATCAAGCCTGACTTCTTGAAGGTGCTGGGGATCTGGGTCGGGGGGGGGGGGGGGGGGGGGCGCAGGCTTGTGACAAGAATTGTCTGGAGCGGATAGCCAAGGTGGGGAAGAAACTGGAGCTGTGGAAGCAACGTTCCCTCTCCATAACGGGGAAAATTTGGTCATCAGGTGTGCGATGCTCTCGGGGCTGCTGCACTTGGCGCAAGTGTGGCCTGTCCCTCCCTCCTACACCACAGGGATCACCCGGGCCATCTTCCAGTTCATCTGGAGTCGAGGATGGACCGGGTGCGACGGGCCACAATGTACAAGTCAACAGACAACGGGGGTAAAAGCGTGCCCAACGTCGCTCTCATCCTGATGACCACCTTCGTGTGTGGCTGCATCAGGCGGAGTGTAGAGCCAAGGCACGTGGGCACCAAGTGTCACTACCTGCTGAGGTTCTACCTGTCCCCGGTGTTGCGAAGGATGGGTCTGGCGCACATGCCACGCAAGGTGCCAGTCAGCTGGACATTGCCGCACACTCTGTCATTTGTGGAAAGGTTCTTCTGGACCAACACCTTTGACCACAAGTCCATCTCCGTGGATCCTGTGGCGTGGTTCCCAGAGCAGATGGCCCAGCTTGTCCTCATCACCACAACTCACCAACAAGCACCAAGACCTGGCTTGGCTGGGAGGGGAACCCTCCTAGTCAGATTCTTTCTGTGCTATTGGAACCTCACTACCAGCGCACGCTGCCCTCGGCGGCGGTTGTTATGGAGAGGACATGGTTGCCCAACTCTTTGCAGAAAATGGATTTGCAAAGCTAGTCTAGAAAGGTTTGCAAGGGTCCCTGTCACAGAGGACTCTGTGATTTACGGACTGTTCCCAGGGACACATTCAGAGACTGACATTGAGTGTTGCTGGAAGGTCAGCAACTCGATGCAAGACGCTCTTTGTTCTGCCCGATCTTTGTTGACCTCCCAGCGGAGTGAGATGTCCATCAGGGAATGATGTCAACTGGCTCGCTGCAGACTGCAGGAGTACGTGCTGAGGGACGCACTGAAGCTCGGTGCAGGCAACGCCAAGGTTCTGAGGGGGAGGGCCACAGTCTAGGGTCCTTCCATTGCTGGACATGGGGGGACAGTGTGTGTTGGAGACACCCCTCAAAAACAAGAAATAAGGGAAGGGATTCCACGCCAGTGGGCCACATGAGTGGCAAGGGTGTGGGATATATTTGTGTCATTTGTGTAAACAGTATTGAATGTTTGTCTAGACTCTGAGAATGTCGGATTAATTTTTTTGTACAGTTCCTGTATTGTTTATATTTATTACTTGAATAAAGTCTATTTTGAAATTAAAAAAAATACTTGTGGTTTCTCTCCCACTCCCGCATGCATAATAAAGAGGGATTGTTACATTCTTAAAGTGAATAATGTGGTTTGTTGTCTGATGGCGTAGTCGGCAGGATCTCGCTGGGAACCATCTCCGACAACACAGTACGCGGCTGCGGTCTGGCCGGGACCTCGAGGGGAGTAAAAAGTGCACTAATCGGTTCTATTGAGTCTGAACAAACAAACAAAAAGATTATTTACTATTGTCGGTAGCTTTAACCAAACGTTTGTGAGGTGAGCCTTGGCCAGTAGGGGGAAATTGGAATGTTGAGTCTAGGATGGATCACTCCTGGAATTGTGGTAGTTGTGCAACATTCTCAGCAGCAAGGAACGAGAGGTGGACAATCTGCAGAACCAAGCTGAAGCTGTGATACGGAACACATCCCCCAAAGGAGCAGAGAACGTCGTCAGAGGCCTGGAGAAACTGCGAACGGACTGGGAGAAGCTGAAACTAAAGTGTCGACTGGCGGAAGGCCCATTGCACCTGGCGCGGCAGTCCTTGCTGGAGTACCTGTCCAGGGCTGGGCAGCTGGAGAGAGAGGGGGCTGAGTTATTGGACTGATTAAGGACCCTGGATCTCTACATCCCTTCCAAGATACATACCTGGAAGAAGAAGAAAGAGAAAGAGAAGGAGCAGAGGTGTTTGGGGTCGGAAGTAGTTAAGTCAGGGGCTGAAAGGGCTAAAACCAATAAGGACTCCAGCCTGAGGGTGTCTGGAACTACCCCATGAGAGCAATGCCAAATCCCACACCGTTTTCGCTGAGCACCTGCACCCAGATAGCCAATACCTATTGGACTTCGCCTCAGAGGGGCGACAATACACCTGGATACGACTACCCTGGGGATACATCCATTCGCCCACAATCTTTTCCCAGATTCTGAGCGGCCAGCTGACAACTCTCCGATTGCCCCATGGCTCCCCGGTGATACAATATGTTGCCGATCTCGTCCTGGCCAGCATCGGCCCCAGAGAGAACCATGAGGACACGAAGGTACCGTTAAAGGCGCTCCACTGCTGGGGGCACGTACTACCCAAAGGGAACGTCATCCAGGGGCAGTCACCTGTTAGATTCCTGGGCCAACTACTCAGTGCACATGAAAGAGCCTTCACGTCCACGCGGATTGGCCCCATCATCGCCCATGCGACCCACTGCGCTCCTAAACAGATGCGAGCGTTTCTGGACATTGTGAACTTTTATCGCTAATGGATTAAACTACTCTCTCCGTTGGCCTCCGCCAAGGCTCCACGCCAGTTCACCCTTTCAGCAGAACAGGTGGCCGCATTCTGTGCACTTAAACAGGCCCTTGCCACTGCACCGGCGGTGCAGATCACCACGCGCGAGGACATTTTGGGGCGCCCACGATTTCGGGCGCTGTGACGCCTCTGCTGCGCAACATGTTTTATGGAAACGAGATGGATGGGCCCCTCATGGACAAGTTTGTGTACCTGATGTTTTTCTTCCCCTTCTTTTAAACTATACACTCTCCCTTACACATGCTGGTAAGGAGGGAATGGTAAGGATGACCAAAGAAACACGGTGGCCTCCAAGATTTGCCAGGAGGTGTAAAAAAAAGCCTCGTAGTGTGAAATTTGCAGGCAAAGCAATCCCAGAAAGACGGTAAAATGTCCAAAGCGAGTGACACCAACACCAGGCCGACCCTTTGACTGTATACAGATAGAGTTACCACGGGCACATTGTTATAAGTAGCAATGTTACAAAATTTTGAGATTTAAGAAATCTAGTCTGCAATTTATCCCATCAGATAAAGCATAAAATGAAGTTTAATTTGACACCTAATTCACTGTCATATCTTCAGTATTAAAAAACGTTATGGCCATTTTCATACTCGGAAATTAGCATCTTGTTCCCCATTGCCTTTCCATTGACTTAACACAAAAGCTGTGATCTAGGACAGTCAAAAGCCCATAACTTTCTTAAAAATTAAGAGAACTCAATGAAATTTTCAGTTATTATAGATTGAAGCATTCTGAAACAAATATGAAACAATCTTACTTGGATGACCTGAAAATAAAGCATATAATTAGTTAGTTACCTAATTGTAGCTAATTACAAAATTAAATCACTGGATCTAAACATCTATCCATTTCTTAAGAAAAGATAAACATTTTTAAATTGCCTAAGTGTCCAAATAACATTCACACAATAATCCACAATATAACATGATTTTAAAATCTCATTTTCATGAATTTATAGGCCAAATTGAAGGAATTTAGTGTTTAATTCCCGTAAATTAATGGCCATTTAAATCAACTTGCGAGTGGGTTTTAGTGGAACACGGTGGATTGGAATGTTGTGGTTTGTGGTGAATTTAACCCACAGTCGGCAGGAAAAACACTGCCGGTTCGTATATATTTTTTGTCCCCTTTTCGCAACATGAAAATTTGATTAAATGCTTCCTAAGAAGCACGTTTTTATGTAAAATTAAACTGTGTACCTTCTTTTATCACCTACGTTATGTCCGTTCCGCTGTCGGCGTTCACGGCTTTAGAAGATGATTTTTAAATTACTCTAGCTAATAAATGATCTAGCGTAGTTTAAAAATACCTTCATAAAACAAATGTCGGAGCAATTTCTCTTTAGCAACAAAATCCCCTGAGATGGATCGATTTGGACTGTCTATGGAAAAACGGCATTTTAAACCCGCCCCCCTCTGAAAGGCGCCAAAGCCGCGCACATGTGGAGCGGCAGAACTGCAGCGCTGCTAATGGTAGGTATTGTAACATACCTATTATAAGTATTGCTTAGTAATTGTATATTTGTTTAGCCGATGGATCGAAGCTTTGCCAACTGTAAATGCGACAGCTGAGACTACGGTGACACTTATTTTAAAATAAATCATACCTCGCTCTGGGCTGCCTACCGTTAATATTTCCGATAACATTCCCCACTTTATCGCAAAGATTAATGAAGAATTGTGCCAGCATCTAACATTAAACCGCAATTCCACACACAGGCCGCCGGAGTGGTCAAATGGAGCCCTGAAGTCCAAGTTGGCTAAATAATAGAGGCAACAGGGCAGAGTTGGGTTTAGGTCATAGAATCATAGAATCATAGAAAATAGATGCAGGAGTAGGCCATTCGGCCCTTCGAGCCTGCACCGCCATTCAATATGGCAATGTCACTCCTCTTATGCTCGCGTCCTTCCTGACCTCGGCAAAAGGTTCAATACAACAGACGAACAAGACAGGGGAGAGAGGACAACCCTGCCTGACTCCAGACCTGACGGGGGCGCTGTCTGATTCTCTTGATTGGGACTGCACTACAGATATCAGTGTAGTGCAATTGGATCCAATTTCTGATTTCTTCCCCAAAGCCCATTTTGGAGAGTACGTCCCCCATGTATGTGTGCGATATCCCGTAGAAGACCTTCTCCTTGTCCTCGCTGGCTAGGCAGGCATCCACCCGTCTGTCCTGTATGTAGGCAATGGTATCTCTCCGCAGCGCCAGGCTGTTTGAGATTTTCATGGCAGGATTTGCAAAGCTAGTCTGGAGAGGTTTGCAAGGGTCCCTGTCATGATTTAGTCTGAACAGCTCTGTCACAGAGGACTCTGTGATTTACAGACTGTTCCCAGAGCAGACTTGACCCGGTTGGCGATGGCCTTAGACAGGATCTTGTAATCAACATTCAACAATGTGATGGTCTCCAATTCCTTAAATCATTTATCTCCTCCTTTTGCTTGTAGCTTGCTGCCCTTTCTCATAGAGTCTGACATGCTGCCGGCTCAAAGCATATCATTGTACATTTCCAGCCGGTCCAAGCCCACCCAGCCCCACAGAGACAAATATGGCTACATACTCGTTACCCCTCGCGGTCCCACTCGATTATTCTGGCCACAGGCCGTATATTTATACATGAATATCACGGGTCCAGCTAATCACACAGCTAATCACACAGTTAATCACACAGTCAGCACATTGCTTGCACCGGTTCTTATTGTCGAGAACAGACTTGTTTTTCTCTGCAGTACTATTGGTGTCGGCCCTCTTCCCTTTTTTGTCACAACACCTTTGCAGTTCTGTAGAACCACATGTTATTCATTAGCTAGCAATTCCTAGTAAGTAAAGCAGGCTCACCACGTGCAACTTGCAATCTGTCATGTACACATTAACTCTTAAACCCCCATCCTCCTCTACAAGGAAGACACAAACAATCTCCCAGAAATACTAGGGACTGAGGATCTAGTGGAAGGGAGGAACTGAAGGGAATCCACATTAGTCAGAAAATGGTGTTAAACAGTTGGGACTGATGCCCGATAAATCCCCAGGGCCTGATTGTCTGCATCCCCGAGTACTCAAGGAAGTGGCACTAGGAATCGTGGATGCATTGGTGATCATTTTCCAATGTTCTGTTGAATCGGGATCAGTTCCTGTGAACTGGAGGGTAGCTCATGTAACCCCACTTTTTAAGAAAGGAGGGAATGAGAAAACAAGGAATTATAGACCAGTTAGCCTGACGTCGGTAGTGGAGAAGATGCTTGAGTCAATTGTTAAAGATGTCATTGCAGCGCATTTGGAAAGCAGTGACGGAATTGGTCAAAGTCAGCAATGTAGTTATGAAGGGGAAATCATGCTTGACTAATCTTCTGGAATTTTTTGAGGATGTAACAAGTTGAATGGATAAGGGAGAGCCAGTGGATGTGGTGTATCTGGACTTTCAAAAAGCCTTTGACAAGGTCCAACACAAGAGATTAGTTTGCAAAATTAAAGCACATATATTGGGGGAAAGGTATTGACATGGACAGAGAACTGGTCGCAGACAAGAAGCAAAGAGTAGGAATTAACGGTCCTTTTCAGAATGGCTGGCAGTGACTAAGGAGGTGCGGCAAGGCTCAGTGCTGGGACCCCAGTTATTTATAACATATATTAATGATTTAGACGAAGGAAATAAATGTAACATCTCCAAGTTTGTGGTTGTTGTTGCCAGGATCACCTGGTACAGTCCATTCCAGCGCGGTCCCAATTTCTTCCGAATCCAGTTCCTTATTAGTCCGTAATCTCCTGGTAGTACGGACTCATCCCTGTGTTCAACTGGTAGTGGCTTCTGTGCCTCTCCTACCAGGGAGTGCAGAACTGTCAAGGCATGGGGTTAATTGCTATTCATATGTAATTAATTCATCGCTGAGGGCATGCCTGCAGGTCAAAACTAACTTCCACTCTCTTAGTCGCACCCCAGGGGGTACGTAGCGGCCGGCCGTACATTATTTCGGCCGATGTTAGTTTAGTAGCTCCATGTGGGATCACCCACATTTCAAAGAGGGCCAAGGGAAGGATGTAACTAATAGAGTGGATAAGGGAGAACCTGCAGATGTGTTATATCTGGACTTTCAGAAGGCTTTCGACAAGGTCCCACATAAGAGATTAGTATACAAACTTAAAGCACACGGTATTGGGGGTCCAGTATTGATGTGGATAGAGAACTGGCTAGCAGACAGGAAGCAAAGGGTAGGAGTAAACGGGTCATTTTCAGAATGGCAGGCAGTGACTAGTGGGGTACTGTAAGGCTCAGTGCTGGGACCCCAGCTATTTATAATATATATGAATTATCTGGATGAGGGAATTGAATGCAACATCACCAAGTTTGCGGTTGACACTAAGCTGGGGGGTAGTGTTAGCTGTGAGGAGGATGCTAGGAGGCTGCAAGGTGACTTGGATAGGCTGGGTGAGTGGGCAAATGCATGGCAGATGCAGTATAATGTGGATAAATGTGAGGTTATCCACTTTGGTGGCAAAAGCAGGAGGGTAGATTATTATCTGAATGGTGGCCGATTAGGGAAAGGGGAGATGCAACGAGACCTGGGTGTCATGGTACACCAGTCATTGAAAGTAGGCATGTAGGTGCAGCAGGCTGTGAAGAAAGCGAATGGTATGTTGGCAGTCATAGCAAAATTATTTGAGTACAAGAGCAGGGAGGTTCTACTGCAGTTGCACAGGTTCTTGGTGAGGCCACACCTGGAGTATTGCGTACAGTTTTGGTCTCCTAATCTGAGGAAAGACATTCTTGCCCTAGAGGGAGTACAGAGAAGGTTCACCAGACTGATTTCTAGGATGGCAGGACTTCCATATGAAAAAAGACTGGATAGACTCGGCTTGTACTCGCTGGAATTTAGGTGATTGAGGGGGGATCTTATAGAGGCCTACAAAATTCTTGAGGGGTTGGGCAGGCTAGATGCAGGAAGATTGTTCCCGATGTTGGGGAACTCCAGAACAAGGGGTCACAGTTTAAGGATAAGGGGGAAGTCTTTTGGGACCGAGATGAGAAGATCTTTTTTCACACAGAGAGTGGTGAGTCTGTGGAATTCTCTGACACAGAAGGTAGTTGGGACCAGTTCATTGGCTATATTTAAGAGGGAGTTAGATGTGGCCCTTGTGGCTGAAGGGATCAGGGGGTATGGAGAGAAGGCAGGTACAGGATACTGAGTTGGATGATCAGCCATGATCATATTGAATGTCGCCGTCTTCTCCTCGATCCAGAGTCAGTCCACAGATTGATTAGTATCTGCGACCAGTTTGAGTCGGCCACGGGAGCCAGGGTGAACCGCAGGAAGAGCGAGGCCATGCTCTTTGGCAACTGGCCCGACAGATCTTCCGTCCCCTTCACCATCAAGCTTGACTTCTTGAAGGTGCTGGGGATCTGGTTCGGGGGGGCTGAGGCTTGTGACAAGAATTGTCTGGAGCGGATAGCCAAGGTGGGGAAGAAACTGGAGCTGTGGTGGCAACGCTCCCTCTCCATAACGGGAAAGAATTTGGTCATCAGACGTGATGTGCTCTCGGGGCTGCTGTACTTGGCGCAAGTGTGGCCTGTCCCTCCCTTCTACGCCACAGGAATCACCCGGGCCGTCTTCCAGTTCATCTGGGGGTCGAGGATGGACCAGGTGCGATGGGCCACGATGTACAAGTCAGCAGACAACGGGGGTAAAAGCGTCACCAACGTCGCCCTCATCTTGATGGCCACCTTCGTGTGTGGCTGCATCAGGCGGAGTGTAGAGCCAAGGCACGTGGGCACCAAGTGTCACTACCTGCTGAGGTTCTACCTGTCCCCGGTGTTTGGAAGGATGGGCCTGGCGCAGATGCCACGCAATGTGCCAGTCAGGTGGACATTGCCGCACCCTCTGTCGTTCATGGAAAGCTTCTTCCGGACCAACACCTTTGACCACAAGTCCATCGGGCAGTGGTCAGCACAGAATGTCCTGCACGCACTGCAGGGAAATGACTCCATGAATCCTGTGGCGTGGTTCCCAGAGCAGACTGCCCAGCTTGTCTGGCAAAATGCCTGATCGCCAGAACTCACCAACAAGCACCATAGCTCGGCTGGTGGTGAGGGGAGCCCTCCCAGTCAGATCCTCCCTGCACCGTCGGAACCTCACTACCAGCGCACGCTGCCCTCGGGGACGGTTGCTATGGAGAGGAGCCGGTTGCCCACCTCTTTGCAGAAAGTGGATTTGCAAAGCCACTCTGGAGAGGTTTGCAAGGGTCCCTGTCATGACTTAGTCTCAACAGCTCTGTCACAGAGGACTCTGTGATTTACGGACTGTTCCCAGGGACACATTCAGAGACTGACATCGAGTGCTGCTGGAAGGTCAGCAACTCGGTGAAAGACGCACTTTGATCTGCCCGAGCTTTGTTGACCTCCCAGCGGAGCGAGATGTCCGTCGGGGAATGGCCCACTGCAGACTGCAGGAGTACGTGCTGAGGGACGCACTGAAGCTCGATGCAGCCAACGCCAAGGTTCCAGGGCCGGATTTAGATGAAGAGAGGCCCTAAGCGATGTCACTTGTGACGCCCCCCTCCCAATCCCCCACCCCCATGACTAAAGGACCTCGACTACCCAACAGTCACAGTGTGACACTTTTAGATCCTACTGTATGTTGTCATTAAACAATTGGTTTTAAAATACATCTTGGATTCACCGCGGAGCGGGCGATGCCTTACCTGGATCGCCGTTCGAAGCTCTGGAGTGTTGGGCCTGCTGCTTCAACATCATGGAGCGGTGGTTGCAGAGGTCCCAGCCTCGGGCTGCGCTGATTTCAACATCGCGGAGCCCTGGGATCCCTTTGCCGAGGGCCGCCAGCGTGAATCTCCGCCCAGCTCAGCCCGTGGACTTCGGGAGCCGCGGTCTCCGGTAGGAAGCGGCCGATTCGGAAGTCCAAGCCGCTGAGAATGTTCTCCCGTTCCGACGTCGGATGGTGACCCCCAAATTTCATGGTACCAATTAGTGCATGTGACAATAAGTGTCTCTTGAATTGAATGTGGAATGTTAAGAAATAAAGAAAGTACAAATACACTAAGAGCAAAAATATTTTTTTCTCGCCTTCTTCATAGCAAAATCATCCAGAAGTTCGCCAAGATCTGTTTGTCTAAGTTTGTCACTCTCAGTGCACAGAATGCTCAGTGCAGACAACCTCTCCTGAGACATTGTGGACCTTAATTCATTTTAAATTCTTTTGAGTCTTGAAAAAGACCTCTCTCCCGAGCAGTCGGTGACCATTAAGCTAAGAAACAGCCGCTAGATTGCTTCCACATTAGGGAACGCCATCTGAATTAGATGCGGTCAGATTAGCAAGGAAGGAAAACAGTCGTGCAACTTCACTGCACACAGTACCTCTTCTTTTTAAATCGGTTTCAAGTGCGTCTAGTATAGGACTAAAGGATTTTATCCTAAACTTATCTCTTGAAGAGAGTTTACCTAAAGCATCAGGAACCAGTTGCACCTCCATCATTTCCTTGCCATTTCCCTTACTCTTTGTCTCCCTGTGACAGTTCTGCAGTTAACATCTGGCAAGGCGGCCTCTGCTTGCTGCTCAAGCTCATCAAAATCTTCTCTAAGTTTTGCTTACAAAATCCTGACGTGAACTGCACAAACTTGCACAAGTACTCAATCAGGGCATCAGTGATAGCGCTGGAACTTTCCAAAATAGCTTCTGTGGCTTTTGCATGTGCCTCCCACCTAGTGTCTGACAAATGTTTAGGCACTTTTGACTGAGGTTGCAAAAATGATTTTAGAACTGCCCACCTCGTGGTGGAGGATGAAAAGAAGGTACAAATTTCATTGATAATTCCAAAACTGTTCACTGCATCAAGGCAGCAATCAACAGCCGAACGGCCCATAAATTTAATGAGTGAGCAACGCATGGAATAAATCTTGCAAATTTGTATTTTTTGAGGATTTTTTGCTGCATACCCTTGTACCTACCAGCCATGTTGGCAGCATTGTCATAAGAGCTCCAAATCGCGGTGGGCGCGGAACTCATTGAGGTGGGGATGGAGGGGGACAAAGGTGAGCCCTCTGCTACGGACAGACCATTCGGTATCTGAGAGGTCGGGGGGGAATGATGAACACACAGCAGGGATGGGGGTTGGGGCCAGAGGAAGACAGGTGAGTGGACTGAGGCCGATGCAATGTCTGGTGGGTGGTCAGGGGGGTAGGGGGGTATGAGGACTGTAGTGTGGGTGGGGAAGAGCTGGGGTTACATGGTTTGAGGGGAATGGGGAGGACCCAGTGGAACAGCCACTGAGGCTACCAGGGTTGTGAGGACTAGCACCAGGACCCAGCGCAGTCAATACTTCATAGAACCACCTTTTGCTGCAATTACAGCTGCAAGTCTTTTGGGGTATGTCTCTACCAGCTTTGCACATCTAGAGACTGAAATTTTTGCCCATTCTTCTTTGCAAAATAGCTCAAGCTCAGTCAGATTGGATGGAGAGCGTCTGTGAACAGCAATTTTCAAGTCTTGCCAGAGATTCTCAATTGGATTTAGGTCTGGACTTTGACAGGGCCATTCTAACACATGAATATGCTTTGATCTAAACCATTCCATTGTAGCTCTGGCTGTATGTTTAACCTACTCATTCCTGGGATCATTCTCGCAAACCTCCTCTGGACCCTCTCCAGAGCCAGCACATCCTTCTCAGATATGGTGCCCAAAATTGCTCACAATATTTACAGGTATAGATTTTCCGATGGCATTAGAACAGTGCAAAGACAAACTGTCATGGGTGTAAAGAGAATAAAGTAAGGGGCTAAGGATACAGCATTGAGGTCACCTGTGTTGATATTCAGTGACAAGGAGGTGTTGTTATCAATCCACACTAATTGAGAACTGCCGATAAGAATGTCAAGGATCCAATCGTAAATGGCGGTAGGGAGGTCCACGCCTTTAAGCTTGGTGAGAGTTTGGAGGGGATGATAGCATTGAATGCCGAGCTGTAATCAGTGAACAGCAGCCTGATGTATGTGTTCCTGTTATCCAGTCGAGATTTATATGGGACCAATCTCTGATCTGCTATCTTGTTTAACAAGTCCTTATTAAATGTCCTGGGGAACATTGAATGAAGCCCGCCTCTCTCATTATGAATGGGATCTTAATGATCTTCATGATCACCAGTATGTACAAGGTTCATCATTGAAAGTCAGTGAGTAGTTCTCTCGTCATTCCAACCTTTGCCCCATCATCAAGAAGGGGTGGCACGGTGGTGCAGCGATTGAGTTGCTGTGTTAGAGCAGCAGAGACCCGGGTTCGATCCTGACAATACCTTTCATAGCAAAAGGATTTGAGTATAGGAGCAAGGAGGTTCTACTTCAGTTGTATAGGGTCTAGGTGAGACCACATCTGGAGTATTGCGTACAGTTCTGGTCTCCAAATCTGAGGAAGGACATTATTGCCATAGAGGGAGTGCAGAGAAGGTTCACCAGACTGATTCCTGGGATGTCAGGACTGTCTTATGAACAAAGACTGCATAGACTTGGTTTATACTCTCTAGAATTTAGGAGATTGAGAGGGGATCTTATAGAAACTTACAAAATTCTTAAGGGGTTGGACAGGCTAGATGCAGGAAGATTGTTCCCGATGTTGGGGAAGTCCAGGACAAGGGGTCACAGCTTAAGGATAAGGGGGAAATCCTTTAGGACCGAGATGAGAAGGACTTTTTTCACACAGAGAGTGGTGGGTCTCTGGAACTCTCTGCCACAGAGGGTAGTTGAGGCCAGTTCATTGGCTATATTTAAGAGGGAGTTAGATGTGGCCCTTGTGGCTAAGGGGATCAGAGGGTATGGAGAGAAGACAGGTACGGGATACAGAGTTGGATGATCAGCCATGATCATATTGAATGGCGGTGCAGGCTCGAAGGGCCGAATGGCCTACTCCTGCACCTAATTTCTATGTTTCTATGTTTCTAATGGGCGCTTGTCTGTACAGGGTTTGTACATTCTCCCCGTGACCTGCATGGATCTCCGGTTTCCTCCCACACTCCAAAGACATATGGGTTTGTAGGTTAGTTGGCTTGGTATAATTGTAAATTGTCACTAGCGTTTGTAGGGTAGTGTTAAGGTGCTGGGGTCGATGGTCGGCGCAGACTTGGTGGGCTGAAGGGCCAGTCTCCATGCTATAGCTCTAAACTAAATTAAACTAAACTAAACCCCGGCACTTTATTTCCATTTTATTCACACAAAATTATCGCCAACTCCCCTCAGTGTCTACCAGTCATCTCCATATTTGGATAAATTACACGGGCCAATCAATCTACCATCCTGAACATCCTAGGCTAGAAATATCAAAGGCCAGAGAGCTTGGCCTTAAGCTGAATTGGTGAAAGTTTAAAAGAGATGTGCGAGGCAAGATTTGTACACAGAGGGTGGTGGGTGCCTGGAACGCAATGCCAGGGGTGGTGGTGGAGGGGGATACAATAGAGGGGTGATGGAAAACGATATCGCAGAGGACTGATGGGTCAATAAGAAGCTAGTTAAGCTGGTGAGGAATCTAGGACTCGAATTAATCTTTTCAGGCTGGTGAAGAGGTATACATGGAGAGTATGATAGCAAGTTAGACCACAAGCCACTCTCAAAATAGCTTCTGTTGACCAGGAAGAAACCTTTTCCGCCATCTCTTGACCAAGGTAAACTAAAGGTTTTAACATTGTCCTTTCGATATTGAACTAGTTACACTTTCTCTTCGAATTAATATGAAGACTTGCACATATTCTTAAAAGGCAGAACTGCTTGTGATTATGAAACAGGAATTGGCAATTGATTTGCCAATTGATTTGGTTAACATATGATAAGAGTTTGAGGGCACTGGGCTTCCACTCGCTGGAGTTTAGAAGGACGATACATAGATACATAGATACTGTACATAGATACAGTGGCTTGCAAAAGTATTCATACTCCTTGAACTCTTCCACATTTTGTCACGTTACAACCACAAACGTAAATGTATTTTATTGGGATTTTATGTGATAGACCAACACAAAGTGGTGCGTAATTGTGAAGTGGAAGGAAAATGATACATGGTTTCCAAATTTTATTACAAATAAAAAACTGAAAAGTGTGGCGTGCAAAAGTATTCTGCCCCCATGAGCCAATACTTTGTAGAACCACCTTTCGCTGCAATTACAGCTGCAAGTCTGTAAAATACATTTACATTTGTGGTTGTAACGTGACAAGTTCAAGGGGTATGAATACCTTTGCAAGCCACTGTACATAAACAATAGGTGCAGGAGTAGGTCTTTCGGCCTTTCGAGCCAGCACCGCCATTCAATGTGATCATGGCTGATCATTCACTGACGGTACCCCGTTCCTGCCTTCTCTCCATATCCCTTGAGGGGGGGACTTAATTGAAACTTATTGAACAGTGAAAGACCCAGAGATAGTAAATGTGGAGAGGATGGTTCCATAAGTGGGAAAGTCTAGGACCAGAGACCATGGCCTCAGAATTAAAGGACATAGCTTTAGAAAAGAAATGAGGAGGAATTTCTTTAGTCAGAGGCTGGTGAATCTGTGGAATTCATTGCCACAGACAGTTGTGGAGGCTGTCAATTTATATATTTAAAGCAGAGATTGACAGATTCTTGATTAGTAAGGGTGTCAGGGGTTATGGGGAGAAGGCAGGAAATTGGTGCTGAGAGGCAAAGAAAGATGATTGAATGGTGGAGTAGACTTGATGGGCCGAATGGCCTAATTCTGCTCCATGAACGTATAAACCTATGACAGTGCAACAATAATTCAAAGCCATTAAATATTGCATAGGCTGATAGTGCAAAGCGAAGGCTGGCACCCAAACTAGTTGAAGTTGACCTACCCTAACCCTGAAAGTTCCAAACTTGCTTTGAATTAATATTACGCATTGTTCCTCATTCCTCACTAATGACGGAAACATTCTTCTTCTTGCGTTTGAGTCAGCAGAAGTCCGCAGCAGGGTGATGCCGTCCTGTTCGACGTCCGTGGTTCCCGCCCTAAAAAGGGCGCATGCGCTGAGCTGCCATCTCGGTTTGTTGTCGTTTGCCAGACTGAGGTCAGTTGACAGGGCTCACCACGGGGAAGTCGACAACATGAACCCCAGGAAACATCACTGACTCATTATGTCATTAGAATAGAGCCATCCAGCACCAAGCACTGAAGAGAGTAAATGACTCACAAGGTACACAGTAAACATGTAGGGAATGTGATTGATAGAAGAAAAGATAAGGTGCAAGTTGACTTAATTAGGTCATCTCATCCACATGTAACCATGACATACAGATGATATAATGTGGTCCATTTTTAGATCACAACTAGATCAAATGGGACCCGTTGGATCCTGTCCCCTCAACACGTGATTGTGGGGGGGAAGGGGGGATGGAGGGGGGCTGCGGTGTCACACACACACTAACCTCCCCCCCCCCACACACACATACTAACCACCCCCCACACAAACACACTAACCACCCCCCTTGATATTATATTAATATTATTAATTCCCTCCTTTTACCCCATCCCCGCCCTATCCACTCATGCATAGCCCCCAACTCACAGGCGCTTCTAGAGAGTGAGAGGGAGGGGGTAGAGAGTGAGGACAGAGAGAGAGAGGGGACAGAGACTGAGAGGGGCAGAGAGAGAGAGGGGGGCAGAGAGAGAGAGGGGGAGAAGAGAGAGGGGCAGAGAGAAGGGGGAAATGAGGAATGTTAATTTAATTCAAACACCACACAAATATTTCAGTAGGGAATCAAAGTGCCCAAACCAAAGAATAAGATAAAGAAGGGTCTCAACCCAAATCATCACCCATTCCTTCTCTCCAAAGATGCTGCCTGTCCCACTGAGTTACACCAGCATTTTGTGTCTATCTTGTGGATAAAGATCGGGACAAAGCTGACCCTGCTATTTTGATGCAGGTGCAGACATCTCCGTAGTGAATTCTAATTAAAAACATTGAACTTGGGGATCCGACAGGGAAAATTATAATTACAAGAATAACTGGAATAAGGGGCAAAATGTCCAATTTTCAAATTGCCCATAAAGATATAAGGGATAAAGGGCTTGTCCCACCAGCATGCAACTCTATGCGATGAACGCGATCGAACTAGAAGCGGGGGCCGCGCGGAGGTCGGGTGATCCCCTTTACAGGGCCGTTTCCACCAGCAAGCGCAACCAAACTGGCAGTAGGGGCTGCGCGGAGGTCGGATGAGTGCCGCAATGCGGCGCAAAGTGAAGCGAACTTGGAGCGAAGTCCAAGGTAAGTTCGCCAGGACAGAGAGGGGCACACAGAGAGGGGCACAGAGGCACACACACACACACAGGGCCACGGAGCCACACACATAGCGGGTCATGGAGGCACTTACAAATAGGTTCACAGAGGCACGATGTCAGGGCGGTGTGTAAATGTCGAGGCGACTGCGAGCCGACAAGCCGTTGCCGCGCGGAATTTTTGGACATAGTCGGTTTTTCGGAGCCCCGCGCGGTGTCGGGACGAACTCTGGACGAACTCCGTACAATTCCGCACGGCTCCGGCGATCGAAGTGGGACCGGCCCCGCGACGCCGGACGGCTCAAGCGACCACGTTAGGTCGCGCTCATCGCATGGAGTTGCATGCTTGTAGGACAGGCCCTTTACGCTGACGATAGAAGTTGCCATAAAATCACTGGACCAACTTTCCCCAGATCATATGAAACTTGGAGATCCGACTCTTCTAACTCTTTAGCTCTTCTAAATGGAGGACCTGATGCCTCCTACTGGAAGTGCAATTATTTAACCAAGAAATAATGCTCCCGTGAACAAAACATTAATATTGAACTGCAATTAGGTACCATCGGGATTAAACACTGATTGCAATATTTTAATAAGTTTTATGTAATACTACGATCTTCTGCATTGATCAGACCAAGTGGATGGCATGACAATTAAGTCAATAGGGTCATCACAAAATGCACCATCTCACACTTGCTTGGATTAAGTTCCATCTGCCATTTCACCATTTACATCTTTAAGTGATCAGTATCCCACTGTATCCTTTGATATTTCCCACTGTCCGTAACTGCCAAATAATATAAAGTTTAGGCTATACTTATAGAACCAACTCCATATTCAACTATGGTGTTTAATCTGAACTTTGGCCTCAGCTCCTGGTGGATCCACAGGACCTTTGATCCTCCTGTAGACAGGACATGTATCTGCCTTAACGCTGTTCAAACTTAATGCCCAAGCAGTCATGAGCCGAGAGTCCTTGTTCACGTGTTCGAGAGATGAAATCTCAAGAATTAAGTCGTTGATCCATCTTTCCTGAGACTGTCCACTTGATGTAGATGTGCTCATTAAAGAGAAACCACCTCTCAGTATTAATCCTGTCAAACCCTTTCAGAATCTGAATAACATGACAATAACATGATTCAATCTCAGGCTGAGCTATCCACATACTTGTTCCGTCTAAGCCTTTGACACTGAGTCAATATTGGATAGGTTAAAGTCGCCCACAAAGACAATCCTGTTGTTTTGGCTTCTTTCGGTAATAGAGTCTTAAAGTCAAACAGAATGGAATTAGGTCCTTCAGCCCAACATGCCCATGCTAACCAAGATGCCCAATCCATATTAGTCCCAGCTGCCCCTTGTCTGACTATATCCCTCTAAACCATTCCCATCCTTGTACCTGTTCAAATGTATTTTAAGTGTTGTTTAGTACATGCCTCAGCTACCTCATCTGGCAGCTTGTTCTGTATACCCACCTCCCTCTGTGTGAAAAAGTGAACCCTCGGGTTCCTATTGAATCTTTCTCCTCTCAACTTAAACCTCTGGTTCTTGATTCCCCTATTCTGGGTAAAAGATTCTGTGCATTTATCTTATCTATTTCCCCCGTGATCTTATACACCTCTATAAGATCACCCTTCAGCCTCCTGCAATAAAGTCCTAACCTGCTCAACCTCTCCCTATACTCAGTCCATTAAGTCCTAGCAACATCCATCCCATATCAGGATGACCAAAACTGAACACAATACTGCAAATGCAGCCTCGCCAACGTTTTGTACAACTGTCACATAACATCCCAACTGCTGTATTTAATACCCTGACTGATGAAGGCCAATGCACTGAAATGCTTCTTGGCCATCCTGTCTACCTGTGACATTACATTGCTCCAAGATCCTTCTGCTCTCCAACAATCCGCAAAATCCTGCAATACACTGTGATGGTCTTACCCAGGTTTGATTCCCCAAAATGCAACACCTCGCACTTATCTGCATTAAACGCCATCGTCCATTTCTCAGCCCGTCCAACCGATCAAGATCCTGCTTCACTTTTTGAAAACAATCTACGCTGTGTGCAACACCACCCACTTTGGTGTCATCTACAAACTTACGAATCCTGCCTTCTACATTCTCATCCAAATTGTCGATATAAATCACAAACAGCAATGGGCCTAGCGACGATCCCTGAGGCACACCACTAGTCACTGACCTCCAGTTCGAAAAACAACCTTCCACCATCACCCTCTGCTTTCTTTGCTGAAGCTAATTCTCTATCTAGTCAAATAGCTCCCCCTAAATCCCATGCGATATAACTTGCCAGAATAACCTATCATGTGGAACCTTATCAAATGCCTTGTTGAAGTCCATATAGACATCTCAACCCGAAACGTCGCCTATCTCCTTCGCTCCTTAGATGCTGCTGCACCCGCTGAGTTTCTCCAGCTTTTTGTGTAACCCTAGACAACATCAGCCCTTTTGGTTACTTCTTAAAAAGCTCTATCAGATTCATAAGAAACGATTTTCCATGTAAAAAGCCATGCTGACTTTGTACATGGCCCCTTAATATCCAAATGCATATATATCTTAACCCTCAGAGTCCTCTCCAGTAACTTGGCTACCACAGGGCAAGAGACCCAAGTTCAATCTTGACTATAGGTGCTGTCTTTACGGAGTTTATACGTTCTCCCCTGTGGGTTTTCCCTGGATGCTCCGGCTTCCTACCACACTACAAAGACATCCAGGTACTTAGCATTAATTGGCTTTGATAAAATTGTAAAGTGTCCCTAGTCTGTAGAATATTGTTAGTTTACTGGTGGTCGTTGGTCAGCATGGACCTGGTGGTCCGAAGGGCCTGTTCCTGTACAGTATCTCTAAAACCAAAAGTAAAAGGGGGATAGGAAAGTGGCGTGAGGGTGTTGAAGCATGTCAATATAATGTATTAGGACCTTTCAATAAAGTCCCATGCAGGAGGTCGGTTGGCAACTTCAGAGCACAGAGAACGTGAGGTGATAGATTGACCCGGATCGGGAATTGATTATTCTAACAGAAAGTAAAGCATAGGAATTCGTTTTCAGCCCGAAACGTCGCCTATCTCCTTCGCTCCATAGATGCTGCTGCACCCGCTGAGTTTCTCCAGCATTTTGTGAACCCCCAAAGCATAGGAATTAGCAGGTCATGTTGTTATAGAGACGTACACCATTAAAAACGGTTCCTCAGCCCCCTGAGCATTAACCACTCATTTATTTATACAATATATGACACAAAACAGGAAATCTTGAGGAATCTCGAGGACTGGCGGGTGACTCCTATTTTATGTGGACTGGCGGGTGACTCATATAATTTGAGGACTGGTGGGTGACTCCTATAATTTCCAGAGGAAGTAATCCATTTGTTTACCACAGCCTTGCTCACACAGACTCCAATTCATCTCATGATCAGTTTTATTGTTCTCAGCCAGGTTTACAACCTCCTAACCTAATCTTTACTCCCACCGAGCTATGCCTTCTAATCTAAAACACAGCCTAAACCTATTTCACTGCCCCTTTTAGCATAGTCTTTGTTACTTTCACTGTGTCGGCCTCTTTGCTCATCATGCATACTTCAAAAGTCCAATTTTCTTATAATTTTCAAAATCCCCTATATCACCCTACCGCAACCGACAGTAAATGTTGCTCCTAATCCAGTAGTGGAAAGGAAACATAGAAACATAGAAACATAGAACATAGGTGCAGGAGGAGGCCATTCGGCCCTTCGAGCCAGCACCGCCATTCAATATGATCATGGCTGATCGTCCGCTATCAATAACCCGTGCCTGCCTTCTCCCCATATCCCTTGACTCCACCAGCCACGAGAGCTCTATCCAACTCTCTCTTAAATCCATCCAGTGACTTGGCCTCCACTGCCCTCTGTGGCAGGGAATTCCATAAATTCACAACTCTCTGGGTAAAAAAAGTTTTTTTTCAGCTGAGTCTTAAATTACCTCCCCTTTATTTTAAGACTGTGGCCCCTGGTTCTGGACTCACCCAACATTGGGAACATTTTTCCTGCATCTAGCTTGTCCAGTCCTCTTATAATTTTATATGTTTCTATAAGATCCCCCCTCATCTTTCTAAACTCCAGTGAATACAAGCCTAGTCTTTTCAATCTTTCCTCATATGACAGTCCCGCCATCCCAGGGATCAATCTCGTGAACCTACGCTGCACTGCCTCAATCACGAGGATGTCCTTCCTCAAATTAGGAGACCAAAACTGTACACAATACTCCAGATGTGGTCTCACCAGAGCCCTATACAACTGCAGAAGAACCTCTTTACTCCTGTACTGAAATCCTCTTGTTATGAAGGCCAACATTCCATTAGCTTTCTTCACTGCCTGCTGTACCTGTACGCCAACTTTCAGTGACTGGTGTACAAGGACACCCAGGTCTCGCTGTACCTCCCCCTTACCTAACCTAACCCCATTGGGATAATAATCTGCCCCCTTGTTTTTGCCGCTAAAGTGGATAACCTCACATTTATCTATATTATACTGCATCTGCCACGCATCTGCCCACTCACTCTACCTGTCCAGTTCCCCCTGCAACCTTCTAACATCCTCTTCAGAGTTCACACTGCCACCCAGCTTTGTGTCAGCTAATTTAGTGGGAAAACAGCTAGCTTAGATTGCGTGTGAACCACAGCAGAGAGACAATTCAGTAAAACATACAGAACCACCCCCCCACCCACGCACACTGCATAGTCCCCGTCCCAAACCCCACACAGTATTGTCAACCAGCATTAATGGGCCCACATGAGCTAAACCTGGCTGCTCAATAACTGTGTAGGAAAGAGCTGCAGATGCTGGTTTAAACCAAAGATAGGCACAAAATGCTGGAGTTACTCAGCAGGACAGGCAGCATCTCTGGAGAGAAGGAATGGGTGATGTTTTGGGTCGAGTCCCTTATTCAGACTGAAGAAGGGTCTCAACCCAAAACGTCACCCATTCCGTCCTCAATAACTTTGTCTACCCTAACAACATTAGCCGATCTTGTGAGATGAGCCAAGATCAAAGTGGTGCTCAGCAGTGACATGTGAGTGCGTACAGGCCAACATCTTTCAGCAAGACCGGCTCCTCGTGGGAATGGGGATTTATTGGGTGACAACCACACACTTTAAGCAGCAGTGCACCAGGAACGATGAAATTGAACAGTTTGGTCTGCCTGCAGCAGTTTGGTTTGCCTTAATAAGGAGTTGCCTGCAACCAAATACTCCAAACCGTCACATTCCAAGGTTCAGAAATCAGTGGTGTAGCGGATGTTTGATGGAGCTGCCACTCAGCCTCTCTGGGAAATCACTGCTGCCTAGATTCCACTTGCATCACTCACTGAAGAGCAGGGTCCATATAATAACCACTCACCTATTTCAGCAACGGACCCATTTTGCAATAAAACATTTGTGCAAATATTTTAAGTGATATGTTTGCTAGACTGTGGAGAGAATGCCAAGCCCCACTTGCATAATTTAGCAATTAAGTATATTTTCACGAATATCTCAACAACCTGATATCCCATTCCGCCAGGAATTGCTGCTTTATATTGTCAGCTAAGACGAAGAGCGTAATCTGAGACATTAGCTCCACTTCACTCGATGTTGAGTGTTTGCAGCACGCTTCTTTGGTTATAACGGAGAACACGTTGGCATTGTGGAAAACATGGGAAAAGATGAAAGTCAGAAAATTTAGAAATGGACCAGTAAAGTTCGATGGACGATAAAATTAATATTTATTTTTGATTTTCTGTACATTCAGCACAATATCTTTGAATTATATGTCAATTCAGTTTCAGTATTAAATCTAGTTAGCATTTTCATTCTGTTTTGTGGTTCGGTATTTGAATAAAGATTAGTTTAAAAATATGCAAATACAGACTTTATAGAAACATAGAAAATAGGTGCAGGAGTAGGCCATTCGGCCCTTCGAGCCTGCACCGCCATTCAATGTGATCATGGCTGATCATTCAACTCAGTATCCCGTACCTGCCTTCTCTCCATACCCCCTGATCCCTTTAGCCACAAGTGCCACATCTAACGCCCTCTTAAATGTAGCCAATGAACTGGCCTCAACTACCTTCTGTGGCAGAGAATTCCAGAGACTCACCACTCTCTGTGTAAAGAATGTTTTCCTCATTTCGGTCTTAAAGGAATTCCCCCTTATCCTTAGACTGTGACGCCTTGTTCTGGACTCCCCCTACATCGGGAACAATCTTCCAGCATCTAGCTTGTCCAACCCCTTAAGAATTTTGTAAGTTTCTATAAGATCCCCCCTCAATCTTCTAAATTCCAGCGAGTACAAAGCCGAGTCTATCCAGTCTTTCCTCATATGAAAGTCCTGCCATCCCAGGAATCAGTCTGGTGAATCTTCTCTGTACCCCCTCTATGGCAAGGATGTCTTTCCTCAGATTTGGAGACCAAAACTGTACGCAATACTCCAGGTGTGGCCTCACCAAGACCCTATACAACTGCAGTAGAACCTCCCTGCTCCCGTACTCAAATCCTTTCGCTATTTATCCATTACCACAGCGAAAATCATCGGTGTCTTTCAATAGACAGTTGAGTTAAATAATCCCTGAGCCGTCATTTTCAACTATACTGTATGTTTTTGAAACCATCCAGTGGAACATGTTGGACTACATTTTGCATTTGTAGTGATGGTGCAGCCAGTGATATTTGCCATGATTGCATTGTGAACCCGACAGCATCATCTACACATGCATGTGCATTTAGGCATCTGCAGCACCAGTGCAATTGTCTCTGGAACCTGCATCTGATTTATCAACACATATAACATATTCTTTAGAAACTGGTGACATGGTGAGATCTTCGGAAATTTTTTTTTAATGTAAACAAACTCTGAAAATGTTCAAGGACTAATGTCATAAATCTGCTTAACAATGATTTCAGCTTTAAAAACTAAATCTTATGCACATGGATTGCAATACATATACACAAATATTTCAAACATTCAATGGATTATAAAATAACTCGATTTTTATATAATTTTTCTACAGAAGGTTTGATCATTTGTCGGCATCCAATTTCATCACACATCAATCTTGCATTCAGTGTTTTAAGATTTGTAAAATATTTAAGTGTTAGTCTGCAATTGCACTGTTTATTTACGGGCTGAGAATGTTTCAATGAGATTGGCTGCCCCTGCTGCTTGATGATCGCGATCATCCGGACCTCAGGCAGCAACAGAACTGGCAAGCATCACCAGCACTGAAAAAGAGGATGGCAGGGACACCCAGGCCTCTGAGCAAAACGTTATTCCAGACTAGCAATTGCCACTGACCATAAAATAGGAATTAATTACTCATATTGTACACAGAACACTGAAAACACATGCGCACACACACAAACACACACACATATACATACGCACATGCATAATACAGCACACAAAACTCACACCCACATACAACGCACTAAATATTTGCACCCACGGTATATACAACACGCGCTCACGCATATCTGCCAATGAACTGAAATGATATAATCTATAAATAGCCATTATTTGCTTAAAGCAAAATAAGACCATTACTTGAAGAGCAAAGGTATGTACACAAGTTGGAAATGTGGCCAATGCAATGGTAGATGAATGTTTGGAAACGTTGAAATGTTGCACTCTGGGAGGGCAAAGAATGCAGTAAATGCAGGACTCTTCAGAGCATTGAAGTACAGAGGGACCTTGGGGTTCATAGAAACATAGAAACATAGAAATTAGGTGCAGAAGTAGGCCGTTCGGCCCTTCGAGCCTGCACCGCCATTCAATATGATCATGGCTGATCATCCAACTCAGTATCCCGTACCTGCCTTCTCTCCATACCCTCTGATCCCCTTAGCCACAAGGGCCACATCTAACTCCCTCTTAAATATAGCCAATGAACTACCCTCTGTGGCAGAGAGTTCCAGAGACCCACCACTCTCTGTGTGAAAAAATTCCTTCTCATCTCGGTCCTAAAGGATTTCCCCCTTATCCTTAAGCTGTGACCCCTTGTCCTGGAAGCTGTGACCCCTTGTCCTGGTCGAGCCCACACTTCCCTGGAAGTGGCAACACAATTAAAGGGGTACAGCTTGGTTGCCTTCATTGGTTTGGGTGGTGAATGTAAAAATCGGAAAGTCATATTGCAGCTCGAAAGTCCTTCTGTAATGCATGACCAGAGCTGGAGACTGTTTTTTTGAAGACGTGACCAAAAAGATCGATGAGGGCAGAGCTGTAGATGTGGTAATATATGGACTCCAGCAAAGGATTCGACAAGGTTCCGCATGGTAGGTAGGCTGCTCTGGAAGATTAGATCGCATGGGATCCAAGGTGAGATAGCTGAATGGATAGAAATTTGGCTTCATGGAAGGAAGCAGAGGGTGATGGTGGAAGGTCGCTTTTCGGACTGGGGCCTGTGACTAGTGGTGCACCTCAGGGTTCGATGCTGGGCCAGTTACTGATTGTCACCTACTGTATATCAATAGACAATAGGGGCAGGAGTAGGTCCTTCAATCCAGCACCGCCATTCAATGTGATCATGGCTGATCATCCCTAATCAGTACCCCGTTCCTGCCTTCTCCCTATATCCCCTGACTCCGCTATCTTTAAGACCCCTATCTAGCTCTCTCCTGAAAGTATCCAGAGAACCAGCCTCCATCGCCCTCTGAGGCAGAAAATTCCACAGACTCACAACTCTCTGTGTGAAAAAGTGTTTCCTCGTCTCCGTTCTAAATGGCTTACTCCTTATTCTTAAACTGTGGCCCTGGTTCTGGACTCCCCCAACATCGGGAACATGTTTCCTGCTTCTAGTGTATCCAAACCCTTACTAATTCTATATGTTTCAATAAGATCCCCTCTCATCCTTCTAAATTCCAGTGTATACAAGCCCAGCCGCTCCATTCTCTCGGCATATGACAGTCCCGCCATCCCGGGAATTAACCTTGTAAACCTACGCTGCACTCCCTCAATAGCAAGAATGTCCTTCCTCAAATTATGGGATAAAAAATGCACACAATACTCCAGGTGTGGTCTCACTAGAGCTCTGTACAACAGCAGAAGGACCTCTTTGCTCCTGTACTCAACTCCTCTTGTTATGAAGGCCAACATGCCATTCGCTTTCTTCACTGCCTGTTGTACCTGCATGCTTACTTTCATTGACTGATGAACAAGGATCCCCAGATCCCGTTGTTCTTCCCACTTTCCCAACTTGACGCCATTTAGATAATAATCTGCCTTCCTGTTTTTGCTACCAAAGTGGATAACCTCACATTTATCCACATTAAACTGCATCTGCCATGCATCTGCCCACTCACCCAACCTGTCCAAGTCACCCTGCATTCTCATAGCATCCTCCTCACAGTTAACACTGCCACCCAGCTTTGTGTCATCTGCAAATTTCTAATGTTACTTATGTGACTACTGGAGAGGCAGTTGTCGGCACCTGGGACAGGCTGGGTTAGCACCCCAGTCTGTATCTTTTGAGAGAAAGACATCCAATAAAGCTACGGAAAGGCCTAATGAACCACCTTGGCTTATAGATCCATCAGGCGAGAATGAAATGCTCGGAGAAGGAGAAAGAGGTGCAGCGAGCGCACAGGCCTTGAACCTGGTTAAACACAGGAGGAGCCCGGCCAGGAGGAGCCCCACAGAATGCAGTCCCTCCACGCACTAGAGTCTCCCAACCCCAGCAGAGTGGTTACTAAGATGGCTGATGGGAGGTTGCTGCTGGGACGCAAGTCGGGGCCTGATCAACCCCGGCTGGGTCGCCTGGGCGAGGGTGTCTGATGTTGTGAGACCCGAAACACCCGATGACCCCAGGTCACATCACTGAGGATGCGTCCCAGCGCATCTAGAAGGTGTATATTTTTCATGTAATCCCTTCATCTAAATCATTGATGTAAATTGTAAATAGCTGGGGTCCCAGCACCGAGCCTTGCGGTACCTCACTAGTCACTGCCTGCCATTCTGAAAGGGACCCGTTAATCCCTACTCTTTGGAAAATTTGGATGAGAACATACAGGGCAGGATTAGCAAGTTTGCAAGTGATACAAAAGTGGGTGGTTTTGCAGATAGTGAAGATAGTTGTGGAAAATTGCAGCAGGATCTTGATTGTTTAGCCAGGTGGGCTGAGGAATTGTTGATGCAATTTAATACAGAGAAATGTGAGGCACTACATTTTGGGAAGTCTTTGGGCAGGACCTACACAGTAAATGGTACGGCTCTGGGAAATGTTGCAGAGCAGAGGGATCTACGAGTACAGGTTAATGGCTCCTTGAAGGTTGTGTCAAAGGGGCGTTTGGCACATTGGCCTTCGTCAGTTAGAGTAATGAGTTACAGAAGTTGGGAGGTCATGTTGCAGTTGTATAAGAAGCTGCATTTAGAGTCTTGTGTTCCGTTCTGGACACCATGTTATAGGAAAGATGTTGTCAAGCTGGAAAGGATACAGAGAAGATTTACAAGGATGTTGCCAGGGCTAGAGTGTCTGAGCTACAGGGGGAGGTTGAGTAGGGTGGGACTATTTCTTGGGGCACAGGAGGATGAGGGGTGATCTTATAGAGGTGCGTAAAATCATGAGAGGAATAGGCCGGGTAGATGCACAAAGACCTTTGCCCAGATTAGGTGAATCGAGGACCAGAGGAGATAGGTTTAAGGTGAAGGGGAAAAGATTCAATAGGAATCTGAGTGGTAGCTTTTTCACACAAAGGGTGGTGGGTGCATGGAACAAGCTGCCAGGGGGAGATAGTTGTGGCAGAGAATATCCCGACATCCAGGAGACAGTTAGACTGGTACATGGATGGGACAGGTTTGGAGGGGTATTGACCAGGTGAAACTAGTGTTGCTGGGACATGTTGGCCGGTGTGGGCAAGTTGGGCTGAAGGGCCTGTTTGTACCCTGTATCACTCAAATGCCGCTCCCTTTTCCAGTCTTTTAAGTACACGGAAACACTGTTTCCTAAACTCCCATTCAACTGGCTAAGCCCCTTTTTGTGGCATTCCTTTAAACTCACCGGAATTAATAGTGCGTTGAAATTTAACAGGAGTAACATCCAACGGTCCAGACACTGCCAATCCCAAGAATACCAGATTATCTGAGTTGTAATGTACGTCCAGCAATCTGGTGATTTCTATCCCCGGAGCATTAAACTGGTTGAAAATACAAGGATTTAGACTTCCTTTAAAATAATTATTTGGGGTGTCCGCTATAGAATATATATGACCATGTTTAGACAATATTAATACTAAAGAAACAAAAGGGCTGGAGATGCTGGTTAAAACAGTACCCAAAAGGGAATAAATTGCTGGGGTAACTCGTGTTAAAGAAGGACAGAGTTGACGTGGATAAGCTTTTCCCATTGAGGGTAGGAAAGATTCAAACAAGAGGGCATGACATGAGAATTAAGGGACAGAAGTTTAGGGGTAACATGAGGGGGAACTTCTTTACACAGAGAGTGGCGGCTGTGTGGAATGAGCTTCCAGCAGAAGTGGTGGAGGCAGGATCGATTTTAACATTTAAGAGTAAAGTGGATAGGTATATGGACGGGAAGGGAATGGAGGGGTATGGTCTGAGTGCAGGTAGATGGGACTAGGAGAATGGTCGGCACGGACTGGAAGGGCCGAGAAGGCCTGTTTCCGTGCTGTAATTGTTATATGGTTATAAGGAACTGCAGATGCTGGAGAATCGAGGGTTACACAAAAAGCTGGAGAAACTCAGCGGGTGCAGCAGCATCTAAGGAGCGAAGGAGATAGGCGACGTTTCGGGTCGAGACCCTTCTTCAGACTGGTCAGGGATCAGGGAAACGAGAGATATAGACGGTGATGTGGAGAGATAAAGAACAATGAATGAAAGATATGCAAAAAAGTATCGATGATAAAGGAAACAGGCCATTGTAAGCTGTTTGTAGTGTGAAAATGAGAAGCTAGTGCGACTTGGGTGGGGGAGAGATAGAGAGAGAGGGAATGCCAGGGCCCGAGGGCTGAGGGAGAGGTGGGAAGGGGAGGGGGAATGGGGAGAGAGGGCAGTGTTGCGGGGTATGGAGGAGACCCTGGTGCGAGTCTCATCTATAGTGGGGGAGGGGAATCCCCGTTCTCTGAAGAATGAGGACATTTGTGATGACCTGGTGTGGAACACCTCATCCTGGGAGCAGATGCGTCGTAGACGGAGGAATTGGGAATAGGGGATGGAGTCCTTACAGGAAGCAGGGTGGGAGGAAGAGTAGCTGTGGGAGTCAGTTGGTTTGTAGTGGATGTCGGTCAGGAGTGTATCACCTGCAATAGAGATGGTGAGGTCAAGGAATGGGCGGGAAATGTCGGAAATGGTCCAAGTGTATTTGAGTGCCGGATGGAAGTTGGTGGGGTAACGCAGCGGGTCAGGCAGCATCTCTGGAGAACATGGATAGGAGACATTGCAGACGGGTCTTAATAACTGCAGATATTTGAAATCTGAAGACGCAGTCAAATATGTGCTGTGTGAAACATCAGCTCTGTCAACAAATGCTCCCTGGCCTGCTGCTGGGTCTTTCCAGGACTTCTAGTCCTCTAGGAAGCAGCTGTATTAAAAAATCTTGTTGAGGACTTCAGTGTAGGAAGCAACTGCGGATGATGGTCTACCGAAGATAGACACACCAAAAAAGTCTGTATCCGTTCTTCAGACTGAAGAAGGGTCTCGACCCCCAAACGAGGGGTCACCCATTCCGTCTCTCCAGAGATGCTGCCTGTCCTCCCCAAGTGAGTTATTAACTCCATCCAGTTTTTTGTGTCCATCTTCGCTGAGGACTTCATATGTTTGCCAATTCGCCGCCGGGGCAGTGTTGAAATCCAGGGAAGCCTGTGTGAAGAGCTCCCCCAGAGTCCCCACTCCCCACTGCGCTGGGGGGAAGAGAAATGCAACAACGCTGGCTGGCGAGGCAACCTTTAGCCGGGCGGGGGGGGGGGGGGGGGGGAGCGGGAACAGATGAAGATTAAAGGGCCTGTCTGTCCCACCAGCATGCAACTCTATGCGATGAGCGCGACCTAACGTGGTCGCTCGAGCCGTCCGGCGTCGCGGGGCCGGTCCCACTTCGATCGCCGGAGCCTTGCGGAATTGTGCGGAGTTCGTCCCGACATCGCGCGGGGCTCCGAAAAACTGACCATGTTCAAAAATTCCGCACGGCAACGGCTTGTCGGCTCGTAGTCGCCTCGACGCATGACACACCGCCCCGACGTCGTGCCTCCGTGACCCTCTCTGGAGGTGCCTCCATGACCCTCTCTGTAGGTGCCTCCGTGACCCTCTGTGTGCGTGCCTCTGTGCCCCTCTCTGTGTGCCCCTCTCTGTCCTGGCGAACTTACCTTAGACTTCGCTCCAAGTTCACCACACTTTGCGCCGCATTGCGCCACTCACCCGACCTCCGCGCGGCCCCTGCTGCCGGTTTGGTCGCGCTTGCCGCATGCAGGCGCATGCTGGTGGGAATGGCCCTGTACAGGGGATCACCCGTCCTCCGCGCGGCCCCCGCTTCTAGTTTGATCGCGTTCATCGCATAGAGTTGCATGCTTGTAGGATGGGCCCTTAATGACCATGAGCAATGCGTGAGCAAGCGGATAAGCCAGCGGTGTCAGGTCGAGCTAGCCCCGGGGGTGGTCGATGAGAACACTGAAGGCATTTACAACGAGAAGCGCAGCCACCGTGGCGGCGCCGTGCAAGACTGGAGCGAGGTACAAGATGCCGTGGGACAGGGCGAGGACGGCGCTACGTCCAGGGACGACCAGGTAGGTGCAGACGGATCGGACGGTGCCCGCCGTCGCTTCATAGCCGAACGGCCTGAGTGCGGGGCTGCCCGTGTTGTTAACGGGATTGATAATTTTATTCTCAATCAGCCCCTCCACCTCCTGGAAAGTTTGCCGCTCGTCGCTATCGCTCGTCCCCCTGCAGCCGAGGAAGAGGTGATCCACCGGCAGTTTCCTCTGCAGCTCCCTCACCGTCAGGTGCGTCGCCGCCCGCTCGGGTTTCATCTCCTTCGTGAAGGCGAAGGAAAAGTCGCGGTTGTACTCCAGAACGTCCTGGTCCTCCGGCGGCGCACGGTCACCCAGGCAGGGTTCGCGGTTCTGGTCCTGGTCCGGCGGGACGGTGCAGCAGAGGGCTGTCCACACGGTCCTGGGCACCACCACCCTGTTGTTGATCTTGGTCCTGGACGGGTTGGCGGAGCCGGTCAGCAGGTACATGGAGCGGCCCGACTTGCGGCACACCCGTGCCAACCTCTCCGCCACAGCCTCCACCTCCTGGTACCACTTCACATTGGCGCCGTGCTCCTGGGGCACCGCGTTGGTCAAGGTGCAGGTGGCCGTGGCGCTCTCCTTGTCGTTCAGCGCGAAGGGGTAGAGGTGTCCCCGGTCATACCCCGAGTCCTGGTAGTCTCCATCCATCGCCTGCTTGGTGCTGCGAGCTTTTGTGCTGCTTCTCATGTCGCTGTCCGCATTCTGGTTGTCGATCTGTAATCAAGGCAACATCGCCCATCAGAACTCGAACAGTATGGAAGCGAATACACACAAATTTCAAAAATACATTTAGACATATATAATAGTCTATTATATGTGGAACCTCCCTGCTCCTGTTAACATGTAGAACCTCCCTGTTCCTGTACTCAAATCCTTTTGCTATGAACTAGCGTTCAAAAGGATTTGAGTACAGGAGCAGGGAGGTTCTACTACAGTTGTACAGGGTCTTGGTGAGACCACACCTGGAGTATTGCATACAGTTTGGTCTCCAACTCTAAGGAGACCAAAGAAGAACCTTAGAGAAGGTTCACCAGACTGATTCCTGGGATGTCAGGACTTCCATATGAGGAAAGACTGGATAGACTCGGCTTGGTCTCGCTAGAATTTAGAAGATTGAGGGGGGGATCTTATAGAAATCGCCCATCAGAACCCGAACGTTATGGAAGTAGATGCACACGAATTTCAAAGGACATTTAGACATATATAATATAGCGATCATAGCAAAAGGATTTGAGTACAGGAGCAGGGAGGTTCTACTGCAGTTGTACAGGGTCTCGGTGAGACCACACCTGGAGTATTGCGTACAGTTTTGGTCTCCAAATCTAAGGAAAGACATTCTTTCCTTAGAGAAGGTTCACCAGACTGATTCCTGGGATGTCAGGACTTTCATATGAGGAAATACTGGATAGGCTAGGTTTGTACTCGCTGGAATTTAGAAGATTGAGGGGGGGATCTTATAGAAACTTGCAACATACTTAAGGGGGTTACACAAAAAGCTGGAGAAACTCAGCGGGTGCAGCAGCATCTAAGGAGCGAAGGAGACCCGAAACGTCGCCTATCTCCTTCGCTCCTTAGATGCTGCTGCACCCGCTGAGTTTCTCCAGCTTTTTGTGTAACCCTCGATTCTCCAGCATCTGCAGTTCCTTCTTTAACAACATACTTAAGGGGTTGGACAGGCTAGATGCAGGAAGATTGTTACCGATGTTGGGGAAGTCCAGAACAAGGGGTCACAGTTTAAGGATAAGCGGGAATTCCTTTCGGACCGAGATGAGGAAAACATTTTTCACACAGAGAGTGGTGAGTCTCTGGAACTCTCTGCCACAGAAGGTAGTTGAGGCCAGTTCATTGGCTATATTTAAGAGGGAGTTAGATGTGGCCCTTGTGGCTAAAGGGATCAGGGGGTACGGAGAGAAGGCAGGTACAGGATACTGAGTTGGATGATCAGCCATGATCATATTGAATGGCGGTGCTGGCTCGAAGGGCCGAATGGCCTACTCCTGCACCAATTGTCTATATTTCTATGTTATAGAAGCGGATACACACGAATTTCTGAAGACATTTAGACATACATAAGATTAGAGGGAAATTGGCCAAATGCAGGCATATGGGACGAGCCCAGATTACCAGTTGGGCTAATGGGCTTGCTTCAATGGTGTATAGCTCTATGATTCACTAACTCCATCGCTGGATTTGCCATGGTATGGACGGCTATGGACTAAGTGTGGGTGAATTGGATTAGTATTAATAGTCGTCATGGCCAGGGTAAGCTGAAGGGCCGGACTGTATGACTCTATAAAGTGCAGGACCCGACAGATAATGGGGGCTGGGAAGCACCACTGAAGAACATCAAGCAACCAGCTGCTGGATTGTGAGAAAAAAAGTCCTTCACTGCAGTGAATGGACTAGAGTTTGATGTGGATAATTATGATGTGTTGCATTTTGAGAAGTCAAAAACTTCTCAAAGGAGGACCTTCAGAGCGAATAGCACGACCCTGGAAAGTGTTGCAGAGTGGTGGGATCCAGGAATACAGGTTCCTAGTTCCCATGAAAGTGGTGTCACAGAGAGCTAGGCTGGTCGAGAAGGCTTATAGAACAATGGCCTTCAGCTAGGGTACTGAGTATGCTGGGATGTTATGTTACAGTTGTACAAGACGTTAGTGAGGCTGCATTTGAAATATTGTGTTCAGTTCTAGTAACGCCGCTACAGAAAGGTTGTCGTTAAGCTGGAAAGGGTGCAGAGAGGATTTATGAGGATTTGAGGGCCAGAGATATGAGAGGCTAGGACTTTATTCCTTCGAACACTGGAGGCCGAGGGGTGACCCTGAAGAGTGTATAAAATCATGAGAGGGATAGAGCAAGTGTACAGAGTATTTTACGTAGAGTAGGGGAGTTAAAAACCAGAGGACATAAGTTTGACGCGAGTGAGGAAAGTATTAACAGGGACCTGAGGGGCGACCTTTTCACATGGATATGTGGTGGATGGATATGTGGAACAAGCTGCCAGAGGAGATGGTTGAGCCAGGTCTATAACAACATTTTAAAGACGTTAAGACATATACATGGATAGGAAATGTTTAGAGGAATATGGACCAAAAGTGGCCAGGTAGGACACGCATAGCTGGGGCACCTTGGCCTGCATGGACAAGTTGGTGTGAAGAGCATCTATGTGTGGCTAAAGCAGAACCAGGTTGCTGGGTGAAAGGACATATCTCCCTTGTCACTTGATATCAATTTACTCATCATCTTCACATAGATCATGGAGCAGGAAAAGGTCAATTACTTCCTCGAGCCTGCTCCGTATTCCTTAATATTCCTCAATATTCCTTCTCTCCGGAGATGCTGTCTGTCCCGCTGAGTTAGTCCAGCATTTTGTGTCTACCGGCCACTCAATAAGTTGGCTGGTCCAATCTTGGCCTCAACTCAAGTCCCCTGTTGCCTCCCCGACACTTCTTGCAGCTTAACTATCCAGCGGTGTCCACCTAGCTCTGAGCACGCATGGCCCAACCTGCCCAACCCATCATCCCAGCAAGACATCTAGTGGAAATTATCCGCATTGCCTACAATGCGAGTGCATTCTTGTTTTGATGTGGAAGCCAAAAGTGTTTGCAGGCTCGGTGTGAGTTCAGCAAAACGTTCCTATTTATAACCCACGCCCTTGCAGAAGCACATTGGGTGCATGTAAATACTAGATTGTGGTCTTGGTACTAGAGTACCCTCAGCAATAGTTCTAAGAACCGAAGGTTGACAAAAAATGCTGGAGAAACTCAGCGGGTGAGGCAGCGTCTATGGGGCGAATGAAGTGGTTTCACTCGAAACAAGGGTTTCATCCTTCGCCCCATGGATGCTGCCTCGCCCGCTGAGTTTCTCCAGCATTTGTTTTGTCAACCCTCGGTTTCCCAGCATCTGCAGTTCCTTATTAACTAAACAAGTTCTCAGAACCGATCTGGTTCACTTCCGTCCAGAGACGGAATTCCGTCTGTCCTTTATTCGGCTCCAGAGTGACTGGTGTGATGCCTGGAAACAAAATCATCTCCAGTTCAGTGCAAACTGCGGGGGATTACTGAAGGATGGTATCGGCGAGTCGGAGCAGGCAGCGGCGAGAGAGGAACGCACTGGAGGTTTGATCCAGGACTCGTTCTGAAACTCTAGCTGGTAATGCCCTTCGAGTTCACGCCTAAACTGGGACCCTGCTCACCGTTTGGGACAGTGGAAGTGACACCTCGAAGCAAGCAGCCAGCCTTATTTATGAGAGTGGTTAAAGAAGGAACCGCAAAATGCTGGAAAATCGAGGGTGCACAAAAAAGGCTGGAGAAACTCAGCGGGTGGCAGCAGCATCGAAGGAGCGGAGTTTACCTGCGGTTCGTGGAACCAAGGGCTGGGTCTGTAACCTTCGCTCTCTCCCATGGAGCAGGGGTACCTGTAGGCGGAGTACACCGGGATCCGCAGGTCTGTCCGGTACAGGGTGGCGAAGTGATAGTGGTTCTTGAAGCGCTGGCAGACCCTGAGGCGGCTCCTGCCGAGGAATCCCTGCGGCGGCATCCTGTTCTGGAAGAACCAGCCACACTCCTGGAAGTCCTGCACCACTCTAGCCCGCACCTCCCCGGGGCAGCCGGCCGCCCACACCAGGGACAAGAGGAGAACGGGCGCCACCATGTCAGGGAACTGTCTCTCCCTGTTTAAAAAAAAAATGCCTTTCCGCTGTTCCGTCTTGTGCTGCATTGGCAAATATGACCCCACTTCCTCCGGTGTTGAACACAGCTGACGATAGCATTCCACCTCCCTCCAAAGCGCTCAATCAAGGGCCAACTGCTTCTCAAACCAAAGTCCCCGTCCTCTGTGGCGGATTACTGGAAGATTGAACTGGAACCATTTAAACTAGAGATACGGCGTGGGGAAAGGTTATTCAACCAGTGCTCACCCCGCACACTAGCACTATCCTACACACGAGGGACCATTTACAATTTATAACCATATAACAATTACAGCACGGAAACAGGCCATCTCGGCCCTTCAAGTCCATGCCAAACAACTTTTTTCCCTTAGTCCCACCTGCCTGCACTCATACCATAACCCTCCATACCCTTCTCATCCATATGCCTATCCAATTTATTTTTAAATTATGCCAACGAACCTGCCGCCACCACTTCCACTGGAAGCTCATTCCACACCGCTACCACTCTCTGAGTAAAGAAGTTCCCCCTCATGTTACCCCTAAACTTCTGTCCCTTAATTCTAAAGTCATGTCCTCTTGTTTGAATCTTCCCTATTCTCAAAGGGAAAAGCTTGTCCACATCAACTCTGTCTATCCCTCTCATCATTTTAAAGACCTCTATCAAGTCCCCCCTTAACCTTCTGCGCTTCAGAGAATAAAGACCTAACTTATTCAACCTATCTCTGTAACTTAGCTGTTGAAACCCAGGCAACATTCTAGTAAATCTCCTCTGTACCCTCTCTATTTTGTTGACATCCTTACTATAATTGGGCGACCAAAATTGTACACCATACTCTAGATTTGGTCTCACCAATGCCTTGTACAATTTTAACATTACATCCCAGCTTCTATACTCAATGCTCTGATTTATAAAGGCTAGCATACCAAAAGCTTTCTTTACCACCCTATCTATATGAGATTCCACCTTCAAGGAACTATGCACGGTTATTCCCAGTTCCCTCTGTTCAACTGTATTCTTCAATTCCCTACCATTTACCATGTAATTTTTACTAAAAAAAACAATTAACTTATAACCCTGGAGTGTGGAAGAAAACCAGAGCACTCGGGGAAAACCCCACAGTCACGGGGAGAACGTGCAAAGTCCACACAGACAGCAGCCGTGGTCAGGATCGAACCTGGGTCCCTGCCCCTGCTCCACATTCAGTCCATCTGGACTATGCCGGATCACAAGGCAGCACACATTCCACATTCATTTTTCATGTGACCTATTCTGCACATTTCTATGAACTCATTGCGCAACTCACCGTGCCGTTCACTGCAACCCCACGTCTTTGTTATCCGAGAGGAAACCGGCGCACTCGGGGGGAACCCACACGGCCACAAGGAGAACATGCAGACTCCACACAGCTCGAGGTCAGGATCGAACCGGCTCTCTCAGGGCCAGATTTAGACAAAGAGAGGCCCTAGACAAATCGGTGTCAATCTGGTGGACTCTTCCATCTTCCTCTCATCGTGGCGGTGGGGGATTGGGAGGGGGCTTCACAATTGAGCCCCCTCCCAATCCCCCACTGCCACGACGAGAGGAAGATGGAAGAGTCCACCAGATTGACACCGATGTGCAGCCAAGCGTGGCCAATGAGATAAGGGCTGGAAAGCTGTGCTTTTTATTTATTGCCAGTGCTAGTGTCGAGTTATCGGCTTAAAAGACTGTTATTCTGAAATGGAGGGCAAGGAAAATTACTGAAATGTTGTTTAGAGACTACAGTGTATTGTGACAGCATATGTAAGAAAGGCCTATGACAGTGTCAAAAATATTATACACCAGGCCTGTACGAAGCTTTTCAAAAAGGGGGGTGGCATGGCAGGATTACAAACATTTTATGTGAAATAAATGCAAGCAGCGCATATCACAATAGCGAAGCTCAAAGGCCCTTGCGGCCGGGGTCCTTAAGGGCCCTGGAAGCACTGGGGTTTTAGATGCTCTGGTGCATTCTGAGCCTTATTTTGGAGCATTTTTGCACCAAATTTATGACCAATATTTCAGAAATAATTTTGGTTGAGTCAAGAGTAATGAGTAGTTGGAATGGGATGAATGGGGTCATTGTTGTATACATTTTTTTAAATCAAGAATTGATGCTGTCCTTGTTTTAACAATCAAGTTGTACTGTAAAATGTTATGTAAAATGTTATAAAGGAGCGTGCAAACACTGCAAATAAAATACTGTAGGTTTTGCAGTAAATAAAACCTTTTTTTACAAAAAAATGTGTGTGTTGATTTGATTGCCTGTTACTGTTCGACTGTGTTAGTGTGTGCACATTATGGAATACATATTTTTCAGTATTGTTATCAAGGAAAAGAAAGCAGTTCCAATTGTTTGATATCAATCATATTGAGGAGAAAATATAATTGCTCTAAAACCTACCTTAATTTTGCAATCTCACTAAAGATAATCCCCCTTTCCCGCTCCCCCTCCTCCTTCCCCCTCCCTCTCCCTCCACCTCTCTCTCTCCCCCTCCCTCTCTCTCCCCCCTCTCTCAACCCCCCCTTTCCCCCTCTCACATCCCGCCCTCTCTCTCCCTCCCACGCAGCGAGGCTCCGACTCCCCACAGCAGACACATCAGCACCCCCTCCCTCCCCTCCCCCCCCCCCCGGCCCGGTGAAACAGGCACTCCCGCAACGCAATATTTCCACTACTTACCTGGAGTAGACACCTAGGATCTTTGGTAGACATGAGGCATCGAGGTGATTGTGTGGAGGGTAAATGGAGGTCTGAACCCGCCCGCGTCCACCACGCACGCGGAGAGACGGCATCATTTTGCGTTGCTAGCGCATCACCGGCTTCCCTCAACTGCGCCGGCGCGGATGGTCACAATTTATTTCCCCAAAACTTCCAGCGGGCTGGAACCAGAATTTCGGGTAATTTCCGTCAAAGTGGAAACGCTGATAGAGCTACCATTTTTTTTTTCTCAGGAATTTTCTTACTCTGGGGGAAAAAACACCTTGGCTGGAGGCCCCCCTAGATTATGAGGCCCTTGGCTTCAAGCCTATGAAGCCTATAGGTGAATCCGGCCCTGCCGAGGCCACCCTAGATCTCGAGGCCCTAAGCTTAAGCTTGTGACGCTTATACGTAAATCCGGCCCTGGGCTCTCTGGCGCTGTGAGGGGGTGGCCCTCCGTTCTGCACCATATGCCCCCCACCCAGCCACCTTCTCTCCTCTCAACAACAGCTTCCCTTTGTAACCCCCCCCCCCCCTCTAACAAACAGGAGTCCTAACAGGCCTTTTGACCCCTCCACCTTTCTCCAACAGGATGGCATTCAGCCACTGCCACTGTTTCCCGGAGGGGGAGAGGGAGAGGGAGAGAGAGGGAGAGAGAGTGGAAGCATTTCAATAAGTGCCATGAAATGTAGCACTTGGGGGAATTTGGGGAGAGCACCACTAAAAGGGGAATTAGAGGAGAGCACCAGTAAATGGGGAGCAGGCGAGAGCACCAGTGAATAGGGGAATAGGTCAGAGCCCGGAGTGTCAGTGAGAGGGAGAGAGAGAGAGATAGAGGATGTCAGTGAGACAGATGGAGTATGTCAGCGAATGAGATGGAGTGCATGAGTGAGACGGGATATATGGTTGAGCGAGATACGGAGTGTCAGAGAGTGATAGAGTGTCAGTGAGAGTGATGGTGTGTGTGTCGGTGACTGAGAGAGATGGAATGTGTCAGTGACAAAGATATGGAATGTGTCAGTGAGTGAGAGAGGGACGGATTATGTCGGTGAGAGAGAGAGTGATATGTAGAGATAAAGTGTCAGTGAGGGCAATGTGGCGTGAGTTAGTGAGAGAGATTGTCAGTGAGAGTGTCAGTGTGAAAGAGAGAGATGGAGAAAAAGAGAGAGTTAGAAAGAGAGAGAGTGAGAGAGAGAGATGGATTGTGTCAATGAGATAGGTGGCGTAATTGGAGTTTGATAGTGGAAGAGAGAAAGAGAGAGAGAGAGAGGGAGGGGGTAGATGGAGTGTTTCAGTGAGGGAGATAGTTGCAGTTTTTCGGTCAGTGACATGTATTGTGCAGTGTATAAGTAGGCATGTTACAAAACTTACCTTGAGCGGCGCTGCAGTTCTGCCACTCCCCGTGTGCGCGACTTTGGCCCCTTTCAGAGGGGGGCGGGTTTAAAATGCTGTTTTTCCCCAGACAGGGCAAATCGATCCATCTCAGGGGATTTCGTTGCTGAAGAGAAATCACTCTGACATTTGTTTTATGAAGGTATTTTTAAACTACGCTAGATCATTTATTAGCTAGAGTAGTTTAAAAATCATCTTCTAAAGCCGTGAGCGCCGACAACGGGAAGGATTTTACATAGGGGAGAAAAGAAGGTACACAGTTTATTTTTACATAAGAAAGTACTTCTTAGGAAGCCTTTAATCAAATTTTCATGTTGCGAAAAGGGGACAAAAAATATATACGTACCGGCAGTGTTTTTCCTGCGACTGTGGGTTAAATTCACCGCAAACCGCAACGTTCCAATCCACCGTGTTCCACTAAAACCCACTCGCAAGTTGATTTAAATGGCCATTAATTTACGGGAATTAAACACTAAATTCCTTAAATTTGGCCTATAAATTCATGAAAATTAGATTTAAAAATCATGTTATATTGTGAATTATTGTGTGAATGTTATTTGGACACTTAGGCAATTTAAAAAATGTTTATCTTTTCTTAAGAAATGGATAGATGTTTAGATCTAGTAATTGAATTTTGTAATTAGCAACAATCAGGTAACTAACTAATTATATGCTTTAATTTCAGGTCATCCAAGTAAGATTGTTTCATATTTGTTTCAGAATGCTTCAATCTATAATAACTGAACATTTCATTAAGTTCTCTTAATTTTTAAGAAAGTTATGGGCTTTTGACTGTCCTAGATCACAGCTTTTGAGTTAAGTCAATGGAAAGGCAATAGGGAAAAAGATGCTAATTTCCGAGTATGAAAATGGCCATAACTTTTTTAATACTGAAGATATGAAAGTGAATTAGGTGTCAAATTAAACTTCTTTTTATGCTTTATCTGATAGGATAAATTGCAGACTTGATTTTTAAATCTCAAAATGTTGTAACATTGCTAGTATAAGGAGGGATGGAATATGTCAGGGAGCTCCCAACATTTTCAGTTTTTATTTTGGAGTTTCAGCATCCGCGGGGTCATGACACCCATGTGATCACAAGGAGAACGTGTAGACTCCACACACAACGATAGCACCCGGGGTCGGTATCGAATTGAGGAAATGGGGGCAAGCACCAGTGAATGGACAATTCAAGGAGGGCACCAGTAAATAGGATATTAGAGAACACCTGTACATGGGGCAGTGGGGGAGGGTATTCCCCGGTAACTGGGGAATTAGGTGAGAGCAGCAGTAAATGGGGATTATGGGAGAACACCAGTATAGGGAGATTAGGGGAGAACCAGTAAAGGGGGAATAAGACAAGAGCAGGGGGGGGTAAGTGAAAGAGAGAGAAATGGAGTGCGCCAGTGAGAGAGATGAAGGGTGTCAGTGAGAAAGATGGTGTGCCACTGAGAAATGGATTCAGTTAGGGTCGGAGGTGCAGGTGAAGTACTGGTGCAGGGTTCCCAAAAGGTTAATCTGCAAGTCAAATCGGTAGTAACGAAAGCAAACTCAATGCAGTTATTACAAGAGATCTTGGATACAAAAACAGGGATGTAATGTTCAGGCTCTATAAGGTGCTGGTAAGGCCACTTTTGGAATATTGTGAGCAATTTTGGGCACCGTCTTTCTGAGGAAGGGTGTGCTGGCTCTGGAGAGGCTCCAGTAGAGGTTTACACGAATGATCCCAGGAATGAGTGGGTTAACCTATGATGAGTGTCTGTCAGCACTGGGCCTGAACTCGCTGGAGTTTAGAAGAATGGGGGAAGGGGGGGGGGGGGACATTGAAACATACAGAATAGTGAAAGGCTTGGTTAGAGTGGATGTGGAGAGGATGTTTCCACTAGTGGGAGAGTCAAGGACCAGAGGTCACAGCCTCAGAATTAAAGGACGCTCTCTTGGGAAGGAGGTGAGGAAACATTTCTTTAGTCAGAGGGCGGTGAATCTGTGGAATTCTTTCCCACGGAAGGCTGTGGAGGCCAAGTCAGTGGATATTTTTAAGGTAGAGATAGATAGATTCTTGATTAGTACAGTTATCAGAGGTTATAAGGAGAAGGAAGGGGATTGGGGTTAGGAAGGAGATATAGGTCAAACATAATTGAGTGGCTGAGTAGACTTGATGGGCCGAATGCCCTAATTTATTCCTATTCCTTAGGACCTTATGAAATGGACCCTTTTGCCCATCGTCTATGACAACCGAGATGCCCATCTAAGGCATGGACAAGGTCTATGAATGTTCCTGCTACATTGAATCATGTAACAGGGGGAAATACCATTAGGTCCACTGAATCCATGCTGAGCTGCCAGTCCATTTGCAGGATTTCCCCCCAGGTTGAAGTAGTGGATTGCCACAGCCACAAAATGCCTCAAGGATACTTACTCTTGGCTAATCTGGGGACAGCTGATTAACGCTTTATGAATAGCCATATAACAATTCCAGCACGGAAACAGGCCTTCTCGGCCCTTCCAGTCCGTGCCGACCATTTATTTTCCCCTCGTCCCATCTGCCTGCACTCAGACCATACCCCTCCATTCCCTTCCCGTCCATATACCTATCCACTTTACTTTTAAATGTTAAAATCGATCCTGCCTCCACCACTTCTGCTGGAAGATCATTCCACACAGCCACCACTCTCTGAGTAAAGAAGTTCCCCCTCATGTTACCCCTAAACTTCTGTCCCTTAATTCTCATGTCATGCCCTCTTGTTTGAATCTTCCCTACCCTCAATGGGAAAAGCTTATCCACGTCAACTCTGTCTATCCCTTTCATCATTTTAAAGACCTCAATCAAGTCCCCCCTTAACCTTCTGCGCTCCAAAGAATAAAGACGTAACTTGTTCAACCTTTCTCTGTAACTTAGTTGCTGGAACCCAGGCAACATTCTAGTAAATCTCCTCTGTACTCTCTCTATTTTGTTGACATCCTTCCTATAATTAGGTGATCAAAATTGTACACCATACTCCAGAATTGGTCTCACCAATGCCTCGTACAATTTTAACATTACTTCCCTACTCCTATATTCAATGCTCTGATTTATAAAGGCCAGCATACCAAAAGCTTTCTTTAACACCCTATCTTCCAGGACAAGGGGTCACAGCTTAAGGATAAGGGGGAAATCCTTTAGGACCGAGATGAGAAGGACTTTTTTCACACAGAGAGTGGTGGGTCTCTGGAACTCTCTGCCACAGAGGGTAGTTGAGGCCGGTTCATTGGCTATATTTAAGAGGGAGTTAGATGTGGCCCTTGTGGCTAAGGGGATCAGAGGGTATGGAGAGAAGGCAGGTACGGGATACTGAGTTGGATGATCAGCCATGATCATATTGAATGGCGGTGCAGGCTCGAAGGGCCGAATGGCCTACTCCTGCACCTAATTTCTATGTTTCTATGCGATTCCACCTTCAGGGAGCTGTGCACAGTTATTCCTAGATCTCATGAATGAATGCAAGTGGCGATTTTCTCATAGAGGAGCCAATTTGCGCCAGGAAAATAGCAATAGGTTGGGGGAAACTGCAGTTCCCGGCAAACACTGGAACGCGAACAAACCTCCATTGTACGTCCAAATGGGACATCCCATGTTAAACGGGTGATGTCATCCGGCGCAATGCAGTGTTTTGCTTTTGCCTCCGCACTGGCCACCTGACAGCGAGCTGCTGTGTTGTGTCCCGGTTTGAGAGCGGGTTTGCATTGGGAGCAGCGGATGGGCAGCGCCTCCGTTGCACCTCGCCTCCCCCAGCCTGAGCTGTGAATGACGAGCCTCGGTGCCCAAGGACCAGGGCAGGGACAACGCCCGCTCTCTCTCTCTCCCTCTCCCGTCGGGGTAGGAAGCAGCGCTGGGCGAAGGGGGAGGCAGCATCTCCCCAGCAGCTCGGTCTTCATTCAGCAAGGAGATGAAGCTGACTCGGGGGCCGGCTGGGCTGCTCTGCCTACTGCTGTTCCATCTCCGGGCGGCGGGTGGGAAAGTGGTGGAGGATTTCCAGGAATGCGGCTGGTTCTTCCAGGGGAAGGTCCCACCCCAGGGCTTCGAAAACAACAGCTCGGACAAGCTGGCGAGGATCTGCCAGAAACACAAGGACCACTATCACTTCGCCACGTTATACCGGACGGACCTGCGGATCCCGGTCTATTCCGCCTACAGGTATCCCTGCTCTCTGGGCCAGGAGGATGAAGCGGCTCAAATCCCCAGCCCCTGGTTTCACGAACCGCAGGTAAACACGTCCCCACCCTCCCTCCCCTCTTGTCTGCTCGCATTTCTGAAAGAACAAAGAGAGAGAGAGAAAAAAACCCCATTCCGATCGAATCCACGTCGAATTTGTGACACCCACAAATTAACAATCCAAATACTAGGGGGTTGGGGGTAGAGGCGTTAAGGATAACTCTGCTGCGACCCCCCTTCGCCATCGGAGCTGTTGATCGGTGCCTTTGCACTGGCGAGCTTTTGTTATTCGAGCAGGTGGCAGTATAAATGACATCCCAATGAAAATTGCATCAATAATTAAACAGGAAAAAAAATGCAGCACTTTGGAAGGGGTGGGGGGGGGGAGGTGGGCTGGGACTAAATGGTTGGGTCGATACAACGATAGATAATGATTGAATTTTAAAAATACTGTTAATTATGGTTGGCAATTAATTGTGAAACAGGTTCTTGTTGCAAATTTAATGAAATTAATGACTGGAGCATGGGAAGATTCTAGAGTATGTCCAGCACAGTTGGGGAGATGTCTAGGGAGGAACTGCAGATGCTAGTCTACGCCTAAGGTGGGCATAAAATGCTGGAGTAACTCAGCGGGACAGGCAGCATCTCTGGAGAGAAGGAACGGGTGACGTTTCGGGTTGAAACCCTTCTTCAGACCGGAAAGTCACCCATTCCTTCTCTCCAGAGATGCTGCCTGTCCCGCTGAGTTACTCCAGTTTTTAGTGTCTATCTACAGTGGAAGATGTGTTGGATCTTATAGAGACTTACAAAATTCTTAAGGGGTTGCACAGGCTAGATGCAGGAAGGTTGTTCCCAATGTTGGGGAAGTCCAGGACAAGGGGGTCACAGTTTAAGGATAAGGGGGAAATCTTTTAGGACCGAGATGAGAAAAACATTTTTCACACAGAGAGTGGTGAGTCTCTGGAACTCTCTGCCACAGAAGGTAGCTGAGGCCAGTTCAATGGCTATATTTAAGAGGGATAAAGGGATCAGGGGGTATGGAGAGAAGGCAGGTACAGGATACTGAGTTGGATGATCAGCCATGATCATATTGAATGGCGGTGCAGTCTCGAAGCGCCGAATGGCCTACTCCTGCACCTATTGTCTATGTTTCTATGTTTCTCTGCGTAGGAAGGAACTGCAGATGCTGATTTACACCAGAGACAGATGCAAAACAATAGACAATAGACAATAGGTGCAGGAGTAGGCCATTCGGCCCTTCGAGCCAGCACCGCCATTCAATGTGACCATGGCTGATCATCCCCAATCAGTACCCCGTTCCTGCCTTCTCCCCATATCCCCTGACTCCGCTATTTTTAAGAGCCCTATCTAGCTCTCTCTTGAAAGCATCCAGAGAACCGGCCTCCACCACCCTCTGAGGCAGAGAATTCCACAGACTCACCACTCTCTGTGAGGAAAAAGTGTTTCCTCGTCTCCATTCTAAATGCCATACCCCTTAATCTTAAACCGTGGCCCCTGGTTCTGGACTCCCCCAACATCGGGAACATGTTTCCTGCCTCTAGCGTGTTCAAACCCTTGACAGTCTTATATGTTTCAAAATGACACAGGCAGGGTCACTGGAGAGATGTCACCCGATCCTTCTCCCCAGAGATGCTGCCTGTCACCGTATAGTTATTCCTGCATTTTGTCTCTATCTACAGTGGGGAGATGGCTGGCCATCGTAGAACGTAGAACAGTACAGCACAGGAACAGGCCCTTCGGCCCACAATGTCTGTGCCGAGCAGAATGCCAAGAAAACATAATCTGCTGCCATCAAATGATCCACACACCTCAATTCCCTGCATACCCATGTGCCTTTCTCAACTGCTGCTAAATGCCACAACCATTTCTGTCTGCACCACCGCTGGCAGCGTGTTCCGGAGACCCACCACCCTCCATATAAAAAAACATTCCCCACGCATCACCTTTAAACTTTCACCTTAAAGCTATGCCCTCCAGTATTATATTTTTCCGCCCTGGGTTATGTCTACGCTATCCATGTCTCTCATAATTGTATACACTCCCCTCTGGTCTCCCCTCAACTCTGGCCTCCCAGAGACAACAAGCCAACTCTGACCAACCTCTCCTCATAGCTAATGCCCTCTAATCCAAGCATTACTCAGGTCAACCTCTTCTGCACCTTCTGGGAACAGGGTGACCAGAACTGCAAGAAATAGTCCAAATGCAGCCTAACTAAAGTCTTATAAAAAGGCATCCTGACTTCCTGATTCTTCTATTCAATGCCCCGACAAATGAAGACAAGCACACCATATGCCTTTTTTAATTCTATCTATTGGCGTTGTCACTTACGTAATCAAACCCCAAGATCTCTGTGCACATCAATGCTGTTAAGGGTCTTGCCAATAATTGTATACTTTCTTCTTACATTCAATCTCCCAAACTGCAACACCTCATACTTGCTTGGATTAAACGCCATCTGCCATTTTTCCATCCACATCTGTAGCTGATCGATATCCCATAGTCACAGACCTCCAACCCGAGTGACACCCTTCCTCCTCAACCCTTTGTCTTCCATCAGTAAGCCAGTTCTGAATCTACAGTGACCAAGTCACTGTGAATCTCATGCATCTTAATCTTCAGGATCAGCCTACCATGGGGGACTTTATCAAATACCTCACTAAAATCCATGTAGACAACATTCACCACCCTACCCTCATTGATCACTTTCATCAAAAAAACTCAATCAACTCAGGAAGACATGACATGCAGACAAAGCTATGCTGACTGTTTCTAATTGGCTTCATCCCTTCCAAATGAGAGTAAATCCTATCCCAAAGACTCCAGTCTAATAACTTCCTTTCCATTACCATCATAGAAACATAGAAAATAGGTGCAGGAGTAGGCCATTCAGCCCTTGGAGCCTGCACCGCCATTCAATATGATCATGGCTGATCATCCAACTCAGTATCCCGTACCTGCCTTCTCTCCATACCCTCTGATCCCTTTAGCCATAAGGGCCACATCTAACTCCCTCTTAAATATAGCCAATTACCTGGCCTCAACTACCCTCTGTGACAGAGAGTTCCAGAGACCCACCACTCTCTGTGTGAAAAAAGTCCTTCTCATCTCGGTCCTAAAGGATTTCCCCCTTATCCTTAAACTGTGACCCCTTGTCCTGGATTTCCCCAACATCGGGAACAATCTTCCTGCATCTAGCCTGTCCAACCCCTTAAGAATTTTGTAAGTTTCTATAAGATCCCCCCTCAATCTTCTAAATTCTAGTGAATACAAGCCGAGTCTATCCAGTCTTTCTTCATATGAAAGTCCTGACATCCCAGGAATCAGTCTGCTGAACCTTCTCTGTACCCCCTCTATGGCAAGAATGTCTCTCCTCAGATTTGGAGATCGTCCATCTATGGTCTCCAGTATGGGCCTGGCATATGATGTCCGCTCCCCATGAGTGAGGCCGGATGTTTCAGTTTAGTCTACTGCCACGTGTACCGAGGCACAGTGAAAAGCTTTTGTTTCATGCAAAACCAGTCAGCGGAAAGACAATACATGATTACAATCGAGCCATTCGCAGTGTACAGATCTGCGATAAGGGAATAACGTTTAGTGCGAGGTACAGCCAGTAAAGAGGAGATTACAAAGATTAAAATAAGAAATATAGGAGTGGAGATTAAAAAGTGTCAAGTGATTGTAATATGTGATTGCAAATCTCCTTCTATGACTAGCACACAAATAATCGCGTGGCTTGGGCACCATTTTGATAGTAGGAATGTTTCTCATCTTTGGATGATGTTGGTTTCAGATTGACGATCTAAGTTTACCGGAAGAGATGGCAAACAACATAGATTCTCACGGTGAACTGCAGGCGTTGAACTCAGACTATGAAGGCGAAGAGTACCAACGAGGACACATGTATCCATTCAGCCTTAATAACAAGGCAAGTGCCACAAGCAGCTGCACACTTACCAATGCAGTCCCCATGACCCAGGGGGCCAACGTGAACTGGCACCATGAGGTGGAAGCTATGGTTGCAAAGCTGGCGAGAACATGCCATAAATCCGGCCGGTTGATGTACCTGGTGACAGGATCTGCCAATCCCACAGAGAAGAAACTGAAGGGCAGGGTTTCAGTCCCTGGATCGGTCTGGACAGCTCTTTGCTGCGCCACCCCGCAGGATCAGGATAACGACCCCTGTCAGAGTAGCCCCGTGAATGAAGAGCTGGAAGGAGAGCACGAAGTGACGTACGACAAGGACTTTTCTTACGCATTCATGAAAGACTTGGAGTCAGAGGCAAAAGCAGAACACCTAACAGTGTCGGAGGTACAGCGTCGACTGGGTGTGGACAATATCTTCAACAGCTGTGGTACAGATGGCCAAGATGAGGGAGAGATTTCTAAAGAGATCGAAGAGCTGATAAATAAAATGAAAATGAATATAGATGTTCAGGAGATAAAAGAAGACATTGCACCACAAATGCCTTCAGAAGATATCGTTGCAACTGCTGATGATGACCTGGTAATGAAACAAAATGAAACCCCTTTGGAACAGAGCAGGGAAGAGATGAACGAGGCCATTTCGCCATCTATCATAAACATACTGTTGGCTCCCTTTGAAATGTTTGCCAACGCAACAATGACCTTGGCCCATCTCATTGCAGCTGTTCTCCGGGTTTTCCAGGTTTTGGCAGTGACATGTTTAAGGATCCCTTTTGGGATCATCTACAACAGTGCCAGCTGCCTCGCCATCATGGCTGAATATTTATTTGTCACAGTCTTCTCAGTTCCACAAGATCTCTTGGGCATTATGCTCAGCATTGCATCGGACACTGCCAATGCCATCTCCTGTGTTGGCAGGTTGTTCAAATATCTCGTCAGAATTTTATAATTTTTTGTGCAGAGACTGGTGCTTTGTGAAGGGTTTGACTTTATATGGAGAGACAATTTGTCAATCAGTCCCAACTTCCAGGGGTCACTGATGATCCCTACGACAGGATTCTACTCTTGACCAGTAAATGAAATACTATCCTTAGCCTTCACGTATAGCAGGAAGATTTTCTTCAGTTTTAATATTGGTTGACATATACCCCTCGCTAATATGGATTATCTAATCATTAGAGTGCTGTTTGAGAGCTTGTTGTGTTCCAAGTGGCTGCTGCATAACGTATATCTCAACGAGGACCGCACTTCCTATCTCTGTTACGAAACATTAACAATGTTCTTTCTCTTTCCGCAGATGCTGCCTGGCCCGCTGGGTTTTCCAGTCATTTCTGTTTTCAGTTCGCACATCAAGCATATGCAGCATTTGCTTTGGTGTGGTTCACAAATAATTAAAATTGATTGTAAAGCAAATGGGGACATCCCAGCGACATCAATCTTCCAGCATTTAAGTTTACAGCGCATGCAGTTTCATTATTAAATTACTGCAACGGAGAGTCTCTGAAGGGAATATTAGATTAATTATTCGCACTGATTTGTGAAACCCATGCGGTTATCTACATGGCTAACTCATTTATTTCTGGAAGGATTGGGAAAGTAATGGTGAGGGTCTTGGTTCCTCTCAGCTGGCAAGCTTGGTCATTACAAATTAAGGGTAGGTCAAAGCCCTGTGTCAACTCTGTCATCTTGCAAGAATAGAGAGCAGTTAACCATTCAAAGACACATATTTTCATTCAGAAAAAATTTTGCTCCGACTATAGAAATATCAGAATGGTCAAAGAGGTTGGTCTTAGGAAAAGGTAGATAGACAGGTTTAGGAACCTTAACCTATAAGAAGGAAAGGGTCAGAAGGTGTATGGCACACACAGTCATAAGTGGGAAATATATTGCCATTGCTTCATTGTCACTGGGTCAAAATCGCAACAGCAGTATGGGAGTGCTTTAACCAAAAGAAATGTAGCAATTCAATGAGGTGGCTCTCTGTTACTGCCTCAAGATCAGCTGTGTACAGACAATAACGCTGGCTTTGCCACCAATACTCATCGCTCGAGAACAAATACTACAAATACTACACATAAGTGTTTAAGGGAGGGTTTCTGAATTTCATCGAGCAAGAAGAAACATTATGCATCAAGACCTCGGCAACTAGTGTCAGAGACTCTGCAACATGCGGCTGGATATTAGTGCATGCCAGGCTGCTCAAAGGAACAAAACACTTATGTGCATGAAACACATAATTCAAACTGTGAAACTTAGATTTAATAATCGCTACAACAGCATTATTTTGAGAATGACGAAGAAAGTGGATAAATGCCGACAAATTCAAAACGCAAAGAGACGGATATTTGAGGGGATGGGGAAGCAGTGTGAGACCTGTGTGAGCCTAAACTGGTCAAACAGACCATAGTGTTTTCTATGTGTTCCTTACCGTGCAAGAACCCTGAGGCCACTCAGACTTCACCTCTGTGATACTGAACATGTTCATGATTGCACTGGGAAATCGGTTCCCCCGATTTAGTTTTTGTTATCTCCTATCATCACCAAAACCTCCCCAAATCCGAAATCTAGAAATGTCTAATTTATTTTATTGTAATAGGTAATATTGTCTGAACTCACACAAGAGTGTAAGGGGAGCAAGCAGTTGTCTGTGGTAGATGTTATCTGTATGGAGTTTGTGATGGGTTTGACTTATACTGTAATAAAAATCTTACAAGGATGCATGGTGTTTTTCAGTTTTGTGGTGTTTACCAGGGCCAGGGATCCCCCAACTATGGGCAGCAACCTTTAATTTCAGGATGCAGCTTATGATTTTGTCTGAGACAGACAGTCATCGATGGTTGATACCTTGGGAACAACCAGGAAGAGGGATGGGGCATGGGGAGAGGGTAAAGTAGGGTGGTGGGGGTGCCAGAGGAAAGGTTTGTCATCACGAGTGGGATTGGAGAGAAGGACAAGATCTGGGTACAAGGTTAATTCCCGGGATGGCGGGACTGTCATACGCTGAGAGAATGGCACAGCTGGGCTTGTACACTCTGGAGTTTGGAAGGATGAGAGGGCATCTCATTCAAACATATAAAATTGTTAAGGGCTTGGACACGCTAGAGGCAGGAAACATGTTCCCGATGTTGGGGGAGTCCAGAACCAGGGGCCACAGTTTAAGAATAAGGAGTAAGCCATTTAGAATGGAGATGAGGAAACACCTTTTCTCCCAGAGAGTGGTGAGTCTGTGGAATTCTCTGCCTCAGAGGGTGGTGGAGGCAGATGCTTTCAAGAGAGAGCTAGATAGGGCTCTCATAAATAGTGGATTCAGGGGATATGGGAGAAGGCAGGAAGGGGTACTGATTGGGGATGATCAGCCATGGTCACATTGAATGGCGGTGCTGGCTCCAAGGGCCAAATGGCCTACTCCTGCACTTATTGTCGATTGTTTATTGAGTAGTCACCAGAGGCAAGGGTTGGTTAGAACTTTGAATTGAGATCTGAGGGGTGATGCTGACATCGGTAATGGAGGTTGGGGAGCTCTATTCGACCCATCGTGTCTGCGCAACTATTCAATATGATCATGGCTGCTCTTCTACATTAGAAACATTTTCTAGCACCTGCTTAAATCCTTTAAAATTAGAAAACCCTGTCATGAATATATCTAGCAACTGAGCATCCAAACATATACTGTATAATTAGACGCCAATTAACCTACAAACGTGCATGTCTTTGGAATATGGGAGAAAGCTGAAGACCCCAGAGCAATATGGTCACCAAATGGGCCCAGGGAGAACAGATAAACTCCACACGGGCAGCACCAGTAGTCAGGATCGAACCCGGGTCTCTGGTGCTTTGAGGCAGCAGCTCTTTTCCCAAGCTATAAGAGTGTGTTAGGCAAGCTGGGCAAACATGGGGCACCTCAGGTGATCTCCAGCTTCTCTCTTGTGCAGATACCTTCTAGCAGCACTTGTTGAAAGCCTGTGCTCAGTAGCTGAGATTCAGATGTTTTTTATTTTCACTTCCCTCACATTCACTCACAGTCAACTATAACCATATAACCATATAACCATATAACAATTACAGCACAGAAACAGGCCTTCTCGGCCCTTCCAGTCCGTGCCCACCATTTATTTTCCCCTAGTCCCATCTACCTGCACTCAGACCATACCCCTCCATTCCCTTCCCGTCCATACACCTATCCACTTTACTTTTAAATGTTAAAATCGATCCTGCCTCCACCACTTCTGCTGGAAGATCATTCCACACAGCCACCACTCTCTGAGTAAAGAAGTTCCCCCTCATGTTACCCCTAAACTTCTGTCCCTTAATTCTCATGTCATGCCCTCTTGTTTGAATCTTCCCTACCCTCAATGGGAAAAGCTTATCCACGTCAACTCTGTCTATCCCTTTCATCATTTTAAAGACCTCAATGAAGTCCCCCCTTAACCTTCTGTGCTCCAAAGAATAAAGACCTAACATAATGATTTGGGTGCAAATTTCAGCAGTGGCCAAAAATCAAGAAACTGTCAGGTTATAATGGAAATATGAAGAGATTCATAGCTATAAGGTATCCCGGTCTTGGTAGGCATGGATGAAATGCGCTGAGGGGCCTGTTTCCATGCTGTATGACTATGTGCTATGTAAGATGGTGGAAAGTTTTACTTGAAAAAGACAAAGGGTTAAATCAGAAATAATTATCTGTTCAATACTTGGCAGATCTGCCTAGTATTGCCGCAACTTCATTTACTTGTTATAGAAACATAGACATAGAAATTAGGTGCAGGAGTAGGCCATTCGGCCCTTCGAGCCTGCACCGCCATTCAATATGATCATGGCCGATCATCCAACTCAGTATCCTGTACCTGCCTTCTCTCCATACCCCCTGATCCCCTTAGCCACAAGGGCCACATCTAACTCCCTCTTAAATATAGCCAATGAACTGGCCTCAACTACCCTCTGTGGCAGAGAGTTCCAGAGACTCACCACTCTATGTGTGAAAAAAGTCCTTCTCATCTCGGTCCTAAAGGATTTCCCCCTTATCCTTAAGCTGTGACCCCTTGTCCTGGACCTCCCCAACATCGGGAACAATCTTCCTGCATCTAGACTGTCCAACCCCTTAAGAATTTTGTAAGTTTCTATAAGATCCCCTCTCAATCTCCTAAATTCTAGAGAGTATAAACCGAGTCTATGCCGTCTTTGTTTATAAGACAGTCCTGACATCCCAGGAATCAGTCTGGTGAACCTTCTCTGCACTCCCTCTATGGCAATAATGTCCTTCCTCAGATTTGGAGACCAGAACTGTACGCAATACTCCAGGTGTGGTCTCACCAAGTCCCTATACAACTGAAGTAGAACCTCCCTGCTCCTATACTCAAATCCTTTTGCTATGAACCCTTTTGTTATTATGTATTAAGTATCACAGGACTTCTGAAGATATTTTGTACAGTAATACACACTGTGTTACTGTTTAAAAATACAGTCCACAACTAATTGTGAGTCAGCCAGTAGAGATGCTGCCTCCCAAAGTGCAGCAAATGAGGCTCAATGTTGACTTCCATTGTAAAGTTTGCACATGCTCCCTGTGATTGCATGGGTTTCCTCCAGGCATTCCAGGTCACTCTCACCCTCCAAGGAAACATGGGTTGCTAGTTTAAACGGCAGCTGTACATTGCCCCGAAAATGTGAGTGAGTGGGTGAGTGGTAGAATCTGGGAGGATGGGGGAGGTAGATTGGAATATGGGAGGATAACACAGGAGTCGCGCAAATGGTGTTTGATGATTGGCATGGGCCGAAGAGCCTGTTTGCACGCTGCAGGATTCTGAAGAATGGTGAGACATTTATTAATTAATCTGATATTTATTCAACAAGTTGAAGATATCAGACCAATTAAAATGGAATAGATGTTTTAAAATGTATGACTTCACTTAAAAATCATTTGATTGTCCTTATGACTGCCCTGAGAAAGGCAGAATATAAATTATTTGTTATTATAACATAGTTGCATCTTAAGTCGTGGATTTTTAGATGCATTTGCTAAACAGAAGAAATGATTACTAGTTGTCCTGACATTAAAAGCCTGCATTTGCACAGTGCCTCGACCCTGCAAACATCCCTGGAGAAAACGAGCGAGGAGTGAGGAAATAAAGGAATTCACGTCCAGAAGCTCAGATTCCAAAATATCATGAAAGCTGATGCACGTTCTTGCACTCACTGATAATAACCCAAAGGACAAAGGACAAAGGATATTTATTATTGCATACACCAAATGGTGTAGTGAAATTTATCTTGCCAATGCAGCACACCAATAAAGATAAGACATAACATTAGAGAATTGAACAACATAAAAACATCCCCCCACAGTGGGAACCATTGTGGGGGAAGGCAGCAAAGTCCAGTCCCGTCCCCTGTTCACCCATAGTCGGGCCTATTGTGGCCTCCGCAGCCAGTCCGATGTTTTCAGGCCCTCTTGCCATAAAGCTGGAACTCCGGCGTCGGGTCAACACTCCTCAGCGGCTTGGAAGTGTCTGGAGCGGCCGCCTCCTCCCTCGGAGACCGCGGCTCCCGTAGTCTTCGGGCCGCGCACACTACAAACTCAATTCCATCAACTCTCTGTAACTGAAAGTAGAAACACGTGTAATTAAAAGCTGAATTAATTGTTTCATTCCCTTTGCAATTTATTTGACTCCCTCGTCACCAAAGCAAGAACATTGCGATTTTATTTGGTCAAATGGATGACATTAAGACTTTGTGGTAATGTCGTTAAGGGTATAGATGGTTTGAATGATTAAAGTGAAAGTAATGTCCACTGAACAAACCACTACTGGGATCTTGTTCTTGCAAGCTTGCTTGACCATCGCTCTAGTTTGCAGAATGACAATGCTGAGGGGTGTGGGGAGGTTGGTATTTATTTTACCATGGGAAGACCTGCCCCTTCCTGAGCAATTATTAAAATTGTCTCCATTGGCGTTGGCAAAGGCAATTACTATCGCATAGCTGTAACAATGAATGGCCCACTGTTTCTGAAGAATGTATATATCACAGTGTTAATAACGGGATTGCAATGGGTCTGCCAGCAATACCAACATTGAGAAAGGGGCGTTGGTACTGAGTACACTGCATTGGACTCAGTAGTAACAAGAGACAAGAAGGGGATGCCAGCAAGAGGTTGGGGTTGGTAATGGCTCGGGGTATGCATTTCCTCCTCCTTCCCGGGGACCCCGGCCAGGTGCTGTCCTTGGACCCTGTGGAAAGGTCAGTGGTTCATACAGCGTGGAAACAGGCCCTTCGACTCAACGCCCACACTGACCAACATGTCCCATCCACTCTAGTCCCACCTGCCAGATTCCGTCGCTATGTGTGGTACCAACGGAATCAGACTGATCAGCGGTACACAGGCAGAATGGGCTGAACGGGAGAGACCCAAAGGGGGCAAAGACTAGCTCTACGTTTGTTATTTATCATTTTTATTTAACAGTTCACATCATAACTTTACAAAGATAATTCAATTGTAAAACAAAATTATCAGTAAGGTGAGCAGTACCTTTATTCCTTCCAAACCTTGCTGTTGTTTTGATGTAATTAGGAGGCAACCATGATCCCAGAGTGCTTGCTGCCGAGCTACCACGAAACAAAGATTGGTCAATTGGCGTCCGACGCAATGTCAAACGTGCATTGATTGGACAATTAAGGGCCTGTCCCACTTGGGCGTCACATGCACGTCCTGCAGGTGGCACGCGAGGATTTTGAGAATCCCAAAATCCTGGGGCGCCGCGCGCTACCGCCTGTCACCGCCAATGCCATCACGTCTCACCATGCGCCATGCGCGCGTAATGCACGCCATACGTGCGTCTTGACGCGTAAATGATGTCGCGTAAATGACGTCCAAGTGGGGTTGGCCCTTTACTACTTTACCTATTTTAGGTTTTTCTCATATTTTAAAAACATGTGTAGGTTTTGTTCTTGACGAGTTTCAGGTATGATTTCTATAATATTTTTACACAATATGTTAAAAATTCGGGTAGTTGCATGATTTGGGTCACGAACTTAAAAGAAAAAGCACCTCGGCCCACAGCCCACAGCCAAACTTTGTAATGGTTTGATAACAAAACACAACCTACACCCCGAGATGAGAAAGACTAAACTCTCTGTAAAAGCAGAGCATAATCCCGCCAATTCTCCTCACTGGTCCGCTTCTAAAACCATTCCTGCAGTGTCCCCTCAGCGACAGGGCTCCAAGTGTCCGGTCCTCAGATCCACCCACACTATTTCACTTTGTTCTGCGGAGCCGGCGGCACAGCAAGCGCCTCGCTCGCTCTGTTCTCCACGCCATTTACAAACTCAAACATAGAGTTTCAGTCGAAAGAAACACAGAACAGATAGCACAGGAACGGGCCCATCAGCCCACTGTGTCTGTGCCGAACATGATGCTTAGACTTAATCTGGATAGCACAGGTTGGTTGATCATGGAGGTTGATCATGGCGCAAATCAACTCCTACCTCGACAAAAACCTGGACCCACTGCAGTTCGCTTACCGCCACAACAGATCAACGGTGGACGCGATCTCGCTGGCCCTCCACTCCGTTCTGGACCACTTGGACAACAAAAACTCATGTGTCAGGCTGCTATTCATTGACTACAGCTCGGCATTTAACACAATCATCCCCTCCAAGCTGGTTACCAGAACTGGGTCTTTGCGCATCCCTCTGCAATTGGATCCTCGACTTCCTCATCCACAGACCACAGTCTGTTCGTATTGGTGGAAATGTGTCAGACTCGATAACAATCAGCACGGGAGCACCTCAGGGCTGCGTGCTCAGCCCCCTGCTGTACTCACTCTATACTCATGACTGCGTAGCCGGTCATAGCGCGAACTCCATCATCAAGTTCGCTGACGACACCACTGTTGTGGGACGTATCACTGATGGGGATGAGTCCGAGTATAGAAGAGAGATCGAGCAACTGTCCATATGGTGCCAGCACAATAACCTGGCCCTCAACACCAGCAAAACCAAGGAACTGATTGTGGACTTTGGAAGGAGTAGGATGGGGACCCACAGTCCTGTTTATATCAACGGGTCGATGGTTGAAAGGGTCAAGAGCTTCAAATTCCTGGGCGTGCACATCTGTGAAGATCTTTCCTGGTGCGAGAACACAGATGCAATTATTAAGAAAGCTCATCAGCGCCTCTACTTCCTGAGAAGATTACGGAGAGTTGGTCTGTCAAGGAGGACTCTCTCTAACTTCTACAGGTGCACAGTAGAGAGCTTGCTGACTGGTTGCATCGTGGCTTGGTTTGGCAACTTCAGCACCCTGGAGAGGAAAAGACTACAAAAAGTAGTAAACACTGCCCAGTCCATCATCGGCTCTGACCTTCCTTCTATCGAGGGGATTTATCACAGTCGCTGCCTCAAAAAGGCTGGCAGCATCATCAAGGACCCACACCACCCTGGCCACACACTCATCTCCCTGCTACCTTCGGGTAGAAGGTACAGGAGCCTGTAGACTGCAACAACCCGGTTTAGGAATAGCTACTTCCCCACAGCCATCAGGCTATTAAACCTGGCTCGGAACTCTGAACATTAATATCCCTCCATCTGTTATTTGCACTTTATTAATTTATTAATTCATGGGTGTATTTATGTATAGAATTGTAGTCAATGCCTTCTATGTTCTGTTGTGCTATGCAAAGAAAGATTTTCATTGTCCTGTCAGGGACACATGACAATAAACTCTTTTGACTTTGACTTGACTTGATTTGGATCATGAACTTAAAAGAAAAAGCACCTCGGCCCACAGCCTGCTAATACTTTTTAATGGTTTGATTACAAAACACAACCTACACCCCGAGATGAGAAAGACTAAACTCTCTGTAAAAGCAGAGCATAATCTCGCCAATTCCCCTCACTGGTCCACTTCTAAAACCATTCCTGCAGTGTCCCCTCAGCGACAGGGCTCCAAGTGTCCGGTCCTCAGATCCACCCACACTATTTCACTTTGTTCTGCGGAGCCGGCGGCACAGCAAGCGCCTCGCTCGCTCTGTTCTCCACGCCATTTACAAACTCAAACATAGAGTTTCAGTCGAAGGAAACATAGAACAGGATAGCACAGGAACGGGCCCATCGGCCCACTGTGTCTGTGCCGAACATGATGCTTAGACTGGTCTAATCTGCCTGTACATGATCCACTTCCATCTACCCATCTAAAAGCCTCTTAGATGCCTCCACCACCACTCGTGGCCATGCATTCCAGCACCCACCACTCACCACTTGTCGAGCACATCTCCATTAAATTTCACCCTCTCACCTTCTTGCTACGCCCTATAATGTTGGACATTTCCACTTTGGGAAAAAGGTTCTGACCGCCTACCCATGCCTCTCATGATTTCATTTACCTACTATCATCTCCCCTCAACCTCCCGTGTTTCAGAGAAAAGAATACAAGTTTATTCAACGTTATTGAAACCCTTTAATCTCGGCAGCATTCTGGTAAACCCTCTTTGCACCCTCTCCAAAGCCTCCACATCCTTCCTTTAATGGGGTGATCAGAACTACATGCAATACTGCAAATGCAGCATGACCGAAGGCTTATAGAGCTGCCTTAAGACTTCCTGACATGTTCTATGCCCCAAGCAATGAAGGCAATCATCTTTGGATGGGATGGCCCCAGCGATCACATACTAATTCAACTTTCTATCACATTTCTTGCCTCTAACATTTTTTATCTGATGTTCATCCTCTGAGACATGGGCATGATGTTGGTGAGGGTCCACGATTTAGTTATTTCACCATGGTTCAAGAAGAAGGGTTCAGGTGACCTCAGTGTACGCCCATCCTCTGTAATCATCACTGATGACTAGATTGTTCCCAACTTCTTCAGATAGCTCCTTGTTCATTTCATCTGACCCAGTAGATAGATTCAACAGACACCGATCAAAATGCAAAGTGCTGGACTAATTCTCCAGGTCTAGCAACATCTGTTGAGAATATGGATTAGCAATACTTTGAGTTGGGACTGGAACAAAGGCTGTGTGATAGACCTTGTTTAGGAGTAATATAGTTTAGGATACAACGTGGATAGAGGCCCTGCAGCTCAATGAGTCCACACTGATCAGCTATCTCCATTACACTATCATGCACTACACACTAGGGACAATTTACAATTTTTACCAAAGCTAAATAACCTACAAATCTGTACATCTTTGGAGCGTGGAAGAAAACCGGGGCGCCTGGGAAAAACCCACGTAGTCACGGGGAGAACGTACAAACTGTACATGCAGCACCCTGGTCAGGTACAAACCCAGGTGTCTCATGCTGTAAGGCTCCACCATGCTACCCTTCGTGCCATACAGGTACGTAATTCCCCAAAATTGTGTCACAGATAGGTAGGATGGTAAAGGTTGTTTTTGGTGTATTAGCTATATTAATCAATGAATTTAGTATGGAAGATGGGACGTTATATTTCAGTTGTACAAGACATTGGTGAGGCTGCGTTTGGAATATTGTGCTCAGTTTTGGTCACCCTGCTACATAAAGGGTGTCATTAAGCTGGAAGTGCAAAGAAGATTTGCACGGATGTTGTCAGAACTGGAGGGCCCAAGATATAGGGAGAGGTTTGGAAGGCTACAGCTTTATTCCTTGGAATGCAGGAGGCTGAAGGTTGATCTTATAGATGTGCATAAAATCATGAGGGGAATAGTGGTGTGAAGGCTGCCTTCTACTCAGCGAATGGGAATCAGGAACTAGAGGACATAGGTGAGGGGGGAAATGGTTTAATAGGAACTCAACATGTTCACTATGAGGGTGGTGGGTATATTGAACAAATTACTAGAAAAGGCAGGTTTTACAACAATATTTAAATTACACTTGGACAGGTACATGGATGGGAAAGGTTTCCAGGGATAAAGTTCAAACGCAGGCAAATAGCAGGAGTTTAGATGGAACACCTTGGTCAGCTTGGACCAAAGGGTCTATTTCTATGCTGTATAATTTTAGCATGAAGATACAGTATTTGCAGGACAGGGATTTGAATTATTGTTCCAGAGACATGGTGGTGAATCCCAGCATTATAGCTTCAGAGCTTCATTGAAAACAATTGCATAAATTGGAAATAACTGAAAATACGTCGGAAATACTCAGCACGCCAGAGAGAATCGGTGGACAGTAATATGCCACTGTTTCGGATCATAGAAACAACTGCCCATTTGGAAAATCTCTTGCCATGATAGAGTTCTGAATAAGATTTATTTTGTTCATGCAAATGAAGTGGCTTGCCTATTGGAGTTAACTGGAGCTAAATAAAGTCGATATGCAAGCGATGTTGGCCTGGGAGAGGATGTTGAAGAAGGGTCTTCGCCCTCACTGTTCTGGCAGCCAAGAGATGACCACATTTCATGTTCCCGCTCATTCACATAGCTTGCCTTGAAGCTGCCTTGCATCCTTCTCCCCACTCACAATCCCACTAGATGTTGTATCATGGGCAACACAGCAGCTAATAAAGGAGCTGCAGAAGAACCTCTTTACTCCTAATAAATAATATTAGGAGTAAAGAGATTCTTCTGCAGTTGTATAGGGCTCTGGCGAGACTACATCTGGAGTATTGTGTACAGTTTTGGTCTCCTAATTTGAGGAAGGACTTCCTTGTGCTTGAGGCAGTGCAGCGTAGGTTCACGAGATTGATCCATGGGATGGCGGGACTGCCATATGAGGAAATATTGAAAAGACTAGGCTTGTATTCACTGGAGTTTAGAAGGATGAGGGGGGATCTTATAGAAACATATACAATTATAAAAGGACTGGACAAGCTAGATGCAGGAAAAATGTGCCCAATGTTGGGCGAGTCCAGAACCAGGGGCCACAGTCTTAGAATAAAGGGGAGGTCATTTAAGACAGAGGTGAGAAAACACTTTTCTACCCAGAGAGTTGTGAATTTATGTAATTCCCTGCCACAGAGGGCAGTGGAGGCCAAATCACTGGATCGATTTAAGAGAGGGTTGGATAGAGCTCTAGGGGCTAGTGGAGTCAAGGGATATGGGGAGAAGGCAGGCACGGGTTATTGATAGCGGACGACCAGCCATGATCACAATGAATGGCGGTGCTGGCTCGAAGGGCCAAATGGCCTCCTCCTGCATCTATTTTCTATGTTTCTAATACATTTGTCTTAGTTGATGGATCCCAGACTGATTCTAAACTTGACTGCAGTGTGCGCGTAAGGTATGCAGGCTCTCTCCATGGCCATGTGTGTTTCTGCATGGGGCTCCAGTTTCGGATGTGCTGGTTTGGGCTGCTTAGTGCAGGTAAATGGCATGAAGTTGATTGGCACACGTAAAAGGAGACACAAAATGCTGGAGAAACTCAGCGGGACAGGCAGCACCTCTGGAGAGAAGGAATGGGTGAGGAAGAATCAGACTGAAGAAGGGTCTTGACCGGAAACGCAACCCGTTCCTTCTCTCCAGAGATGCTGCCTGTCCCGCTGAGTTACTCCAGCATTTTGTGTCTATCTCTTCGATTTAAACCAGCAGCTGCAGCTCTTTCCTACATGAGTGAAAGGGTGAGTTGCAGGGCTACAGGAAATATAGATTTGGATTGAAAGGATAGTTCAGCCGTGAGCAGGGATGGGCTGAATAGACTGAATGTATTCAGTCCTGTACGTATTCAGTAAATTTGAAAATGTGGCATTTCCTTTCAATCGAAATGTCAATATACATTATGATTCACTGCCAGCCAAGTACTGATCTCTATAATGTCCCACCAGTTGCATCCTGCCTAACTTGCAAAAGATATCCCATACTGACCTTTCCGTACCGGGCCTCCTCCATTGTCAATAGTGAGGACAAACGCAAATTGGGGGAACAGCACCTCATATTTCACTTGGGCTGCTTACAATCCAGTAGTAATAATATTGATATCTCTAACTTCAAGTTACCCTTGCATCCTCTCTCTCGCTGTCCTTCCCCCACCATAGTGGTCGTACTAGTTTCACTGACATCCTGTTGAGTTTATTGTCCGTATAACAATACAATAGCCCTAACTGGAGAACTTTGAATTGCGGCATTGACTGAGAATTATTTAATAGAATAGGAATAAACAGAAGATAGACACAAAAATCTCTCAAGCTCCCCTGTCATAAAGATGACTGGTTACTCTGGCATTTGCTACTCATCCTGTCTTTCTCTCGAGGTGGTGGCTACGCACCAACTCCTTCCTCTGCTGTTGCTGTGGAGAGCAATCCAGCAAGAAAGGGATTTTGGCAGTTCAAGGAACATTTGATTTGATTTTGATTTGATTTTATTGCTTGTCATTCGAACCTCAGAGAGGCTCGAACAAAACTCCGTTTCTACAACCAGAACAATTCATAAAAAAACACACAAACAATTCAATTGACACAAACATCCATCACAGTGGATCTCCTCCTCACTGTGATGGAAGGCAAAGTCTTCTCTCTCCCCCGCACCATTTCTCTCCTGAGGTCGAAGCTGCAGGCGGGCGGTGCCAAGTCCCAGGCCCGGGCCGGGTGATGTACGGCCCCGCTCTAGGCCCAAAGTCAAAGTCACAGCGTTGGAGCCCCCGGCGGGCGCTGGAATGTCCCGCTGGAATGTCCCGCGGACACCGAAGCCGCGCCGGGCGATGTACGGCCCCGCTCCGGGTCGCTCCAACCCCGCGACACGGGCCGGAGAAGCTGTGTTGCGGGAGCTCCGGAGACCGGTCTCTCACCCGGACCCGCGAGCTCCTGATATCACAGTCCACCCGGAGTCGGGAGTCGGGCCGCAGCGGCGAGCCACCACCGCTCCCCACGCGGAGTTCCGGAGCCCGGAGTCGGGCTGCACCGGCGAGCCACCACCGCTCCCCACGCTCCGAGGCCGGCCAGCCCCACGATGGTGAGTCCGCAGCTCATCCCGGTCGGAGGCCGCTCCGCTGTGCTGGGCCCAAAACGACAACGGAGACCCGACAGGGAAAAAAGTCGGGTCTCCCGTGCAGGGAAGAGATTGTAAAGTTTCCCCCCCCCCACCACCACCCCCCACACATACACAGTTAGGAACACGATACAAAAAAAAAAAAAAACACGAACAACTACATTTAACTAGACAAAAAATAAAAAAAAAGACAGACAGGCTGTAGGGGCCGCTGCAACGTGAGTCGCGCCCGCCCACTTGAGAGGCGAGTGACTGAATGAATTAATCTAACAAATGTAGCCAGTGGGAATCTGAAGCAAAAACTGAAAATGCTGGACACAGTTTCAATCAGAACATCAAGTAGCATCTCCAAAAAGCTTCAGTCGAGAACCTTTTCCGGGTCATAATGGTGGAGTAGCTGCCTTACAGCGGCCACGACCTGGGTTTGATCCCAACTTTGAGTGCGGAGTTTGTACAGCATGTTCTCCGTGTGACCGTATAGGTTTTCTCCAGGTGATCCGGTTTCCTCCCATTTTCCAAAGACATTGAGGTTTGTTGGTTAATAGGACTCTGTAAACTGGCCTTTGTGTGTAGGATAGAACGAGTGTATGGCTGATCGCTGGTCGGCATGGACTTGTTGGCCAGATGGCCCGTTTCCACCCTGTATCTCTGAACTAAACTTCCTAGTTCTGATGAAGGGCTTGGACATGAAATGTGAAGGTTTCTTTCCATACATTTAATTTTCTAATTTAAAAGGAAAGCAAGGCATGTTCAAATCAGGACAGAATATTACTTTAAGAACTTGGGAGATGACTACGTCCCCATTATCTCTTCTGTAGGGCAGAAGATACAAAAACTGGAAAACACTTGTAACCAGATTAAAGAACAGCTTCTTCTCAGCTGTTATCAGATTATTGAATGGTCTTTGCATAAGTTAAGAATGTCGTCCTACATGTGTCTTACCGAGCCTGAACCCCGGGTTCGATCCTGAACACTGGTGCTGTCTGTATGGAGTTTGTTTGTACGTTCTCCCACGAACGTTCTCCAAGATCTTCGGTTTCCTCCCATATTCCAAAGACGTACAGGATTGTAGGTTAATTGGCTTGGTACAAATGTAAATTGTCCCGAGTGTATGTAGATAGCGTTAATGTGCACGGACTCACTGGGCCGAAGGGCCTGTTTCCGCACTCTCAAAACTAAACTACCTCATTGCGGCCCATGCATTTTTAGTAATATGAACTTTCTCTGTAGCTGTTACAATAGATTCTTTCAATTCTATATTCTCTTTGCACCACCTTTGTAGTTATATACGGCATGACTGTATTTATGTCTTTTTTCCACTACATCTCAGTACACATAATATGAAGTCAATACTAATATCACACATGTGCTGCTATTTGCTACTGTCAATGAAGATTATTAGCCAGGAGGTGCTGTTATTGTATAAATATATACCGGGGAGAGGGGGGGGGGGGAAGGGTAACAAGAGAGAGTGGGACCCCTCAGGAATAAAAGCGGTCACCTCTGTGTGGAGCCACAGGAGATGGGCAAGGTCCTCAATGTGTTTTTCTCCTCAGTATTCACCAAGGAGAAAGACAGTAGGAAATTGGAGCAGTCACTGGAAGTGTCATGAGAGCAATCAGGGTTACCGAGGAAGTACTGAAGGTACGGTCATGTTTGAAGGGAGACAAGTCTCGGGGGCCTGATCAGATATATCCGTGAACATTCCGGGAAACTAGAGAGGAAATTACGGGAGCCCTGGTCAAAATTTATGAGACGTCCTTCAATACAGGAGAGGTACCAGAGGATTGGAGGGTGGCAGATGTTGTCACTCTTTTCAAGAAAATGCTGGGAACTATAGGCCGGTGAGCTTAACATCTGTAGTTGGTAAGTTACTAGTGAGTATTCTGAGGGATAGGATATACATGCATTTGGATGGGCAAGGGCTGATTAGGGACAGTCAGCATGGTTTTGTTCGTGGGAGGTAGTCTCACAAATCTGATTTGAGTTTTTTTGAAGGCGTGAGCAAAAAGGTTGATAAGGGCAGAGCTGTAGATGTTGTTACATGGACTTTAGTAAGGCGTTCGACAAGGTGCCGCATGGTAGGCTGATCTGGAAGGTTAGATCTCATGGGATCCAAGGAGAGATAGCTGAGCGGATAGCAAATTGGCTTCATGGGAGGAAGCAGAGGGTGATGGTGGAAGGTTCCTTCTCAGAATGGAGGCCTGTGACTAGTGGTGTGCCACAGGGTTCCGTGCTGGGCCCGTTACTGTTTGTCATCTACTTTAATGATTTGAATGAGAACATACAGGGCAAGATTAGGAAGTTTGTTGATGATACAAAAGTTAGTGGTTTTGCAGATAGTGAAGGTGGTTGTGAACGACTGCAGCAGGATCTGGATCGATTGGCCAATGGGCGGAGGAATGGTTGATGGAATTTAGAAGCGTGAGGTGTTGCATTTTGGGATGTCGAACAAAGGCAGGACCAACACAGTATATGGTAGGTCTCTGGGTAGTGCAGAGGGATCTAGGAGTACAAGTGCATGGTTTCTTGAAGGTCGAGTCGCAGGTAGATAAGGTGGTCAAAAAGGCTTTTGGCACTTTGGCCTTCATTAGTCAGAGTATTGAGTATAGAAGTTGGGAGGTCATGTTGTGTAAGAGTTGGTGAGACCGCATTTAGAATATTCAGTTCTGGGCACCATGTTATAGGAAAGATATTGGTAAGCTTGAAAGGATTCAGACGAGGATTGTGCCAGGACTATAGGGAGAGGTTAAGTAGGCTGGAGCGTAGGAGGATGAGGGGAGATCTTATATTCCATGGAGTGCAGGAGGATGATAAGTGCAGTAGATCTTATAGAGATATACAAAATCATGAGAGGAATAGATCGGGTAGATGCACAGAGCCTTTTACCCAGAGAAGGGGAATCGAGGACCAGGGGACACAGGTTCAAGGTGAAGGGGAAAAGATTTAATAGGAATCCGAGAGGGTAATGTTTTCACACAAACAGGGTGGATGTATGGAACAAGCTGTCAGAGGAGGTAGTTGAGGCTGTGACTACCTCATTGTTTAAGAAACAGTTGAACAGGTACATGGATAGGACAGGTTTGGAGGGTTGTGGACCAAGCGCAGGCAAGTGGGACTAGGATAGCTGTTGGCCAGTGTGGGCGAAGGACTCGTTTCCACACTGTATCGCTCTATGACTCTAAAATTGTTTGGGATGCAGTGTCAAGAATTTTATTCTCTCAGATTATTTCACTGCTTGCTATGAGAGCAGCATGGTAACCAGTGTAGTATCTAGACAGCTGTAGTTCTCACTGAGCTATGCATTCATAATTTAGACAGAGTAAAGGAACAGCTGCAATCTCCATCTATATAAAGGTGAAACGAGTTGTAAGAATAACTGAGGTAGATGTTTAGATAATTAATTCAGTACAAACATTGCTTATCTAAGGCAGCAGCAACATGGAAAAAAATGGATCAATTATTGGAAATCAGCCCTAATCATTATAAACACCTAGCAGCAATAGTCATAGTGAGGGTAGAAATGTATTAGTGTTACTTTCCTGGAAAGTAGACTATTAAAAACTTCCCCCGTGTTTTGACTATGCAGGCAGGTAGGCATGCAGGTGCAGCAGGCAGTGAAGAAAGCAAATGGTATGTTTGCATTCATAGCGAAAGGATTTGAGCATAGGAGCAGGGAGGTTCTACTGCAGTTGTACAGGGTTTTGGTGAGGCCACACCTGGAGTATTGCGTACAGTTTTGGTCTCCAAATCTGAGGAAAGACATTCTTGCCATAGAGGGGGCACAGAGAAGATTCACCAGACTGATTCCTGGGATGTCAGGACTTTCATATGAGGAAAGACTGGATAGACTCGGCTTGTACTCGCTGGAATTTAGAAGATTGAGGGGGGATCTTCTAGAAACTTACAAAATTCTTAAGGGGTTGGACAAGCTAGATGCTGGAAGATTGTTCCCGATGTAGGGGGAGTCCAGAACAAGGGGTCACAGTCTAAGGATAAGGGGGAATTCCTTTAGGACCGAGATAAGGAAAAGATTATTTACACAGAGAGTGGTGAATCTCTGGAATTCTCTGCCACAGAAGGTAGTTGAGGCCAGTTCATTGGCTATATTTAAGAGGGCGTTAGATGTGGCACTTGTGGCTAAAGGGATCAGGGGGTATGGAGAGAAGGCAGGTACGGGATACTGAGTTGGATGATCAGCCATGATCACATTGAATGGCGGTGCAGGCTCGAAGGGCCGAATGGCCTACTCCTGCACCTATTTTTCTATGTTTCTATGATATTGCCCCGCCTTTTCCATGGTTCACATTTTGAAGCAAATATCAAACTGAATAATGTAAAGACCAGGTTTCTTCCATTCTCCATGGGAATATCAAAAGGTCTTTGCTGACCAGGGTTAATCTATATATTCTAGTTTGGTGGGGAAATAATTCCTGACCTCAAAAATATTCAAGACGTTGCGATGACAATAGCAAGTTTGCAACATTTAGTCGGAAATAATTAGACTAACTATTCACATCAGAACTTTCGAGCGAATTGTCATTTATATCATCCTACATTTCAATGAAGGCAAGAGAAATGTAGCAGCCAATTTATGCACAATATGGTCCAAGAGAACCATAAACTATTGAGATAGAAATGTTGGGCAGGTTTCCTGGTTGTTACATCGAGAGGGGCAGACAAATGCACCCCTGTAAGATGGCACGCCCATCAATGCAACAAGCCATCACCACTGCGCCAAAGTGTCCGTTGTGGTGCTGGAATGGAAGTCAACCTTCAATCATCTGATTCGGAGACAGGAGGGTGAATAACAGAGATGATGGTTCATGTTTCACACTAGGATGTCACACTTTGAGCCCCATACCTAAATAAATAGAAGCTGTGCATGGTAATTCTTAAAGAGTGTCAAAAAATTGATGGTCACGTAAAGATTATCAGTCAATCATAGTGCTTTACTTGGATGAAACAGAGTACATTTCCATGAAAACTGGCATTACAAATATTGCTGTCATATTACCATAAACACATGGTGATACCAGCTTCTATAAAAAAAGGGAAACCGTGTTTAGTAAATCAAGCTGAAATGCTGGAGTACCTGCTGGTCGGTACATGACACCTGATGGTCCACAAAAGAAAAAAAGATTGGGGTGGTCATGATGAACAGCCACGTCAACCCACATCTTTGCCTTCTTGTCGTCAACAAGAAAATGAACCAAAAAAAAATGCAGATGGTAGATATACAAAATAGAATGTTGTAGCTGTAAAAACCTAACAGCTCCGGAAGCATCCGTGGAGTGAGAAACTAAAATAATGTTCCAGGTTGATGGCCATTGATCAGAACCAATGGAAAGTCACTGACCCAAAAATGCTGGCAGTTTCTCTCTCCCCAGGTGCTGTCTGGACTGCTGAACATGTTTTTTTTTTCCTTTCTCATCCCAACTGGGCCATCAGCTTGTATTAAAGTGAAGCAAGGATTTAAATCCATGACCCTTTATTGAAACAAAACTGAAGCCCTTACCTTGAGGCTTTTTAAAAAAAATATTGAAGATGAAAATTAGATTTTAAATGGATTTCAGCACAAAGCAACAAGGGGAATTAATCCTGCATTAACAATGCAATCAGCATTTGGATGTATTAGTTGTGGACCAAATTGTATAGAAACTGAACTGTAATGCACGTTGTCAAGGTTTTCAAACAACAGTACTCTGATTATATAATATACCAAATGCAATTGAAAAAACCTTTTAAAAAAAATTTTAAAACCCATGTTTTCTTTTAATATATAAAAGTGGTTGAGAGTTGCTTTCAGGTCCAGCATTCACATAGCTTCAAATCATACCATGACTCATACCTTTCAGAAGTCTATGATGCTTTTGACATTAATTTTGAGTATATATAGCTTAACAACGGAAGTGATAGTGAGCTGAAATCCTTTTCAGGTCCAACACTGCCTTTATGTTTGCAATTTCATATACTAGCAAAAACATTAATGTTCTCCTGATATTTTCTTTTAAAAAAAAAAATGATATTGAAAAAAAATTCCAAAGCCTCAATATTTTTCTCCACATCATCCTCAGTCTCTTCCTCGTCCCCAATACAAAAGAATTGGCAGCACAAACACCGACACCGACTGCAACTTGTCCCCCAGCCCCCCCCCCCCCCACACTGTCGAGCGTTTACAAACTGCATTCAATTAAATTGTTCGCCAGAAATAAATTCAGTCAATGCAAATTCAACTATCGCACTCCGTATATTTTCCCCAAAGGGGTAATCATTTCGAATTTTGTCATCGAAAAGTATCACGTATGACTTTTGAAGCATTCAGTTGCTTAGTGGAGTGAACTTTTCCTGTATCAAAAAATTCTATGAAAAAGGCGTGGATCCCATTTAATTTCAGACTTCCCCTCCTCCCCACCTGACAATGAAAGACTCATTCACATGTTTTTGTCTCCAACAGGCTGTGAGTAACAATGTAGGGTCCCTGGACTGACTGCTGCTAAAGGGAGTGTGCTTCAGACACACAGTAATCTAGGGTGGCAAACTAAGGCTACATTGTACAATACTGCAGATTTATTTTTATACAATTTCCAGCAATTGCTTGCTATATTTTTTTTAAAAAACGATATCAAGTTCTTTAATTACACGATAACGTTGGGTCTCAGTTTATTCCCTATCCCTTTCAAGTTATTCATTTTTTGTCTTTTTCCCATTTTCTTTCTCATCGTCTGTTGAGTGAAGGCGTTTCCGCTTGCTGCAGTCAGCCTGGTTTTTTGCAGGCCGTGGTTTAAAGGTAATGATAATACAAGTCATGTTGTCACATCCAGTGCCATCTCCTGATGTATCAGGTGCCAAACAGTGATCCAGCAGCTGTGAACATAGAAAGAGAATGGATGCTGCAATATTTGAAGACTGCACACAAATCCAAATGGAAGTATTTTCTTTAGAGGATAAGATTAACATTTTCCCGATCGCCTTCGACATTGTGCACTTGGTAAGTTAGATTCTTGCTCCAGGTCTACATCTGCCCATGTAGTACATACCAAGGGAATGGGATTGCTTCGAGTTAACAAATAAAATAATGTAGACAGCGTCAATTCTTGAGGTACACACCTAGTCAAGGGCTTCCAGTTTGAAAAACAACCTTCCACTTCCATTTATATATCCAATTAGCTAGCCCTCCCTCTATCCCTAAAGATCTAATCTTCTAGAGTAACCTACTATGCATAACCTTGTCAAAGGACTTAGTGCAGCTCCTATAGACTACAGGTGTCACACTGATGTCATCGGCCTTCCTGGTTATCCCTTTTTTTTTTAAAAAAAAGGTAATCAAATTGTTGAGACACACACAAAGCTGACTACCCCAAATCAACCCCCATCTTTCCAAATGCTTGTCTATCTAATCCCTCAGAATCCCCTCCACTAACTCAGCCATCACAAACGTCTGGCTTATTGGTCTATAATTATGCTCTGCAATCCCTCTTAAATAAAGGCTACCCTCCAGTCTTCTGGGATCTAATCCGTGGCTAACAACAGTGCATATATCTCAGCCATATCGGAGCTACATATCTCCACAATTTCTTCTTTAATTTCCTTGCGTTCTTGGATGTCTCCGATTTATCTACCTTCACCCGTTTTAATATGTCCAGCACCTCTACTGTCCCCAGGACATCTGCATTAAACTTCCAGCAAGGTCTTCGATAAGGGTCCATATTGGTAGGCTACTCTGGAAGATTGCATGGGATCCAAGGAGTGCAAGCTAACTAGATACAGAATTGGATGTTTGGCAGGAAGCAGAGGGTGGTGGTGGTGGAATGTTTTTTTGGATTAGAAGCCTGAGGTTAACGATGTGCCCCAGGAATTGGAGCAGGGCCAAATGCTGTTTGCCATCGACATCAATGATTTGGAGGAGAATGCATAAGGCATGACCGGTAAGTTTACAGGTTACACTAAAATAGGTGGCATCATGGAAGGTGAAGATGGTTATTAAGAATTGCAGCAAGATTTTGATTAGCTGGGCAAATGGACAGCGGAAAGGCAAATGCAGTTTAATTTGTCTTATAATGGGGCTTTGCAATTTAGGAAGTCAAACTAGGGCCGGACCTTCACAATGAACTATAGAGTAGGGACCTGTGGAGTATTGAAGAGCTGAGCGATCTTGCAGTATAAGTATATAATACTCTGAAAGTGGCATCGATAGGATGCTGGAGGCAACTTTTGGCAATCTGACCAAGCAGTCAAGTAATTGTATAAAAGTGGGCAAGTTATGTTTCCGTTGTACAGGATATGTGATGCTGCATTTGGGAGTGCATGGGGGATACAGACACTCCCCGACGTTATGCAAGCCGGAAACAGAAGTGTTACCGTGCACATGTGAATTTACAATCAGACGCGGAGATGACGGGTGGAGCTCTGGTGCAGAGACTGGGAAGGGGGCGGTATCAGTGGGCTTAAAGAATTGCTAACAAAAGTGTGAGGTTTTGCAAGTGGCTTACTACGAAAGCCAGGGGAGTGCCTGTATTGTGTTGTGTTGGTCAGCCTATAAGAAAGATGCCATTAAGCTGGAAAGGGTGCAGAGAAGATACACAAGGTTGTTGCCAGAACTTGAGAGCCTGAGCGATAGGGAGAGACTGGGTAGGTCTTTAGTCTCAAGTCTTTGGTGCGCAGGAGGCTGAGGGTGATCTTATAGAGCTACATAAAATCATGAACAGAATAGATTGGGCGAATGCTTTCTCTTAGGGTAGGTGAATAAAGAACTAGAGGGCACAGGTGTAAGGTGAGAGGGGAAAGATTTGATAGAACCCGAGAGGCTACTTTTTCCACACAAACATGTATGGAATGAGCTGCCACAGAACGTAGAGGTAGATACAAGATTTAACCTGTTCACTGCCAAGTTTGTGTTTTCACTATTGGCCATGACCTGTGTAAACTCGGGGGTGGCATTGAACAGGTTAAAAGACATTTAGACAAGTCATATGACAATAATACACTCTTGACATATGCTGTGTTTCTCCAGCATTTTATTTTTTGCTCAAGATCCCATCATCTGCACTCATGTTTCTCCCAGGATACTCTTTTTCCCCTTAATATATTATAAAACCACTTCAGATTCTCTGTCAAATCTACCTCATGCCCCTTTTATGCACCCCCCGAATTTCTTCTTACGTATACTCCTGCATCTTTTATATTGGATTTCCTTTTAGTCCAGTTAATTTCCCCATCATAATTCACCAAATACCCAGAAATATCCTTCCTATATAATCTTGGCATCAGCCCCTACCTCTTCAGATATGGAAGATAGCATCCTCAAATCTCCATTCTCATCTTGCTTGTTGATGCGTTCACTGATGAAATCTACAACCTCCTGACTGCTCATTACATTCCTGAAAGACAAAACAATTACTGGAGTTGCAAGATCCAATTTTTGATTAGAAATAGAAGCACAGAAAGATCATTTGGCCCTTCTGTCACATCTCCAATCCAGGAGGCTAAGGGAGCCCAAACTGAATTAAGTAGGATAACATTCATGGGCCGAGATAAAGATTTCAATGCGTGAAGAAAGGGGATCAAGCAATGGACATGATGATTGTGGGCTGACAACGGCAGAAGGAGATTGAAGGACAATCCTGAAAGATGTAATCCATGTAAACAAAAAAATTAATTACAGTAAAGGTGTCAGTAATGGCATGGATGTATTTTGGCAGCAAATTGATATATAACAAGCAGACTTTGTGAGGGAGATAGATGATCAGAAGCTATTGAAGAAAATAACAAAATTAGTTTTAGTTTAGTTTAGAGTTACAGCACTAACAAGCTCTTCGGGCCACCTAGTCCAAACCAACCCATTCACAAAAGTCCCATGTTGTCCCACTTTCACATCTATTCCCTACACACGAGCCCAATTAACCTGCAAACCCATACATTCATGGGATGAGGAAGGTAACCGGAGCACCCGGAGGAAACCCATGGAGATCACAGGGAGAACAAGCATATTCCGCAGAGACAGCACCCGAGGCAAGGATCGAACCCGGGTCTCTGGTGTTGTGATGCAGCAGCTGTACCACATGAGTTACTGCAATAAAAGTCCAACTTGTTCACACTTAGCAAAATATTGATTCCAGAAAAAAAGCCCATGCTGTTCATTTTAAGAAATTGGGATTGCTGAACTCTAGTTTATCTCAACATTATTAAAATTGCTTGAAATTTGAAGGTGTAGACAGATCTCACTAAAATAATAAAAACAAGAAATCAATACTTGCCATATTCCATCACAGGCAATCACCATGAAGTCATGGTGATCATTTAACGGCAACAACTTGAGATCAGGCAGCGCAGAGATCATCTGCTCCTCTGGAGGAAGGTTCTTATTCCTCTTGTAGAAGTGATCACCTGCAACAACAGTGATAATGAAGTGTCAGAAGACACCATTGTTTCAATGCAACAATTCCATGCCAGACATTGCACTATTTTGCCTTTATACTGCTTCGATTATCATTCATTTTGCTGTGGGTCATTTTCCAGTGTCGTATTTCAAATTTACGCCATCTAACAACCTATTTTTCCTTTACCACGATCTCTCTACTGCTCTGGAGAAGTAATCTGCATGTTATTCAGAAAGCTGCAACGTGCGGGAAAATGCACAACGCAAACTTGAATTGGGCGTCGTCAGACATATTAGTTACGTAATTTAGTGGTAAGCCGCAAACCTTACACTTCCTTCCTAAATACGGGCAGCAAGCATCGGGGAAATGAACTCCCAGATCTTAACAGAATTATTGCTTAAGAGTTCATTGAGAGGTCAATCCAATAAGCAGATGGACATATACATTTAACCCATGACAAGGTTCAAGGATTGTACATAACAAAATAAATCTTAATGGAATATGAGGAGATTATGGGCAATTCTTCAAACTCCAAGTTCTGATATTATTGATGTAAGTGATGACACTGTTTTTTGAGGGTTTCATTAAAGAGATGGACAGAGAGTTGTGAGTCTGTGGAATTCTCTGCCTCAGAGGGTGGTGGAGGCCGGTTCTCTGGATACTTTCAAGAGAGAGCTAGATAGGGCTCTTAAAGATAGCGGAGTCAGAGGATATGGGGAGAAGACTGGAACGGGGTACTGATTGAGGATGATCAGCCAAGATCACATTGAATGTCGGTGCTGGCTCAAAGGGCCGAATGGCCTACTCCTGCACCTATTGTCTATTGATATAAATTGTTGTATTCTTTAACGTTTGCAATGAATAAAACACCTATCAATATATAATGAATTCAGACAATGCAACTTCCCCTTCCTCTTAGATTCAATTAATGATCTCTGCAGCTGTGAACATGCATCCTTGGATTACATATGTTGAGAACTACAATACAATGCATAGGAGCAAAATCAGACCCATTAATCCCTCAAGTCTATGTGTAAGAAACAACTGCAGATGCTGGTAATCGAAGGTAGAAACAAAATGCTGGAGTAACTCAGCGGGTGAGGCGGCGTCTATGGAGAGAAGGAACGGGTGACGTTTGTGGTCGAGACCCTTCTTCAGGATGATGTCAGGGGAGGGAGAAAGATAGAATGTAGGACTGCGACAGTAGGACTGGTGGAAGAACTGGGAAGGGGGAGGGGATGGAGAGAGAAAGCAAGGGCTATCTGAAGTCAAAGAAGTCAACGTTCATACCGCTGGGGTATAAACTACCCAAGCAAAATATGAGGTGCTGTTCCTCCAATTTGCGCTGGGCCTCACTCTGACAATGGAGGAGGCCCAGGACAGAAAGGTTGGATTGGGAATGGGAGGGGGAGTTGAAGTGCTGAGCAACCGGGAGATCAGGTAGGTTATGACAGACTGAGCGGAGGTGTTCAGCAAAATGATCGCCTCAAGTCCGTTCTGCCACTGAATAGTATGATGATTGATCCAATCAGTGGCCTCGATACCACTCTTCTGTTTCGCCCTACATTTCCCTGTAGTTTAAATACCTGTAAATATCCACCTTGAATACAATCTATTACCCTACTACATAGATCTCTGGGATTGAGAACCCAAAAGAATTTTCTCCTCCCCAACTTGTCAACACATATTAATTCCGAGAAGGATCAGAATATTTCACTAAAATCACAGAGTTATGCAAGACATGAAGTGTATACATAAACCCTTTGTTCAGATTGACCATCAAGCAACATTTACATTGATTTCATTTTATATTAACCTAAATTCCGATAATAAAACTGGCTGCACCCTGCACCGAATCTTCTGCCACTCGCTTACATTAGTGGCCAGTTAATCTCCTATAATCCACATTTTTAGGATGCGGGTGGGATCCAGAACACAAACAAAAACCCACAGTGTCACAGGGAGAGCGTGCACATTCACAAAGCATCGGTCAAGATTGAACCTCAGTAGGAGTTAAGACAGCAGCTCTAGTAGCTACGCCATTGCGTTATCCATTCTTCTAAACTACAATTAGTATAGGCCAAATCCACTGAATCTTATTCAATATTCATCCCACTATTTAACCCAATGAATAATCACTGCAAAACGGAAACATAGGCAATACGTGGACAATTTGAACGTAGGAAGTTGCAATGTTGTAATCCAAAAGAGGCCATGAAGACATTCAAGAGAAGACGAGCAACTTTTATCTTTTGGTATTAGAACCAGCAATGAAGACCAAAATAAATGAATGAATAAGCTTATGAATGAATAACTTTATTGGCCATGTATGTACACATACAAGGAAATTGCCTTGGTGCTCTACTCACACGTAACATTTGAAAAACAAATTACCTATTGCCCGAGAGAGGTTTAATCCTCCGTTCACTCTCCCATCCAAAGTAACTTTTCCACCAGCATTCTTAATCCTGGCCAGTTCCACTTCATCCTCAGGTTTGTGGTCATAGGACATGTCAACAGCCTTGCCACACTCTGAAACAACACAGCGGGAATCCCCAGCATTGGCTACTATCAACTGTTTCCCACGGATGAGTGCCACAACAGCCGTTGTACCACTGTCAGAACCAGGCTGGAAGACAAAATACATTTTAATGACCATTTCATGTTTTCAGATGGGATATATTATAGTAACTCCTAAAAAAGTAACACTCATGTTCTAGTCTGAACACATTTAATGCGTGGCGTGGACTTGCTTTCCAAAATTTGGATTTCACGAATATAGTCTCAAGTGAGATAGCCAGGTACTTCTAAATGCGACGTATAAAGCAACTATTGAATGCCACAGGTAAACAAAAGTGCTGGAGAAACTCAGCGGGTGCAGCAGCATCTATGGAGCCACAATTGTCTTCCAATACACTGTAACAGAAAAAGAGTCAATTTTTTTAATCCTACTAAAATTTTAGAAGAAACAGACTAAAAAAAAGTTCTGGCGACTGTTTGTCAAGGCAGTTTTTTTTTTATCCTTGATGGCCAAAAGATTAAAAAGTTAGAGTCCATTTTGGAATAATTAGGATGTTATTTTATCTATTGCATTTGCAGATCCAGCTGATTATTAACCTTGACAATGATTGTACAGAGCAAAAAGATGCAAAGTCCAGTGCCCAGTGTGCCAAGGCTGCTGATGTCAGCCAACATTATCGTGGAGGAAATAAAAAATAATTCCACTGTGCAAGCAATGGATAAGGAAAATGTTTAAAGTAAGTAAGACGAAAAGCAGGGGCTATGGGAAAATGTCCACATAACAAGGATGTTATCTGCACTCAGAGTGAACGTTGGCAGCCTCAAAAAGGCTGGCAGCCTCATCAAGGTCCCACACCATCCTGGCCACACACTCATCTATCTGCTGCCTTCAGATAGAAGGTACAGGAGCCTGAAATCTGCAACATCCAGGTTCAGGAACAGCTCTTCCCCTCAGCCATCAGACTACTAAACTCAACTCAAACAAAAATCGGAACTTTAATAGAACTATTGCACTTTATATGCTTATTTACACACACGCACAATGGTATATGGACACACTGATCCATTCTGTATTTACTTATGCCTACAATAGTCTGTTGTGCTAAAGCAAAGCCAGCATTTCATTGTCCTATCTGGGACACATTACTATAAACTCTCTTGAACTTGAAGTTGGAGGAAAATGTGTAACTAAAGGTTGATCGCTTCACAGGAACATGCTGCCTGTCCCGCTGAGTTACTCCAGCATTTTGTGCCTATCCTCGGTGTAAACCAGCATCTGCAATTCCCTCCAACACCATTAAGACACAACAGTTTTCAATTGCAAAGTTGCTTGTGGCATCTTGTAGTGCAAAAATAAGTCATCATCACCTTTCCCAAATACAATCATCATTACACTTCTAAAGTAAACGGTGACTTTTGGATGCTAAGGAAGTAATACAAAAGCTACAAAATAAATCAGGATATCTTGCATGCGTCTCAACACCAATAATAACATCATAATGTTCTTTACAAAGTCTGAGGTAGAACAATATGAATGCTTTTTGCAATTTTTAAAGCACCCACATCATTGCCCCTACTGTTGTTCTAAAATAACTTGCCTGTACCTTGTCAAAACAGAATAAAGCAATTTACTCTTGGAATCTAATCTCACTCAAATGATCTAACAATATCTGTAAGGGCAGCAGAGCTCACATTAGCTGGGCAGATGGTCATACCCACAAAGCCAAACTATAGCCAAACCACTTTGCTCTCCGGTGCTGAACTAAATTTTTATTTCAAACACTTCAAAGTGATGATATGTTGATATCTGATCTTGTGGGATAAGAGACAATCATAGTGAAATATGTCCTACGGCCCAACTTGCCCACACTGGCTAACATGCCCCAGCTGCACTGGTCCCACGTGCCTGCGTTTGGTCCATATACCTCCAAACCTGTGCTGTCCATGTTACTGTCTTAACAGTTTCTTAAACGTTGGGATAGTCCCAGCCTCAACTACCTCCTCTGGCAGCTTGTTCCATACACCCACCGCCCTTTGTGTGAAAAAGCTACCCCTCAGATCCTATTACCTCAAACCCATGTCCTCTGGTCCATGATTCACCTGCACTGTGCAAGAGAACGTGCATCTTCCCAATCTATTCCTATCATGATTTTATACACCTCTAAGATCACCCCTCATCCTCCTGTGCTCCAGGGAATAGTCCCAGCCTACTTAACCTCTCCCAATAGCTCAAACCCTCTAGTCCCGGCAACATCCTTGTAAATCTTCTCTGGATCCTTTTCAGCTTGACCACACCTTTCCTATAAGATGGTGCCCAGAACAGATAATTTAAGAAAAAGGTGAGGCCAGAGAGAATTTCAAATATTCTTTCTCAAAGGGCAGTGAATATTTTTGAGCCAGAGTTGACAAGCAAAGAACTGAAAAGGTTCACCTGTAGTGAGATTACAATCAGATCAGCCTTCATTTTACTAAATGATGCAAGTATGCTCAAGAGACTGGGTAATGTTCACACCATTATACATTCGGAGTATATCTCAGTAATAGGGACAGTAGGACACCATAGATGACCCTTCTCTAATTTATAAGGACCTACCTCCTCTTTACCATCCATTCCAGGCAACATAATGTCATCTTCCTCTTCTGCATCATCACTCTCTTCTTGATCCTCTTCGTCCTCTCCATCTTCTTCCTCTTCCTCTTCGCCTCCTTCACTACTATATTCCTCTTCCTCTTCACTGCAGTCCTGCCAATGAAAGATTTCAAAAAAGCTCCAATTAATGTCCTTATGACCAGAATAGTAGAAAAAATATACAACTGAATTACTGCAAATAATTAAATGTATTGGAAAGGATTAGTGATGGAACAAATGTAGTCCACATTCTGCGAGTTAAAAAAATAACCTACATTTGGATCTCCAGTTAGAAACATAGAAAATAGGTGCAAGAGTAGGCCATTCGGCCCTTCGAGCCAGCACTGCCATTTAATATTATCATGGCTGATCGTCCAAACCAAGTAATTAAATGTTAAGCGATTAAACACTCTGTCATTAGGACCAGCAATAAACAGTCAAATGTAGCAGACCCAGTTAACTACACACAGGCATGATATTCATCTCCAGAAAAAAAGTAGGAAGTATTGGCCAGGGGTCCTAGAGGCCGGCAGCGCTCCGGTGGGGGTTCAGGGAGCTCCTGCATTTTCAATAAATTGAAAGTAATTCCTAAGCTTTCTGCTGGTAGTTTACATAACTGAAGCTTAGATTTTTTAAAACACAAAACCAGTAAAATAACCCCCAAAAGATAAAAAATATCATGAAATAATTGACTTCATACAGCTAGAAAAATCTTTATAAAGAATGTTACCTATTTCTAAATGAGCTATTTGTAGAGATGCCAAAATAACACAGAAGTAAAACCTATACATCACCTTAGAAATGTACCATCTCAAGGTTCAATCCTCTTCTCCCTGTATATGCTCCCCTTAGACCAAGTCATTGAAAGGCACGGCATTGGCTTCCTTTGCTACGCAGACGATACACAACTGTACCTCCCCCTGAAGCCCAAAAAACAATCAAATCTGCTTAACCTTACCCGCTGCCTCGAGGATATAAAGTGTTGGATGCCCCAGAACTTCCTCCAACTAAACAAGAGTAAGTCTGAGGTCATCCTTCTCGGCCCCTCGGACTCAATCAAAATGATAGCAGGCAGCCTTGGAAGCCTTACCCCGCTACTCAAACCTCATGTCAAAAATCTTGGCGTGATATTTGACTCAGCACTGAAGTTTGACAAATAAGTCAATGCCGTGGTAAAAGCTAGCTTCTTTCAGCTTCGGACGATAGCTAAAATAAAACAATTCCTCCAGTTTGATGACCTCAAAAAGATCATCCACACATTTATCTCCTCCCGCCTAGATTACTGCAACTCCCTCTACACTGGCATCAGCCAATCTTCTCTGTCCCGCCTGCAACTGGTCCAAAACGCCGCAGCGAGACTCCTGACGGGCACCGGAAAAAAGGACCACATCACCCCGATCCTGGCCTCTCTCCACTGGCTCCCTGTGCAGTTCCGAATTAATTTCAAGACCCTCCTCGTTGTCTACAAAGCCCTCAATGGGCTTGCACCCACCTACATTAAAAGTCTTCTCACCCACTACACCACCTCCAGGTCCCTCAGATCGGCCGACTTGGGGTTGCTGAATGTCCCGCAGTCTAGGCATAAGCTCAGGGGTGACCACGCCTTTGCGGCCGCAGCTCCTAGACAGTGGAACAGCATCCCCCTCCCCATTAGAACTGCCCCCTCCATCGACTCCTTTATGTCTAGTCTAAAAACGTATCTGTTCTCCCAAGCCTTTCCTGACGTCCTCCGAGTCAGGGCTATTTGTATATATGTAGGTAGCCTGCTTGTGTATACTACTCTTATAACAAATTTAAAGCACTTTGGTCAACGAGAGTTGTTTTTTAAATGTGTTATACAACTAAAATGTGACTAAAGGCATAATTATGCCCAATACTGCAAGGCAACTGTCAATACACTGTAGCGTCACATCTACAACGCTAAGAAGGTAGAAAACTAAAAACCTCAGCCAATAACAATGAAAATAAAAACTCCCAATATAAACAGAAAATCACCATAACACCATAAACACCACCCCCGTCTTAGCTGTCCAGGTGTCCCGGTCACCCCGAGCCCACACTCCCGTGTGTGGCCCCGCTTCTCACCCGCTCGCGCTCCGGTTCCCTCCGACAAATAGGCACCGTCACAGCTTGCACGGTGCCGCCGGGGAGATCACAGCAGCAGCCAAAGGCCGTCGTTGTGTTCCCTCCGCCCACAGCCTCCCGCGTGTCCCCCCCCCCCCCCCCCACTATTGGCTGACCTTGCTGACTTCCATCATGAATCACAAGCTTGCCCACCTCCAGACTGGCACCTCCACTGACTCTCCTTCCCTCACCCTTTTATTTTACGATCTTGCCAACTAAACGGTGTCGAAATCGGGCACACAAAAAAAATTGAAAAATCTGATCCATTGTTAGGAAAAGAAAAAAAAAAAAAAAATCGGAATTCAGATAGATTTAAATCGGAAGAATATCATGCCTGTACACGGCAAATCTTATATAAAATCAAACAATGTGGGAAACACACAACAGGTGAAGCAGCACATGTCGAAGGAGAAACAGTCAGTTTAGGTTCAAGACCCTTCATCAGAATATGGGGGGAAAAAAGTGAAAACAAAGTAGAAACAGAAGTCTGAGCAGGGAAGATAAAATAAGGAAATATCTCAAAAAGGATGAGGCCCAATGAATTAAAGTGCCAGTTAGAAATCTATTATGCTTCTTTGTCTTTTTTTTTATATAATATTTTTTTATTAAAGATAATCAATTACGATACCTTAAACAAGTTTACAGATATCAGATAATTCATTTTATCATACATGTAAAACATTAATAATACTTATCTATTATTTTTTTAGAAATAAAGATAAAGAAAACGTAGCTTATAAATCAATGAGGGTATAGTTAACTTTCTTTGTCTTTTTTAACGTTGCTAATAGCATGGCGATAGACCATGCCAGCAGGCCCGACTATACTAATAGAAAATTTTAAAGTGAGCCAAACTAATGATGGGTAGAAATGGCCAGTTCCAATAGTCAGAAAGAAAGAGCGAGCTAGACAAAGTTGGAGAATTCACTATCGGTACAGATGACATTGACAGGGTCCATGAAGGTGAGAGCAGAGCAGAAATTGGAAGCCAAATACAATGACATTTAAGATCTGTATGAGAGCAGGAAGCAGCACCAATGCAGTAATCAATTTATGGATGAAGGAGTGGATCGAGAAAGACAGAAACAAAGGCTGCTCTGCACATCCCTCCAAAGGGCAGACGTAGGAAGGAACTGTAGATGCTGGTTCACACCAAAGATAGACACAAAATGTTGGAGTAACTGGCACCAAAAGACAGGTGTAGGTTGGGCCCATGCAAGTAAGCATTGAAGAAGTGAAAAAATAGTCTACTGCTTTTCTTGCAGAGTACATCCCAGAAGAATGTAACCAAACCACGGAAACCACTTAAAAATATATTATTTTGCACACAAAATAAAAGTAGAAATGTGATCATCCTTAACATCAGTGCCCCTCAACGGTGCATTATCAGCCCTTACTAGACTCCATGACTGTGCAGCCAAATTCTGGTCTAACTCATTGTAGAGATTTGCAGATGACACCACCACAGTGGGCTGGATCTTGAATGATACGACTGAATACAGGAAGGGGACAGAAAGCAGAGTAACATGTTGTTAAGTCAATAATCTCTCCCTCAATGTCAGCAAATGAGGTAATGCTGCAGTCAGCATCATCTAAACTAAAACTGAAACTATCAAGTCATCCTCCTCAGTCTATAATATTCCTGTGAGAACACAGGCAGCCCATTCAGTCTCTTTCTTTATAGCCACAGCTTTGATTCCAGACATCATACGGCGAATCTTTTCTGCACTCTATTGCTATTTATTGATATTGGAGATATTTGAGAGTTTCAAGTTCTGAGGAGTTGGCATTTAAGCAACAACCAAGAAGCCCACACCAACAGCTCTACTTCCTCAGAAGACTAAAGAAGGTCTGCATGTCTCCAGTGACTTTAACCAAATACAGATGGACCATAAAAGGCCATTTGGGATGCATCACAGTTTGGATTGACAGGAGTTCTTCCCAAGACCACAAAAAATTGCAGATTAAAAAAAAACAGGACAAAATAAGTAATAAGACATAATATACAGTAAATGGTAATGAACATTGATTGAACAGAGGGATCTTGGGGGTTCAAGTCCATAGTTTCCTGAAAGTGGAAACAGATCAGTGGGGTGATGAAGAAGGCATAAGGTATTTTTGCCTCCATAGGTTGGGTCATAGTATAAAAATTGCAACTTTACAGAACACAGAGTACACAGCATTGTGTGCAGTCTAGTTACCACACTATAGCAAAGATAAGGTTACACTGGATAGAGTACAGAGGTTGTCACTTTTAACATATAGAAACAACCACGAATGTAGGTGAACTGATTAGCAAGTTTGCGGATGAAACAGTTTGCATGGAGTTGTACATCAAAGCGAGGAATGTTATCCGAGAATCCTGAACATGGATAAACTGGAAAGTTAGGCGGAGCAGTGGCAAATGGAACTAAATCCAGGCCAGTGTGAATAAACGCATTTTGGAAAGGTAAATTACAGTCGATTAAATGGAAGCGTTGATTTTCATTGGGAAGTTGGTTGTATGCCATAACTTGGTGTTGAAAGTGGCAACACAGGTAGAGAAACAGGCATTTGGTAGGCTTGCTTTCATAGGCTAGGCACTGTGTATATATGTTGTGCACAGTTCTGATCGCCACACTACAGGAAGTATGTGGCAGCAACAGAGTGCAGAAGAGATTCACCAGTATGATGCCTGGAATCAGAGCTGTGGTTATAATGAAAGAGACTGAATAGGCTGCCTATGTTCTCACTGGAATATTATAGACTGAGGGGATGACCTGATAGTTTCAGTTTTAATTTAGAGAAACAGGCCCTTCGGCCAACCGAGTCTGCGCTGACCAGTGATTCACGCACATTAACACCATCCTGCACATACTAGGGACAACTTACATTTCTACCAAGCCAATTAACCTACAAACCTGTACGTCTTTGCAGTGCGGGAGGAAACAGATCTCGCAGAAAACCCATGCAGGTCACGGGGAGAAAGTACAAATTCTGTACAGACAAGCACCCCGTGGTCAGGATCAAACCCCGGTCTCTGGCACTGTAAGGCAGTAGCTCTACCGCTGTTGATCGTCCCTCCTGATAGAGGTTTACAAATTTATGAGGGACCCAATAGGATAGAAATTAGAATTCTGTCCCTCCTCACGAAAGGGGTTTGTCTAGTACTCGAGTGCACCGGTTGAAGGTAACAGGGGAGGGTGGTGAATATATGAAACAAAGCTGTCAGAAAAAGATGGTATAGGTTTAGAAGGTATTTAGGCAGGTACTTGGACAGGAAAGGAGGAAAGCTAGATGGACCTAATGCAGACAAGAGGAAGCGGACTAGATAGCATCACACTAATCCCATTCCTCCTTCTAAGCATCTGCATGAATAGCATCAGTAAGGGCTGTACAACGGTATGAAAATACGAGAACAAGGTAGCAAAAAAATACTCAAGACTCCAGTATTTACAAAGAAAATGACGTACGATAAATGATGCAACTAGGAAAATAATGAAATAACAGACATGTTGTGTTAGTTTTCACAGCAAACAACATTAGAATCACCCCAATAAAATAAAATCCAAGGGGCAAAAGGGAGGAATAATAATCACCACTGGAGGAAGGGTACTGGACAAACCTAGAGACCAGAAGAATAAAAGTGAACAAAACTAAATAAGCTGGAATTCCAAAACAAAACCAGAAAGTTCTGGGTTGAGCAGCTGGCCAGACTGTGTCAACGGAAAGGAAAACATTCATTTTTCGGGTCAGCGCTCGTAGAACTGAAGGCTTTCAAGTCTACTGGAATCACTTCTCACATGGCAGTCACACCATCCCAGAAATCAGCCTGGTTTAGCAGTTTCAAGTCTTCACTCATATTACAATAAGACGTCATCTCATTCTTCGAAACTCCAAACAGGTCCTATGGTAACTTGACTAGTTAATGCAGAGAGGACATTTCCCCTCAAAGGGGAATCTAGAACTACAGTCACAAAGTTTCAAAATAAGGGTCACCCACTAACATAGATAAGGTGGCATTTCTTCTCCCAGAAGGTTGTGAATCTTTGGAATTCTCTGGCTGAGGGAGCAGTGGGGTTTAAATCAAAGAACATTCAAGACTGAAATAGAGTTTTAGTCTGAGGCCAACTTCAGATCCTTCATGGTTTTATTGAATGGCAGAGCAGACGAGTTTCCTAAACACCCGACTACATCTTTTTTTAATACTTTACTATTCTGCGATGTAAATGGATTAAATGTTGAAGCATTTCCCTGAATTGGGTATTTATGGGTGTGCAAGTCATACGATCATAAGTGATTGAAGCAGAATTAGGCTATTAAATCACAGGTGATCTATCTCTCACTTCTTACCCCATTCGCCTGCCTTCTCCCCTTAACCCCCGACACCTATCCACAAGCAGAAGGGTGAGAGGGGATCTTATAGAAACGTATAAAATTAGAAAAGGACTGGACAAGCTAGACGCAGGAAAATTGTTCCCACCTGGAGCGACAGGGCACATTCATGAGGATGCTATTTGTAGACTACAGTTCTGCTTTCAATACTGTCATCCCCACCAAGCTCACTCCCAAGCTCGGCACTATGAAACGGGATCCTGAATTTCCTGTTGGAGCGTCCTCAGGCAGTGAGACTGGGCCCCCACCTGTCCTCCACAATTACTCTGACTACTGGCACACCACAGGCTTGTGTACTGAGCCCCACCTTCTGCTCCCTCCTCACGCACGACTGTGTTCCTGCATTTACGGATGCCACAACGGTGATCCAATGGCAATGAATCGTCCTCCAGAGCGGAGGTGCAGAACCTGGCGAGCTGGTGCTCAGAGAACAACCTGTCCCTAAATATAGCCAAGACCAAGGAACTGATCATCAACTTGAAAAGGCCACAGGATGATGGTACGCTCCAGCCTTCGTCAACGAGGACACAGTGGAGAGAGTGTCCAGCTACAGATTTCTGGGCACACACATTTCAGAGGACCTCACCTGATCCAGTAACACCACTGCACTGGTCAAGAAAGCACAGCAACGCCTGTTTTTTCTGATGAAGCTGAAAAAAAGCTGGTCTGCCCCAACAGATGCGGATGACTTTCTACTGCTGCACCACAGAGAACATCCTAACATACTGCATCTGTGCGGTATCTTAGTTGCACAGCAGTGGATAGGAGAGCTCTTCAGGGGGTCGTCTCCGGAGCACAGAAGATCATTGGGATACCCTGGAGGACATCTACAACGCATGCTGCATTAGAAAAGCCATCAGCATCTGTAAGGACTCCACACACCCATGCCACCGTCTGTTTGAACTTCTTCCATCTGGCAGACGTTATAAGGCCTTTTACGCCTGCACCTCCAAACTGAGAAATAACTTTTCCCCTAGAGCTACAACTGTACTGAATCAGTCTGCTAAACGTCCCCCATAATCTGTCTTTACCCCCATAATCAACTGGCACAACTGACTTAGCTCAACTGTAATTTTTAACCTCTGTGTATATGGACCTATTTGTACTTTTACCTTATTTATTTATTTTACAGCATCGATACAGAGGTTGCAATCTTAATCTCGTCGTTCTTGTATAAAGATATATTATTATTATTACGTTGGAGGAGTCCAGAACCAGGGGCCACAGTATAATAATAAAGGGAAGGCCATTTAAAACTGAGATGAGAAAAAAACCTTTTCACCCAGAGAGTTGTGAATTTGTGGAATTCTTTGCCACAGAAGGCAGTGGAGGCCAACTCACTGGATGAATTTAAAAGAGAGCTAGAGGGGCTAGCGGAATCAAGGGATATGGGGAGAAGGCAGGCATGGATGATCAACCATGACCACAATGAATGGCGGTGCTGGCTCGAAGGGCCAAATGGCCTCTCCCTGCACCTATTTTCTATGGTACGTGTACTAATCAAGAATACATCTCTCTCTGCCTTAAGTACGAGGCAAAGATCAAAAAGAAATGATCCAGTGCTCAATTGCAATCAGACAATCAGATGCAACACGTCTCAAGGCTTGGTCAAATACTGAGCAAGCCTAACCTTTCTTCAAAAGCCCGGGTAGTTTTAGATACATCCGAGCAATAAGTAGAGGACCCACAAAAATAGGTCTCCACCTCTTAGATCCCTCTCTTACTCTCAAAATTAACACAATAAAATGAAAATGAAATGGCTACCTCTTCACTATCTTCCTCCTCTTCTTCTTCTTCTTCTGCAGCTTCTTCCGATTCATCCTCACTGTCCTCAAAGAACATTGACTTGGTTGCTCGCTGAGATTTATCAGAGGAGGAGCAGGATGGCCCAGCATCAGCTGTGGATGACGACACTACGGCCTCTTCTGTGCTCTTGTCAGGCACGGCAGATTCTTTTTCCAAACTGGATCCGGTGCTGCTGCTCCCATTCCCCAACCCAGCTTCCTCTTTCCCACAATCAGAGCTTGATGAGATTCCTGCCACTGCTTCGGATTTCCCATTTTTGTTCTCCGTTTCATCCACGCTGACTTCACTACTCTGCAGCTCTCCGTTAATTTCCTTTTCAGTTTTGTTTTTGTCTCCAACTTTGGACAATGGTTTCTTAATACCGGGTGAAATTTTGCTCTTTGCAAGTTTGGGATTGTTCTGGTTTTGTCCATATCGAGTGAGCAATTCTTCAATTGTCATTGTTGCCTCTTCATGCAAAAGTGCAGCCTCCTCATGATCAACTGAAGGATAAAAACATGCATTAGTTACAAACAAATAGAGAATATGTAGGTTGAGGATTAAAGCAGGTAGGTGACAAAGAGAATGCATATATAGGGGGGTTGCACGCAAGGTCATCGGGTTAAAGGGCGTGACGCACTCAATCCTTCTGGAGTACAAGGCAGCTTCCGGCATACACTGGTAAACCACAAAACATGTACTTTACCTGTTCAAAAACGACAAAATGGTCAATTTTTGCTCTGTAGAAATTGTGGAAATAGGGGTAACCGTGAGAGAAACCGGCACCCAACCCCCACACCGGGCGATTCGCCCCCACCCTCCGACCCCCACCACCATACGGGGTGATTCACCCACCCGGACCCCGACCAAAACATCGGGGCGATTCACACACCCCCAACACAGGGGGACAGACGGGCTGGGGTCCGCGAGTGTGGAACCAGTCAGGGCGGAGTCCGGATGCTGGGACAGAAGACTGGGACAGCTGTACTGGCAGCCATAGCAAGTGCTTACTTGACGTTCACCGTTTGTACTCCAGAAGGCGTTGCGTGGCAAGAGTACGGGTCACGAGTCGTGACCTCGACTGCCGTGCAACCTCCCTATACGGTTTGTGCATGTAAAAATATACCCAACAGCACCCGAAACATTCATGCAAAATTTCATAATCTCATTTTTACAATCCACACAATTATCAATATTTTGCAAGACTGCCCATATTTACACTGTTCTTTATTAGTGCATGCCCGTCACTTATCGTGCTTCTATTGCCTACTCTTTGGTTCCTATTGGCGTTTTTAGATTTTTACCCGTATCACTTGCCTCTTTTTACATTTATGTTCAAGCAATTTATTGTTTTTTTTAAAAATCAACACTGCGAGCTTAGACGACAGATGATTATCAGAAAAGAATGCCATAAATCTATCAATATTGAAATCATATAACTTAATACATCATGGTATGGCGTAGCTCTGGGTGGTATACTTTACAAAAGCGGGTTGACAAACACAAGTAACAAGCTTGGGAGCATCGTTTCTGTGATCAATTATTTTAAGTTGTACTAGTCCAAGTGGGACCCGTTGGGTCCCTGTCACACGGGAGGGCTGATCCCCGAACGCAATATTCCACCACTCACCCATAGCCCCCAACTGGCGGCAGACTGGTTCCCGCTGTGATGCCAAAGATCCCCGTTATGGCACAAGTCACGGCAACCCTCCCCAAGTGTGCCTCGCCATCCCTCTTCCTACCCCTATCCTCAATTCCCCCTCATCCCCAGCACTTCCTCTCCACCCTCCCACTTCTTTCCCCGCTCCTCCTCCTCTCCCTATCCTTTCCCCTATCCTCAGTCACTCCCTCCCTCCATACCCTCTCTACCCCCCTTGACGTCATTGCGAGGTGGATGCTGCTGTATTTTTGAAAACGTAGGGTTTTTTTAAAATGTAAATGAGACCTCATTGCGATGTCATTGTGGGGGTGGAACACTGCCGATGGCAGTTTAGGTAAATGAGATCCCATTGTGACATCATACGCTGCTAACTGCTAGTGCAGGACAATGGTGAGTAAGGTGGGCAAAAAACTGCAGCGCTAATATGTACTGTTTTGGTGTAATTTAAGGATAACAGCCCGCAGACAGACAGACATAGAAACAAACAAGATGAGAGTTTTAGTAATATACTAGACGAAGTGCAGACCCGTCGGGGCTGCTCCCCCAATGCACCTGTTCCCTACCCCTAGCCCCCATGGGAGGCGTAGTCCCCCAACTCAACCCGTTGCCGAACGTAAGATTCCAGCACTCCTCTGCCTCCCCCCCAGCACTGGTCTTGAAAAAAAAAAAATGAATTGCACTTCCCCAATTACAAAACCAATTAACCCTCCCCCTCCTGTCCTTCCAGGAGCTATGATGGCAACATTGTTCCAAATGTCAGGTGCACTTGCTGTGATATGCCATTGAGGTGAAAAGTTCAGAGTTCCTGTCTTGCAACTTTGTATCGAAGTGTGTTGGAAGCTGTGAGGAATTATTTTAACAGTAAACATTGTTTTAAATTCAAAGTCTTTTGATATTTTTTAACATTTTCTGTAATAAGTTGAGAAATAAAGCATGAAATGTTCAGATAAGGTGATCCCGGCCTCAATGGGATAAATGTCAACCGGAAAATGTAAAAATGTTATCGTTACCGCGTAGATGTAAAGACACACACATATACACAGACACGTACAAAATCAGAGTTTTAATAAGTATATGATTTGTTAGACAGATATTTATTCCATTGCTCTGTTCATTTTGGGACAGGAGGGGGAAAAAGTACAAATAATAGCTACCCAAATATCTCATGATGATCTTTCTCACTATTAAAAAATGTTAAATTGGCTTTTACAGTCACTCTCCAGCAGAAATACAATGTCTCTTCAACCTATTCATAGTTGTTCCAATAGGAATTCTGTAAATGCCTCATTCTTTTAAATGTAAGTTGTTCTTTTATGTATTATTTTAGTTTGAGGGATTGTGTGGGAAGGACGGTGGGAAATGGAGAGAGAGAAAGCACACATGAATTGTTGAAGACAGTTCGGAAAAATGCAGAACAAAATCCAATCTTGGTTTATCACGTCAAATCACATCCAAAACGGAAATCAAAGTAGGATCACTGTACACACGCTGGTCCTTAGCACGCAAAACCAAACATACAATTCATTTATAATATATTCCGTGTTTACAAATGCCTTTACTGAGGTGAATTATGAACCCGGAGAATGGGTTCCACTCCATTCAGAAATCAGTTTAGTTCCAACCTACCATCATCTTCATCAGCAACTTTCTCGCCATCATCCTCACGAGGACGGCCCGCAAGTTGGGCAAGCTCTTTGATTACCACTTCTTCTGTCAACTTGCTGTCTATGCACAGAAAGGCATCCTCCAATGCCTTGAATACAAAGGTAAAAAACAAAGTTAAGGAAGACATTTTAATGCTGATTTAAAGTTGTGAAATATCAATCAGACATTGGAAGGATGAACCTTGACCACATGAGAAAAGAAAAATCCTTCTGGAGTTGAATTTTGGAGGTAGCTAATGAGCAAACATAAATTGCAGGTTATATGCTGATAGACAGCTAGTGGCAGATGTCACAAACTGCAAGATAGGCAGCATCTCTGGAGAGAAGGAATGGGTAATGTTTCAGGTCGAGACGTTCTTCAGTCTGAAGAGGGATCTCGACCTGAAACATCACCCGTTCCATCTCTCCATACATGCTGCCTGTCCCGTTGAATTACTCTAGCAGTTTGTGTCTATCTTCGATTTAAACCTGCATCTGCAGTTCCTTCCTACAAATAGTGACTAGTATACCATTAGGTTCAGTCCTTGGATGCCAGCTATTCACAGTGCATATTAACTCATATTAATGACTCGGATAACACAGATATCTCCAACTTTGAGAGCAATACAGCTGGGTGGAAATGGACTGATTGAACATACCAGAAGCCAGTCTGGTGAATATTCGCTGCACTCCACCTACAGCAAATCTATCACTGTTTAAGAAAGACAAAAATAACACACACCAGATAAGATCTTATCAAGGCACTATACAATTATAGTAAGGAATCTACGCAGTGGAGACACAAAGAGACTGCAAATGCTGAAATCAGGAGCAAAAAACAAACTGCTAGAGGATTTCAACAGAATTTGAAATTTGGAAAATTCCATTTTCATAGTGAGAACAAATGCAAACTAGACCACTATTACCCAACAGTATGAACATTGAATCTTCTAATTTAACCACATTTCCCACCCTCCACATATTATTTTTCCCAATCCTTTTGGTCAACCTAGGTTCTTCTCTCATTCTCCACCCCCCCCCCCATTACCTCCCCCCACTCAGTTTCATCTGCCCACAAATAGGCATCCTGGTTGGCAAGGACGAATTGGGCCAAAAGGCCTTGTTTCCATGTTGTATGACTATTCACATGGCTTTCTGCTCTTTACCAACCTTTCCTAATCTTCCCCCATCCCCTAAACATCTGGATCCATCTTCTCATCATCCCTTCCTTATCTGATTCCACGTCACCTTCCAGCTTCTGTGTCAACCTACCCACTCGTGGACTAAAAAAAACTGCTGGAGGTCAAACTGCTTCTGTGGCAGCAAAGAGGTGGTCGATGTTTCAGTTTGAGATAATAGATCTGGACTGAGCCAGTATACAGACAGTATAAGGAGATGTGGCAAAGGCAAGAAACAACAGCCCTTAGATGGACCAAAATGAGGTTTGGGGGGGGGGGGGGGGGGGGGGTTGATAGGCAGATAGAGCCAGGGAGTTTTGAAGCAGAGGTTGGTGGATGACATGTGAAAACAGATAAGGGAAAGAAAAAGGACAGATGGAGCTTGGTGAGATGCGCAGGGTGTGACCAAGCCGGCAAACTGGCTGTCACACAATTCACAGGAATCAGCTAGAAAAAAAGCCCTGGAAAAAAACCCACAAATAGGAACAGCATACTAACAAGAAATTAAAAACAAAATTGCTGGAAATGCACAGCAGGTCAGGAGCACGAACAGAGAATGAAATAATAAACTTAAACCCAAGATCGATAAACTTACATCAAAACAATTTGTATTTTAGATTTTAGATTTTAAAAAGTGCTGGAGCAACTCAGTGGGGCAGGCAGCATCTCTGGAAAACATAGATAGGTGATGTTTCAGATCCGGACCCTTCTTATGACTGATTGTTGCAGTGGGGGTGGGGCGGCGGGGAGGTTTTGATTGACAAATGGCTGGACCCAGGTAGAGATGAAATTACAAAAAGTGTGAGATGATAGAGGATATGAGAATTGGGAAGCCAGAGGCCGAGGGAAGAGGAATGGGAGCCATGGGTGTGCATCCAGGTGGGGCACGGTTACCTTTTTTTTGAGAATTAAATGTTCATACTGTTAAATTCTAAGCTATGCGAGGAACAGTTCCTCCAATTTGCATGTGTCCTCCATCTTGCAATGGAGGATGCCCAGAACAGAAAGGTCAGGATGAGAATGGGAACAGGAGCTAATATAGTTAGCAACCCAGAGATCCGGTGGGGATTGGCCGGCTGAGGGCAAGTGTTCGGTGAAATGGTCACCGAGTCCACGTTTGGTCTCTCCGATGTTCTGGAGGTCACATATCAGATGCGGCAGATGAGGTTCAAAGAGGTGCATGTCAACCCCCTCTAGAAAAGCAGCAGTAGGGAAGAGAAGGGATGGAAAAACAATGGACACTGAGGAGATGCGGTCGACGGATCCATCGATGACAGCGGTGGGGTCGATAGTCTGTCCCCGATGTTGGAGACAAGAGATCAAGGAAGGGGAGATAGTGGAAATGAATTTGTGATAAGGGTGGAAGTTAGTGGTAAAGCTAACGGGATCAAGGAGTTACATGGTTACAGGAGGCAGTCCCGATACAGAGGAGAAAGCATTGAGTGTTAGTATATGATTGAAACAAGGACTGTTCGACATAACTAACAAAAAAGGCAGGTAAAGCTGGGGCCCACGCGAGTACCCACGGCTACATCTTTACCTTGAAGAAAGTGAGAGGAATCAAGGGAGAAGAGTTTGAGAACAGGTATTGCTAAGCAGAGGAATGTGTTATTAGAGGGAAATTGATCGTGTCTCTGTTCATGGAAGAACCGGAGGAATATATAAGTATGGGAAGGGACCAAAAATCCAGATTTCTGATTTAAGAGTTCCAGCTTCTGCAGTGTTTTGGTTTCTGAAAATTCACATAAGCAAATTTGCTTCAAGCAGAGCATGGGGAACAAATGGAATTCATCGGTGGAAATACTGCTTAACAAAACGCTGGAGCTGTGTGAATTTACATAGCTCTTTAGCATCACCAGGTGGTAGAAATATTAAATAGTGAAGAATTAAATAATCTAAACTGGCCTTAGAAGCTCAAATACATCTTTCTTTCACACTTGCAAATGAAAATTAATGGTTGTCCTGCCATTACCATCTACCGCAGAAAGTTAATAAAATGTCCTAGCCCCTCAAAGATGGATGGATGATCTTTAAGACGTGCCAGTGAGATCCAAAATGACCCCTTTCTATTTCCATGCAGTAAAACCACCAAAATGGATCCCAAAATAGGTTTCCATCTGCAATGCTAACCAAAGTACCTTAGTGCCATTTATTTGGATTTTACATACCTCATATACCTTAAATGGGACCTAAATAGATTTTATACAATGAATCAGTAAATTTTTTTAAAAAAGGTAGGAAAAGCTACCTCCCACAACATTTAATAACATCAAAAGTGGAAAAACTAACAACACAAGAAAAATAAAATTACTGCATCACAGGTGCCAGCGGGGAAGCTACTTGGGAAAAAATTAAAGGTTTTTAATAAGCCAATGAGCCAGTAGAAATAAATCAGTGACGAGTTTTTAAAACTTTGGGATTTTTGTCATTCATGTTATAGGCCAATTCCCAACCCTGGAACAAGCCCAAAACCTCCACCTTCCACTCCATTGCATTGAAACATTCATACCATAAAACACTCACATTACATTCAGATCCAAGTTCAACAGTATATTACGCATCCATTTTCATCAGAAAGGAGGAGACATTTCGAGCTATAAATTGTTGAGAAGTTTGGGGCTATATACGTGAAGCAAAATGCAAAGGATATTTGACAAAAGTGTGCAAGATCATGACAGATTTACAGAATGAGGTGGATCTAATCAGTAGACAGTTCAAGCAGCACAGGCCACTGATTACAGTAGTAGTAGACAAAGGATACGAGGGGATGGGGAAAGTATATTTGCAACATGAAGTAGATCTTATTTGGAACTAGCTTCCAGCATTCTTCCAGGTAGCAAAATCAGTCAGAGGTTTCATCAGGAAATTGGAAAAGCACTTGAGGTTTAGGAAGAAAGTTGAACAGAGTGGGCATGATTGCATTGTTTTAATGCAATGGCACATATGCCTGGGTCAACATTCTGCTTTGATACCATTGAAAGTAATCCCATATATTCTAATAATACCCATTGAAACTAATCCTATTCACCAACACACCTCCACCTCAATGACTGAATTGCTTCAGGGCTCGAAATTAATGGTTGCCCGGGTGCCAATGGCGACCTAAATGCCATGCCATTTTGCCCGGCTTGGCAAGTACCTGGGACACCTCTCGTTCAACTCTGAGCGGGCCTCCCACTCTATGTCACTTTCCGTCTCCGCCCGCCATCTATATCCGTGTCTGGGCCTCTCGTCCTCATCCGCCGGGATGGCCGGCCGCCTTACACATACACACTGCCACGGCCAGCACATGATCGGCCGTGGTTGTGCACATGTGCCACCCTGCATATGCGCAATGCCGCGGCAACTGGTCGGCGTATATATATATATAGACACACTGAACTTTCTGTTCAGTATTACGTGAATCTCCTGTTCAGTATTACGTTTACATATTCTGTTGTACTGCAGCAAGCAAGAATTTCATTGTCCTATCTGGGACACATGCCAATAAAACTCTCTTGACTTGGACTTGGACTTGCACAAAAAAGGGTTCTTGGGAAAAAATAGCTTCCTTAAATTTAGTTGCGTCTGGTTGGGTAACTATGGTAGGGTGCAGACTATTCCATGCTTTAATTGTGTGGGGGAACTCCATGGAGAAGCCAGCATCTCTGGATAGAAGAAATTGGGTGACGTTTCCGGTAGAGACCCTTCTTTAGATTTCCTATGGTTTTACTGCTTTTAGTTTAATTTAAAGATACAGCGTGGAAACAGGCCCTTCGGCCCACCGAGTCCACGCTAAACACCGATCACCCTTACACTAGTTCTATCCCACACATTTGCGACATAAGTCAAGAGTCAAGAGTGTTTTCTCTCACATCCCAGTCACAATGAAATCCTTACTTGCAGCAGCACAACAGATTATGTAAACATAGTACTCTGTAAACAATGTTATAAACAAGAAAACAACAGTGTATATTTATATATGAATATATAACTATATTTTTAAAAATTACATACGTGTGTGTGTGTGTGTGTGTGTGTGTGTGTGTGTGTATTACACACACACAAACAATTTCCCTCCTGGGATTAATAAAGTTCTATCGTATAGTATCGTGTGTGTAGGAAGGAACTGCAGATGCAGGTTTCAATTGAAGATAGACACAAAAAGCTGGAGTAACTCAACAGGTCGGACAGAATCTCTGGACAAAAGGAAAATATTATGTTTTGGGTTGGGTCTGAAAAAGTTTCCTGCACACCTTTGGAGTGTGGAAGGAAACAAGAGCAGCCGGTGAAAACCCATGCGATCAAAGGGAAAAGGAGCAAACCCCATACGGACAGCACCCATATTCAGGGTCAATTCCGGGTCTCTGGCAATTTTAGGCAGCAACTTTATGGCCAATGTACTGCAGCATAGTCTTTTGTGGTTTTTTTTTGGTTAAAACATTTTTTTTGTTAAATAGATAGAAAAAATAAAGAAAAAGAAAAGAAAAATAGAAAAATAGAATAAACTACCCATAATACAACTTAGGAGATAGGTCCGTAGGTAAGAAAACATAACTATTCATCTAGTCCTGGGTTCAAGCTTCAGCCTGGTCTCAGCGCCGGCCCATTCTACCCCTTCAAATAATCAATGAACGGAGACCATATTCTAGTAAATAATTCTGATTTGTCAATTAAGACAAATCTAATTTTTTCCAGATTTAAGGTCTCCGACATCTCCATAATCCACATTTTGATTGTGGGGGATGCGGGGTTTTCCCAAAATTTTAATATTAATTTTTTTCCAGTTATTATACTATAATCAAGGAAATTTCTTTGGTTTATTGTAAGTTTTAGATATTGTTCAGATATGCCCAGTATTATTAATTTAGGATCGGGCTCCAGTTGAGTATTAACCACTACGGAGATAATTTTAAAAATATCCACCCAAAATGTTTTAATTTTTATGCAACTTACAAAGGTATGGATTAAATTAGCCTCAGAATATTGACATTTATCGCAGATAGGAGAAATATTAGGAAAAATTCTATTTCATTTTGTTTTCGAATAATGCAATCTATGTAATATTTTAAATTGTATTAAAGAATGTCTGGCGTTTAACAAACATTGATGTATATGTTGTAAACTTTCATCCCAAATATCTTTCGTTATGGGTTGAACTAATTCGTTTTCCCATGCTTGTCTATGTAATTCCATCGACGGATTCTCACTATCTAAAAGAATATTATAAATGTAAGATTAATTTGACTGTGTTGGGGTGTTTATTCAAACATTCATCTAGAATATCTGGCTCTCTAGTTCTTGTGTATGTGATTTAACATAATCTTTCAGTTGTAAATATCTAAAAAAATTGTTTGAATGTAATCCATAATTCTGTTGTACCTCCTGAAACGAAAGGAACACACCTTTTCTATACTGCCGCATAGTCTTGAACTGTATTAAAACATACAGTAGCTGTAAAGGGGGACATAGCATCACTTAAGAGATTTATCACTTAAGAGATTTAATACTGAAAATAGAAACAGAGAAAATAGGTGCAGGAGGTTATTTGGCCCGTCGAGCCAGCACCGCCATTCATTGCGATCATGGCTGGTCGTCTTCAATCAATAACCCGTGCCTGCCTTCTCCCCACATCCCTTGATTCCAACAGCCTCTAGAGCTCTATCTAACTCTCTCTTAAATCCATCCAGTGCGTCCACTGGCCTCCACTGCGCTCTGTGTCAGGGAATTCCACAAATTCACAACTCTCTGGGTGAAAAGGTTTTTACTCACCTCAGTCTTAAATGGCCTCCCCTTTATTCTAAGACTGTGGCCCCTGCTTCTGGACTCGCCCAACATTGGGACCATTTTTCCTGCATCTAGCTTGTTCAGTCCTTATATAATTTTATGTTTCTATAAGATTCCCCCTCATCCTTCTAAACTCCAGTAAATACAAGCCTAGTCCCTTGCAGTCAGAAACAGGTGAATTGATCATGGGGAACAAGGACATGGCAGACCAATTGAATAACTACTTTGGTTCGGTCTTCACTAAGGAAGACATAAATAATCTGCCGGAAATAGCAGTGGAACGGGGGTCAAATAAGATGGAGGAACTGAGTGAAATCCAGGTTAGCCGGGAGGTGGTGTTGGGTAAATTGAACGGATTGAAGGCCGATAAATCCCCAGGTCCAGATAGTCTGCATCCCAGAGTACTCAAGGAGGTAGCCACAGAAATAGTGGATGCATTAGTGATAATTTTTCAAAATTCCTTAAGTTTCTGGAGTAGTTCCGGAGGATTGGAGGGTAGCTAATGTAACCCCACTTTTTAAAAAAGGAGGGAGAGAGAAAGCGGGGAATTACAGACCAGTTAGTCTAACATCGGTAGTGGGGAAACTGCTAGAGTCAGTTATTAAAGATGGGATAGCAGCGCATTTGGAAAGGGGTGAAATCATTGGACAAAGTCAGCATGGATTTACGAAAGGTAAATCATGTCTGACAAATCTGATAGAATTTTTCGAGGATGTAACTAGTAGAGTGGATAAGGGAGAACCAGTGGATGTGTTATATCTAGACTTTCAGAAGGCTTTCGACAAGGTCCCGCATAAAAGATTAGCATACAAACTTAAAGCACACGGTATTGGGGGTTCAGTAATGATGTGGATAGAGAACTGGCTAGCAGACAGGAGGCAAAGGGTAGGAGTAAACGGGTCCTTTTCAGAATGGCAGGCAGTGACTAGTGGGGTGCCGCAAGGCTCAGTGCTGGGACCCCAGCTATTTACAATATATATTAATGATTTGGACGAGGGAATTCAATGCAACATCTCCAAATTTGCAGATGACACCAAGCTGGGGGGTATAGTTAGGTGTGAGGAGGATGCTTGGAGGCTGCAGGGTGATTTGGATAGGCTGAGTGAATGGGCAGATGCATGGCAGATGCAGTATAATGTGGATAAATGTGAGGTTATCCACTTTGGTGGCAAAAACAGGAGGGTAGACTATTATCTGAATGGTGGCAGATTAGGAAAAGGGGAGATGCAACGAGACCTGGGTGTCATGGTACACCAGTCATTGAAAGTAGGCATGCAGGTGCAGCAGGCAGTGAAGAAAGCAAATGGTATGTTAGCATTCATAGCGAAAGGATTTGAGTATAGGAGCAGGGAGGTTCTACTGCAGTTGTACAGGGTTTTGGTGAGGCCACACCTGGAGTATTGCGTACAGTTTTGGTCTCCAAATCTGAGGAAAGACATCCTTGCCATAGAGGGGGTACAGAGAAGATTCACCAGAATGATTCCTGGGATGTCAGGACTTTCATATGAGGAAAGATTGGATAAACTCGGCTTGTACTCGCTGGAATTTAGAAGATTGAGGGGGGATCTTATAGAAACTTACAAAATTCTTAAGGGGTTGGACAAGCTAGATGCTGGAAGATTGTTCCCGATGTTGGGGGAGTCCAGAACAAGGGGGAATTCCTTTAGGACCAAGATGAGGAAAACATTCTTTACACAGAGAGTGGTGAGTCTCTGGAATTCTCTGCCACAGAAGGTAGTTGAGGCCAGTTCATTGGCTATATTTAAGAGGGCGTTAGATGTGGCACTTGTGGCTAAAGGGATCAGGGGGTATGGAGAGAAGGCAGGTACGGGATACTGAGTTGGATGATCAGCCATGATCACATTGAATGGCGGTGCAGGCACGAAGGGCCGAATGGCCTACTCCTGCACCTATATTTCTATGTTTCAATCTTTCCTCGTACGACAGTCGCGCCATCCGAGGGATCAATCTCGTGAACCTACGCTGCACTGCCTCAATCACAAGGATGTCCTTCCTCAAATTAGGAGACCAAAACTGTACGCAATACTCCAGATGTGGACTTACCAGAGCCCTATACAACTGCACTCTACTCCAGTACTGAAATCATCTTGTTATGAAGGTCAACATTCCATTAGCTTTCTACACTGCCTGCAGTACCTGCATGTCAACCTCACATGTACCTATATTGTACTGCATCTGCCACACATCTGTCCACTCACTCAACCTGTCCAGGTCACCCTGCAACCTCCTAACATCCTCTTCACAGTTCACACTGCCACCCAGCTTTGTGTCATCGGCAAACTTGCTAATGATGCTCCTAATTCCCTCTTCCAAATCATTAATATATATGGTAAACAGTTGCGGCCCCAACATCGAGCCTTGCGACACTCCACTCGCCACTGCCTGCCATTCTGAAAAGGACCCATTCACTCCTACTCTTTGCTTCTTGTCTGCCAACCAATTTTCTATCCACGTCAACAATATACCATGCGCTCTAACTGTAGTCACCAGTCTCCTGTGCGGGACTTTATCAAAGGCTTTCTGAAAGTCTAGATACACTACATCCACTGGCTCACCTTCATCCATTTTACTTGTCACATCCTCAAAAAAATTCCAGAAGATTAGTCAAGCATGATTATCCTTTCATAAATCCATGCTGACTTGGACTAATCCTTTTACTGCTATCCAAATGCCCCATTCTTACTTCTTTAATAATTGACTCCAGCATTTTTCTCACCACTGAAGTCAGGCTGTAATTCCCCATTTTCTCTCTCGCTCCTTTCTTGAAAAGTGGGATAACATTAGCTATCCTCCAATCCACAGGAACTGATCCTGAATCTATTGAACATTGGAAAATGATCACCAATGCGTCCACTATTTCTAGAGCCACCTCCCCGAGGACCCTGGGATGCAGTCCATCAGGCCCCGGGGATTTACCATCCTTCAGTCCCATTAGCCTACCCAACACTATTTCTCGCCCAATGAAAATTTATTTCAGTTCCTCGACCCCCTTGGATCCTCTGTCCTCCAGTACTTAGGGGAGATTGTTTGTGTCTTCCTTAGTGAAGACAGATCCGAAGTACCTGTTCAACTCTTCTTCCATTTCCTTGTTCCCCATAATAATTTCACCCGTTTCTGCCTTCAAGGGACCCACATTTGACTTTGCTACTCTTTTTCCCTTAACATACATCTAAACTAGCTTTTACTGTCTTTCTTTATATTCCTGGCCAGCTTCCCTTCGTACTTCATCTTTTCAGCCTGTATTACTCGTTTTGTTTCCTTCTGTTGTCCTATAAATTTGCTTTTATATTGAAATTTTGTGATCAATTTTATCAAAATCTGAACTCATAAGGGCACACACACACACACCAACTCTCCACGGGCAAAATCCAGAATTGACTCCCCAACTATACTTGCTTTGCCCAAACACCACATTCTACTCCAAGATCTGATAAAGGAACAGATTACCAGGTGGCCAGAGGGGTATTTGTATGTTATTTACCTATAATTGGATTCAAATATGTTCCCAATGCCTTCTTAAACAGGTGTAACACCCCAACATGTTGTGGGAAACGTTTGCCCATATCCACTGGGAATGAGAGTTGACATTTGTAACCGTCTGCCCATTTGTCAGCAGCACACAGAAGCCCAGCATAAATGGTGTAAGTCACAGGTCATTTCCCAAAACACCCACCCATCCACCCCATCAAGCACCTCCTTGCCCCACTTGTGACAGACTCTGTGGGTCCCACCTCAGACCTGGGTGGAAACAAATCATTCCCAATCCATGTGAAATCTCTAAAGGAGTGATATTCCCAATATCATTATACTTTCTATTTTGGGGAAGAGAGGAGAGGTAATGCTGGATCAGTGCACACGAAACATCATTCTCCAAATCTGCCATTGTGACATGGATTGTGCATGTGAATTTTTCTTAAATCAACAAAAACAATTTGAATCCTAATCAAAATGTGAAAATTATACCTTCTGCAATTTTCCATTTCTGTAAGCTTGTTGATCCTTAATAACGTCTGGCAGATACTTTGCACAGTATAGTGCGACCTCTTCACCTGAAAGAAAGTAAATAAAATACAATTTATTTGAAAGGGAGGAAACGCATCATGCAAAGAGAATGGAGTTCCCAGCGCGGCCTGTGGACTTCGGGAGCCATGGTCTCCGGTAGGAAGCGGCCGTTTTGGAACTCCAAACCGCTGAGAGTGTTCTTCTGTTCCGACGCCGGAGCTCCATCATCCCGGTGAGAGGGCCTGTAACATCGGGCGGTCCGTAGCTACGACTGCGAAGGCTTCAATAGGCCCCGACCACGGGTGAACATCGAGGAAGTGGACTGAACTTTGCTGCCTTCCCTCACAGAGGGAAACGTTGATCCCACTGTGGGGGGGATGTTTTTATGTTTAATGTTAAATTCTATAATGTGTTTATTTTATAAGTGCGCTGCAATGGCAACTGCACCAATTGGTGTATGTGACAATAAATGTCCTTTGTCCTTGTCCTTTGAGTTGATGAAGGGTGTTTAGGATGTAGTAGCATTATTGTACCAGAGTTGAAAGGACAGAAGAAACAGAATTGTAAACCATTCCACATTTGATGACATCGCCCTGGTCCTACACGCATCCCTGGAACATCTGGATAAGAAAGACACCTCAGACTTCTACTCATAGACAACAGCTCTGTTGTTAGCACCATTATACCATCCAAGCTCATAGAACTTGGAGTCAGCACTCATCTCTGCAACTGAAGCCTCGACATCCTGATCAATGGACCACAATCAGTGGGGATAGGGGACAAATCATCCTCTACGATAATCTTAAACAGTGGTGCTCCACAAGGATGTGTTCTCAGCCCCCTTTTCTAAACCTCACACCCACGACCATGCAGCCAATTATTCAATTTACAAATTTGTGGGCGGCACTCTCAATCTCACAAGACAACGGAGGTAGTAATCGACATCAGAAAGCGAATCGGTACACATACCCCAGTATACATTGACGGCACCAAAGTAGAGAGTTTGAAGGTTTTAAATTCCTTGGAGTAAATATCACCAACAACTTGTACCAGACCACTGTTATCGAAGTAATGGCCAAGAAAGCACACCAATGCCTCCATTTCCTTAGAAGGTTTAAAAAGTTAAACACGCCTCCAACAACTCTTACCAACTTCTATAGATGAGTCATAGAAAGCATTTTAACGGCATGGCATGGTTTGGGAACAGATCCATCCAAGACTGCAAGGAATTGCAGAGAATTGTGGATGCAGACCAGACCATCACACAGACCAACTTCCCTTGAATTGACTCATTTGCACTACGTATTCCCTTGGCAAGGCCACTAGCATAATCAAGGACGAGTCTCACTCACGTCATTCCCTCTTCTCCCGTCAAGAGGTACAGAAGTGTGAAAACGCATACCTCCAGATTCGGGGACAGTTTCTTCCCAGCTGTTATCAGGCAACTAAACCACCCTATCAACAACTAGAGAACAGTTTTGAGCTACCTCACTCATCTACCTCACTGGAGGCCCTCGGACTATCTTTAATTGGACTTTGCTGGACTTTATCATGCACTAAATTTTATTTCCTTTATCATGTATCTGCACACTGTGGATGGCTCGATTGTAATCACATCCACTGACTGATTAGCACACAACAAAAGCTTTTCACTATACCTCAGTATACGTGATTATAAACTAAACAAAATCATGACTTCACAAGCATGAAAACCCCAGCTTGGGAATGTAGACTAATTATAGGGGTTTAGCATTCAGTCCCAGTTAAGCGGGAAAACTGATCACTAGAGCCAGGATGTTTAGGCGCTACAAATATCTGAAAGAGGCAGGCAAAAAGGCATAATAAAAGGCACAAAAAAAGGCATTTATTGACAAAAAAGGCATTTCCACCACCAAAATATGGTTAAAGATGATAATTATAAAGGTATAGTACATTAAATGACCAAAGTTGCCTGGTTGCACATAAGCACCAGTATTTTTTCGAATTATCTGGTGTTAAACTATGCCGTCTATCAGACAGAATATGCTACAGTTGTGAAAAACTTCTTTCTACCCCAGCTGAGGTCACTGGTGCATACCTGAAACAAGCTACAAACTCTACATTCAACTCTACTTTAACATCGGGAGCCAGTCGTAGAGCTCCATCCGGCGCGGCCTTGTTGGCTTCGGAAGCCGCAGTCCGCAGTAAGGAAGCGGCTGTTCCAGGTGTCCCAAGCCGCTGAGAGGATTCTCCCGACGCCGGAGCACCATCACCCGGCGAGAACGGCCTGGAACATCGGGCCCCCATGAAGACGACTGCGGAGGCCTCAATAGGCCTGACTATGGGTGGACATGAGATGGGGACTGGACATTATGCCTTCCCTCATAATGGGAACCATTGTGGGGGGAAGTTTTTTATTTTTAAATCTCTTTATCATTGTTATGTATGTATTCTTTTTTTCTGTGCTGCATTGGCAAGCATTTCACTACACCACACCAATTGGTGTATGTGACCAATAAAATAGCCTTTGAACCTGCCTCCAGTGTACCAATGCACATTGGCAACAAATCTCCCCACAGCATCAGTTATCTCGTCTATTTTGATCCATATTTTGCTGCGTGCAACTTCATTTCTAATTTTCTACACAACAATGTTGAAGTTGCTGTCAACATAATTTTTCAGTAATGATGACTCGCTTGGTATATGTTCCTCTGTGTATTTCCCTAAAAACCCTGAGAGATTTGTTTTCCAATTTCCACAGCGGAATTCCAGCATCGATGAATGCATTGCACAGATCACTCCAAGACTGGACCCTTTCCCACGCACCCAATAAACAATAGACAAAAGGTGCAGGAGTAGGCCATTCGGCCCTTCGAGCCAGCACCGCCATTCAATATGATCATGGCTGATAATCCCTAATCAGTACCCCGTTCCAGCCTTCTCCCCATATCCCCTGACCGCTATTTTTAAGAGCCCTATCTAGCTTTCTCTTGAAAGCATCCAGAGAAGCATCCACCGCCCTCTGAGGCAGAGAATTCCACAGACTCACCATTCTTTGTGAGAAAAAGTGGTTCTTCATCTCCGTTTTAAATGGCTTACTCCTTATTCTTAAACTGTGGCCCCTGGTTCTGGACTCCCCCAACATCGCGAACACGTTTCCTGCTTCTAGCGTGTCCAAACCCTTAACAATCTTACATGTTTCAATGAGATCCCCTCTCACCCTTCTAATCTCCAGAGTGTACAAGCCCAGCCGCTCCACTCTCAGCATATGACATCCCTCTCCAATCACCACTTAACACCCACAGCCGGGTTTCGCCCCGGTAGCGTAAATTTTCTTGTAAGTTAAGTTAAAACGACAAAAAGGCCGATTTAGGCACAATCGTGAAAAGGGCATTATCTTCCTGAAATCAACAAAAAAGGCACATATGGCATTTATGGCAAAATCCTGGCTCTACTTATCACACAATGTCAAGCAGAAAAAGAGCTGCTAGAGGAACCCAGCTGATCAGGCTGCATCTGTGGAGAGAAATGGGCAATTGATGTTTCAGGTCGAGACTTTGTTGATCTAGTTTGATAGGTTGGGGGAGAGGGGTGGTAGCTGGGGCAGCGAATTAAGGTAAGGGCAAGAGTGTACTTTTTAAACTTGAGAGTTATTAAAAGTGCAAACGTCAAACATCAAATTTGAAGCTTAGAGAAATTACCGGAGAGAGTTTTCAAGATAGCTTTGTCATTGTTTTCTGCTTTTGAGAAATTGCAGCACGTAGATTATTTGCATCGCCTTGGACTCGTGTTGTTCATAAAGGTGGTCACTTTGGTTATAGCACAGATCATGAGCTGTAGAATTAACCTATTTTGCAGCAAGTTACTTACAGCAAGGTAACTGTCATGATTAAGGTGGCAGAACACGTCAGCATGAACAGTCCGACTAAATCTAATTGAAAAAGGTTTCCTGGTACAGATTTATAAGCATAGATAACCACGTGTTACAGCACAAATACAAGAACGATAAAAAGAGGAAATATGAAATCGGAGCCTCTTGAGACACACAAGCCACGTTTACAGGCTTTTATTGATCTCATAATACTTTAGTACTGGCTAGGCTAGATAATTTGAATTTTTGTGCTTTTATGGCTTAAGCTCACAGGAGCCAATTAGCACTGTAATAAATTTAACATATGACGAGGTAGAAACATGAGGAATTAAAATGACTGAATCATTCCCCAAAAACACGTTCTATACACGCACATTTTATCAATGGAAAATGTTTGTGGAAGCCAGCAGTATTCACCACTGAAGGGCTGCAAACAGCAAATGAAAGGAATTATCCATATTCCTGTCAAAGCCATATATATATATATATTATTTCAATTGCTCGAGGGGGTCAGAGAGGAAATTTTACCCATTTCATTTTTTTATTACCAGGCTCATGGTTGGGGGGGGGGGGGGGGGGGGGGGGGGAAGATGGAAGGTGATGTTGAATCACTGTGCACCAAGCATTATTATTTTTACATATTAGCATCAAAAGGGGAAAATTGTATGCAATGTCATTTCCCTCAAGCACTGATTGCGGGGAAGTCAATACTGGGAACAGTTTAATGGTGGAAAGGATAATAACGGGTCTTGTAAGGAGTGTATTAAGATTCACTTTAAAAGTCCTATTTCTGTTATTGATATTGCTGTACAATCCTACCCCCATATACATAATCTTACATAAGGAAGATTACAAAAAATTACATTACAGAAAAAAATATAGGATTCCCCATACTGTCTTACCTCCATGGCCATCATAGACTGCAAACATAGCAGTTTCATCATCCAATTCAGGTATACAATTGTGGGCATCCTAAAGGAAAAGAATACAACACATTTCAATCAACCGACACAAAACTGAATAACACAAATAGCTAAACTAATGTACTTATTAGACCCAATAGTCTGCATGCATGGTTCGTCAGCTTCTATTATTAAATATCATTTTAATAACTTGAAACGTATGTGACAGCATTCGGTGTCAATAATTCTTAAATAATCTGAGTTTTATTTCTAACTTTCCCAATTCAGCTGAAAGGTGATCAACCAAAAAATATGAACTCTGTTTTTTTCTCTCTCCTTTGACTGCCAAGTTTTTCCAGCATCTGTAATAGGTTGCTTTGGAAAATGGAACCAAGCACACCAATGCCTCCACTCCCTTAGAAAGGAAGGTTGGCATGCCCCGAACAACCCTCATCAACCCTCTCCACTCCATCTGCCAGCCTGTCCACGATGGGGTTCAGAGCTTTCAGCAGTTCTGCCCCTCGCCTTTGGAACACTCTCCCACTATCCATCCGTATCATAGAGTCTCTCCCCACCTTTAAAACCTCCCTCAAAACTCACCTATTCAGACTGGCCTATCCCATGTAACTCCACTTTCTATCAAATTCATGGATATGTTGTTTTTGTTTCATTTTATTTATATATTTGTAATAGAAACATAGAAACATAGAAATTAGGTGCAGGAGTAGGCCATTCGGCCCTTCGAGCCTGCACCGCCATTCAATATGATCATGGCTGATCATCCAACTCAGTATCCCGTACCTGCCTTCTCTCCATACCCTCTGATCCCCTTAGCCACAAGGGCCACATCTAACTCCCTCTTAAATATAGCCAATGAACTGGCCTCAACTACCCTCTGTGGCAGAGAGTTCCAGAGACCCACCACTCTCTGTGTGAAAAAATTCCTTCTCATCTCAGTCCTAAAGGATTTCCCCCTTATCCTTAAGCTGTGACCCCTTGTCCTAATTTGCTTGGTTTAACTGTAAAGTGTCCTTGAGTGTTCTGAAAGGTGCCCATAAATAAAATGCATTATTATTATAATGTCTACAGATGCTCTGTAGAAAGCATTTATCAGGATGCATCATAACCTGGATTAGAAACAGCTCCATCCAAGACAACAGAACCTGCATGGTTACGGACATAGACCAGGCCACACACAAACCAACCTCTCTTCCACTGACCCAGTCTCTACGTCACGTTGCCTAGGAAATGCTGCCAGCATAATCAAGAACCAGTCTCACCCCCGTCACTCCCTCTTCTCCCTTCTCCCCTCTCCCATCAGGCAAGATGTACAGAAGTCGGAAAATTCAGAACTACTGATCCAGGAACAGTTTCTTCCCAGCTGTTAGCAGTCAACTGAATAGTCCTGTTGTCAAGTAGAATGTGGTCCTGACCTCATATGCACCTCAATAGAGAGCTTTGAATGATCTTTAATCAGACTTCAATGTTATATCTTGCACTAAATGTTGTACCGTTATCGTTTACGCGTGGACTGTGGACGACTTAATTGTATTCATGCATTGTCGGTTAGATTAGATTAGAGTTTATTACTTGTCATTCGAACCTCAGAGAGGCTCAAATGAACGAAACTCCGTTTCTACAGCCATACAAATAAAACTATTCCTACAAAACATACAAACAATTCAATTTACACAAACATCCACCACAGTGAGGAGGAGATTCACTGTGATGGAAGGCAAAGTCTTCTCTTCCCCCCCCCCCCCCCCCCCCCCCCCCCCAGGTTCTTTAACTGGACAGCAAGCAAACAAATGCTTTTCACTGTATCTTGGTACACATGACAAGTACACATGGTACACATAAAGTAAACCAAAATTCCCAGCTTTAACCAGTTTCCTGGTGGTGGGGAAAACCTAAAGGGCAGGGTTCATTGTTATGTAAATATTTGATTTTTATCTTTTGCATTTCCTGAATATTGCACATTACTCAAATGATTGATTGAAAGATACAGCATGGAAACATGCCCATTGCCCAGCGAGTCAACGCCAACCATCACTCCTACGCGCACTCGTCCTATGTTATCCCATAGGATAACCATTCATATCCATTCCCTCCATGAGGGGCAATTTCCAGATGGCAATTAACCTACAGTAGCGCACTTGTTTGGAATATGGGAGGAAACCGAAACAACTGGAGGAAACCCATGTGGTCACAGGTAGACCAGGCAAACTCCAAACAGACAACACCCAAGGTCCAACTGCACCCAAGGTCAGGATTAAATCCGGGTCTCTGGTACTGTGAGACAGCAGCACAGCAAACAACTACATGTGCCGCCCCAAATAAATTAAAAATGCTAATTTTGCATTTTTAAGTAGGATGGAAACTACAAGTTTAAAGAAGCAATTACAAATTTACTGTTTTCAGTTTTGTTGCCTCATTACCAAAAGAATGTTACTTCAATAATATTAACACTACTTTAAAAGTAAGACACTCAAAAACTGCAAACAGAAAAATCAAAATTCTATCTTAGTTTTCTTCTGAAACAAGCACATTTTCAGTTGTTCTTTAAAATACGTCTCCTCTTACAAAAAAATGTCTTAATTTCCGAAAATAGGGGAATAGATTGTCTTTTTAGTAAATAAAGTTTTACCATTCTTTTTTTTTCTCTCCCACAAAAGCACTGATGTAAATTAATACTAGATTCATCAAGATAAGGAAGCATGGTCTTTAAAGGCAAATATGACGTTTTTTAAAAATCAATTTGCGTGGAATTATACATGCCAGATGTCTCAAGGTAACGGAAAACTTCAACGCACCTCTGGTACAAGCTGTAGACTTTCACAATGCAACCATTTATCATTATGCCACTTTAAAATGATGCAGTCCCCAATACAGAACTGATCATCTTTGGATCAATGGAAGAGGGAAGTAAACCAACTATGTTCCAAGAAGCTTTTCTTAATTACGGTCTAATAACAGCAAAAACAACTTATACTCAAATTTTGGAAAAACGCAACCACGCCAACATTCAAAATGTGGATGTCAAATATGTCTGAAACACTACATCTTGAAGAAATGAGATTCCTCCTACTAGGCAAAGTTGACCAACTCGCAAAGACTTGGTCTCCTTTTAGCAACTTTTTACAAGCATATGGTGCAACCTAACATAACCTTAGAAATTAAATGGTTTAGAACCGGGTGACGGATGGGCAAAAATACGAAATAGGTCGATCTCTCCTAACCTCTCTTTTCTTTACTTTATCCTTCTATTTCAATCTTTTCAGCTTCTCTTCTATGCCCTTTATTTCTTTTGCTATCTGTTCCTACTCTCTTCTTTATCTATTCCCACACTCTTTATTTTTTCTCCCACTGTTCTTTTCTTATTAAATCAAAAATACAAAGTTGTACAAGGATGGAAATATGTATGTCTGTATTAGGTACTCAAGTATCACACTATTGTACTTACTTCTAACAAAAATAAACAACAACAAAATAAATAAATAAAATGATGCAGAATTATAGAAACATTATGACACTGGAGGAGACCATTCTGCCCATTCCAATCTGTGCCAGTCAAGAAAATATACCCAATGGAATCTGAGCGTCTGATAATTGATTTGTTGCTCATAGAGAACATATCCTAGCACATTCTAGATGTGGTGAGCATTTTTGTCTCTAGCATCTTTTGAGCCAGAGTAATACAGCATGGAAAAAGGCCCTTCTGTCCAGCTCATCCATGCGACCAAGTTGACCTAGTCACATTTGACTAGTTCCAGCCCATGTGTTTCGGATTCATGCATTTGTTTCCTATTTTTTAAACATTGTAATTTTACCCTATGGCAGCTTGTTCCACACACAGGGCTCGAAATTAGCGGTTGCCCGGGTGCCAATGTGCCACCGGGCAACCTAAACGACGAGTCATTTTGCCTGGCTTGGCACTGCATATACTGGTTTATACCGAAGATAGACACAAAAAACTGGAGTAACTCAGTGAGTCAGGCAGCATCTCTGGAGAAAAGAAATGTGGCATTTCGTCTGTCGGCGGCGTTAATAAGCTGTAGTGCGGGGCAAAGATACTTGGTGCAGGGTGACATAGGGTCGGAGCGAATGGCACATGCCCCGAACCCCCCGCCCTGATAGCAGCCGCTGCTTGCCACTCCGCCATATCCGCTTTCTAAACAAACCCTCCCGCACGCTGAGGCTGGGAGGAAGGGGAAGACCTCCTTACGTCGTCGGAGACGCCTGCACCACTCGGACCCGCACCTTCCTATTGGCTGGTGGAGGAGGGGAGGCGGTGGCAAGGAAATCCCAACTGCCTCCCCCCCCCCCCCCCCGGCGGTGGACAGGGACGGCCAAGGCAGCGGGGCGATGATGCCGCCCGTGTCTGATGAGCGCTAGCCTTCCTCCCTTCCCTCTCTCGCGTACGTCCCCCTCCCCCCCCCCCTTATCCCCATTCCCTCCTCTATTCAGTCCTCACTGACATCCCCTGTGCTCCTCGCCCCATCTACCACCCCCCCCCAATCTATTCATCCTGCGCTGATATCGTTACCCTATCCACCTCGCACTGATTCTCCTGCCACTCCCCATCCATCCTACTCTGGTCCCCCAATTCATCCTGTACTGACCCCCTTTCCCATTCATCCCGCACTTCTCCTCCATCCATCCTGTACTGACCCATTCATCCCGTGCTGACCCACCCTCCATTTACCCTGCACCGATCCCCCCCCATTCATCCTGTATTGATCCCCCCCATTCATCCTGTACTGACCCCCCATTCATTCTGTACTGATTCCCCCCGCCCATCCCTTACTGATCCACCCACTCAACTCCCGACATCCCCCGCGCTCTCCCCTCATAACTTTACCGACTTCAACCAACACGCACTAATTCCCCTGCCTCAATCCATCCATTCCGCAACTATTGCTTTTTCACCCCCCCCCCCCCCAATCTATCCATCCCACACTGATTCACACCCCCCCCCCCCCCCCGACCCTTTTGTGCTGGAAATTTCTTCAGAGCGAACTTTGGCTATGTTTGATAACAGAATGCAATCAAATGTGTTTTAATTCCCAATGTTATTACTTGTTTTAATCCATAAAGATGGATTAATTAAATTGTGAACTCGTGAAACATTAAAACCGCAATGCTACCGTCACTGCTACCGTTGACATGTTATTACAGAATTCATTTTAAAGGCAAATCAATGCTCTTAAAATGGAATATCAGTACTGTAGTTATTTAATGAGCAACATTCACAACTATACGTTGGATTTATCCACGTTTTACTTCTACAGTCTGTCATATACATCACAAATATGGTCAGGAGATATTTCAGTTGAAATTTTAACATTAATTCTGAAGTGGGAATGATGGAAACAGCATTTATCAATAATTTATTTTTAATCTGGTGCGTCCAAACTGGGTATCTTCATTGCTGTTCACAGCACATACATTTAATCTGAATGTCCGGTAATGTGGCGTTTTGACACCTTTAAACATATTACCAAAAGAACATTTGCTGCAGTTATGACCTTTGACCATCTCTTGTCAGTTAGTGTAATGTTTAACCTGTCAGATTGGTATAGTCGGTTTTAACAGCTATTATCATAAAATGCCTTTAGAAATTTCCTTGCAACCTGTATATTTTGTTGTGGATAAATTATGTGGGAAGCAAGAGTGTTTCTGTACCAATAGCGACTCATGCTATGGCCATGGCATTATAATTTTCTGTCCTTCACAGAAAACAAGCTTGCATCAATCTGTAGTGTGCATGGTTCAGCATATATATTACCATGGTCCAGGTTTTATTGACACAGGTTGATCATACGCTGAATAATTCAACCACATTTTTGTTTGGAAGTGGAAAGAAATAATGGAAATTGCATTCATTGCAATGTGTAAAAGGAGTTGAGATACTGTATTATAATTTTGCGGCATGTCATTGTGGTATATATAGTGTCTTGCTTGATGCATATGTTTAGTTTGTGACCTTATTTGAAGCAGAAATAATATGTGAATGCTTCATTGAGCATAATTCCGACTGGTAACTACGCACTTCGTCCGAGCACATTATTGCACGCGTCATACTAGCTGTCTTAAATGACCACCTAAACTGTCATTTGGCAACCTAAAAAGCTGCCTAGGTTGCCCGGCTGGCAACAGGGAAAAAAGGTTAAGTGAGAGCCCTGACACACCCACCACCTTCTATGCCATATGAAATCTTTCCCCTCACCATTTTAAATTTCTCTAATCTTAAATATGTCCAAGGACAAACAATTCTCAGTGTATCCAGCTTGTACTTATAGCTGGTACCAAGTACCATCCTTGTGAATCTTTTCTGCATCCTTTCCAGTTTAATGACATCCTTCCTATATCCAGGAGACAGGAACTGCACATAATTCTCAAAGTGTGGTCTCACCAACAACTTGTACAGTTGTGGCATTATGTCCCAACTCGTACTCAATGCTCAGACCATTGAAAGCTAGCGCATCAAATGCCTTCTTCATTTTCCATTCCACCTGCACCTCCACTTTCAGGGAACGATGTACCTGTACCCCAAGGTCTCTGTTCTACAATACTTTCCAATGCCCTACCATTTATGTCCAGAGAAATCCAGAATTGTGCCACCCCCATGTGAAGAACTTTATCCTAGTATTCCCTCGTATTCTTCTAAGAATTACTTTAAGCCTATGCCTCCTAGTTTTTAATCCTTCCACAAGGACATTTTTTAAATAGATAAGATAAGGCACAACATGTCCATACCCTTCTACATCTTGAATCTTGATGTGCCTGTCTAAATGTAATGATCACTGGACTAAGTGGGACCCATTGGGTCCCTGTCATGCAGGGGGTTGGTCCCCCAACGCCATTCACCAATAGCCGCCAACTGCACAGGCCCAGCTAGTGTCCCCTCATTCCTAGCACTCTCTCCCCTCCTCTTCACCCTCTCCTCCTCCCCTACTCTCTCCCTCTCCTTGCACTCCCTCCATAACTCATCTACCCATTCTATCCCATACCTCCCCCACCTATCCCTCCACACCTCCCCCACTGCCCTCCTCTCCCTCTATTCTCCACCTTAGACATTAAAATCATACTGAACATAATTAACAGAAATGAATAAGGTAAGCATTTTGTGGCCAATGACAAAACATGAAAGAAGGTGGATGATGATGATGGATCTTCTGAAAGAGAAATCCCTGGCTGGTTTTGACATTTGAAGAAATGTACAAACATATAACATTCATCTTGTCTGAGAGGAAACAAGTACAGATGTGATAATAGCAGAACATTTCACCTATTCTCTTAAAGAAGTGTTTAACAGAGTCCACAGGTGGACTCTTTTTGAAAGAGGACAGCCTCACATGCATTTAATTGTAGGGATGCTCAGGGCTTCAATCATCTTACTCCTCAGCTTGGAGACAACGTTAAGGGTGACAGCAAGCATGTCTCTGTCATTACATAATTCAGATATGAAGTCAAAAAAGATAAATGGAATCGATGCAAGCATCAGCATTAAGCCCAACGACTAGTGGAACAGGACTGAGAGAGTTGGAGGATAATTACTATAGTCTTGAAGATAAGACACAAAATGCTGGAGTAACTCAGCGGGACAAGCAGCATCTCTGGAGAGAAGGAATGTGTGATGTTTCAGGTCGTGACCCTTCTGCAGACCGAGACGGGGGAATGGGAGAAATAGGCATATTGAAAGGTAAGATATGAAAACGAGAGATCACAGAAAATGTAGAATGGATCATCGTGAGAAAAGGTGGTTGTTGAGCTGGAGAGCAGGAGGAATCACAGAGGGTGCAGCGTGAGAGGGTGTGGTGGAATTTTCATTGGAGAGAGGAGAACTTCTTCGAAAAAAGCATTTTGCATCTATCCAGTGTAAGCCAGCATCTGCAGTTCCTTCCTACACAACTATGGTCTTGGATATCTTTGAAAACCCCCCCAGAAATTACTATCTGTACGAATCTCAGATAAATAATGCATATGCAAGATTGTTTCGAAGATATTGACAACAGTGTGCCTGATTAACTTGTAAAAGCAATTTAAAGCTAATAATCTGACGAGTAACGAATAACGAGTCTGAAGAAGGGTCTCGACCCGAAACGTCGCCTATCTCCTTCGCTCTTTAGATGCTGCTGCACCCGCTGAGTTTCTCCAGCTTTTTGTGTAACCCTCGATTCTCCAGCATCTGCAGTTCCTTCTTTAACAATTAAAGCTAATAATATTGGCTCTTTGTTTTACAACAAATTGCATCAAACAGTGCATTTCTTTTAAAAAGCGGCAATCTTCACGATCCCTTACAGTTATATTTTATGTCAGTACGATAAGGGGAAAATAATAATTGCCATTGTGCCACTGTTATTCAGCCTGTAATCTGGTATGGATAACTAATCTACTGAACAACAGATGTATAGTTTGATTGAAGAATAACCAAAATTGTTCTTCTAGTTAATAACAGATTGACATGCAGTGCAAATTTGTATATAAAGAGATACAGCTGCACTCTATATAGTTTACTCACAAAGAGGTAGGTGCTGGTGGCCAACTCAAAAACAACAAAACTTTAAATTTATGACTTCCATCAGACACGAGGATTGATTTAATTGCCAGCATCAACCAAGTGGCACTGAATGTAGGTTACTAACCAAAGTAAAAATTACAGTCCTGAATATGAAGATGCTGAACAATTTCATTGTTCCATCCGGGGCATGTGACAAAACACTCTTGACTCTAGCGCAGTGTTAAGGAAAAGATCAAACTGAATGGACCCAGTAACCACAAAGAGGTAGAGGTAGCCCCGCCACGTCATGATGCCCTATTTCTTGTAAAAGAGGTGCAAATAACTAATAACCGAGTCGGAAAAGGATTCTGTGTGAAGTACTTGGTCAGAAAATGTATAAACATTAAACCAACGTGTACAATGGACGCTTTGATGTTTTCTCTCTATGTGTTGTAAACATGTTAATTTAAACAGGCTTATTAGGCATATTAAAGCAGGTAGTCAATGTGCATATGATAAACAAAATACCGTAAATGAACTAAATCGGAAATAGTCATAGTTTAATCCAAAAGACAGCAATGAAAAATAAACATCACTACATCAGAACAGAGGGATTAATGACAAAAATCCAAGCTTTTGCATTTTCCATTGTCGTAGTACTCTTTACATACTTTATTGACCTAGTTATTTAAACTACTTTACCCAATGAATTGCTTTATAATTTGGTTGAATAAAAGACCTTGCTAAGATTCCCCTATCATATTTGCAATACATCTTAACTTAAAAATTACTACAAATGTTTGTGTTCGATCTTACAGTAACCATCCTCCATAAACACATGAAAATTGAGTTGAAAAATATAATTCATATCATTGATGTTTGAAGAATTAGGAATCATAGCGATTATTCAGAAGTAAAAATGTCTCATCTATGGTCACATTTGAATCAAACTGCCATAAAATTCAGTAACATGCACTTTGCTTTAAAAAATATAGTTACTACATTTTATTTGTAGATCAGATAACACAAGTCAGTAGAAGTGACACTATCATCACCTCCATAATTCTACGTTGCTGCCAAAGAAACTTGATTTCTAAATGCAGTTACTGAATTATTTTGCAAATAGCAGGACTGCACTGAAGTTGGCAGGTCTTCAATGTGATTTGATGCGAGCGAAGCATGATCGTGGTTTTAGCTATGAGTAGTTTCTGTTTAAACTGTTTAATTACAGGGATTTTGTGTGTGTTGTCAGCAAGGGGACCAGATAATGGCCTTCCTCGTCCTGTAACTTCAGGGACCTATTAACGCATTTCAGATAGCAGTTAAGAGCCAAATGCATCACAGTGGGGTTGGGAATCACATAAGGGATAAGAAAACATAGTCCCATCCCTGCATGACATCAGAGAAGCAGATATTTTTTATTCAACAATATTTAAATGGAATTTAAAATTCTCCAACTAGTAGTATAGCATTTCACACAATCATTATCTCAGAACTCTGGATTACTTTGAGTGGATTTCTTAAATTACAAGCAAGATGTGGACATCATGCATGTTATTCTGCCTTACACCTTAACAACCACTGACGTAAAAGCTTCATGTATAAATGTATGAAATGCCATTGTACAATTCTGAAAAAGCACTTAATTGAACCAGCAGCCCGTCTTTTCAAACACAGGCAAACCTGCTGAGTTATAACCTGCATGCTTTTGTTCAAGATTTTCACTTTGTCTTCTTTGTGTTTTAAACCAGCCAAGTTTCTTACCATGCCTATTACCATCTGCACAACTTCTGGTGGGATTTCGAATCCAAGGTTGCCAGTCTCAAACAACCACCTGTTAACTACCGGGCAGTTGATTACTTGGCTAATACTAGCAAAGGAGTTTCAATCTGTATAAAACTAATGTTACCGATAATACCCAAGACAAAGTTACATCTAAAACAATACACTTTGTTGGCAATGTGTGGCGAGGTTAAGGACTTGAAGAAAAATACCAGTTACCAATACTGGGTAAATTATCAATTTGCAACCCTACATTTCCTTAAAAACCACAAGCCTGAAAACACTGACGAGTCCCAACAACTTTTATATAGAGAGCCATTTAGTAAAAATACACCTCACTAACCGAACAGATCGAATGCAAACCTAAACGTTGGCGCTTTTTTTTTTAAACCACAAAGTGTAAAAAACAATTTTTGGGGGGGGGGATCACTTTAAATCGCTGATGTTAAAACAAGTTTTCGATTTTTCGTTTTCCATAAAAACAATTTAGATCGATCTCGAAGATGGTATTTAATCACTATATTCACTCTATCGTTCATTGTTATGAGAGTGGAAGGAACAAATTATTTGGATTTTAAAAATAGATTTTGATTGTTCACATCTGTCAACCAACACCATTAAATACAGAGCGAGAAGATATGACACGATCAGGGCTCGGCGAAGCCCAGATACAGGCCCCTTGCAGATAACGTGTGTGTGTGTGTGTATGCATTCATTCAGTCTTCACTCACCTCCATGGAAACCCTCCAGCCTTGCATGGCCGAGACGCCGAAGCCGAATTTGTCGGTGGATCGCTCACTGGAGCTCTTCACCGTGTTGGGTTGAGACAGGTAAGCGCCCATACTTCTTGTGCCCGGCGGCCTCGGTGTACTCCTCTTCCTCCAACAACAGCAGCAGCAACAGCAGCAGCAGCAGCAGCAGCAGCAGCAGCAGCAACCTCCTCAGACGAGCTCAGGCCGCTTCCCCCCCCCCCCCGTGCACAGAGGAGGAAGCGCTCAGCCGGACGGATTGATTGACGGACGCGCCGGGGCACGCACGCGGGATGGGGGTAGGGGAGCCGGTCACCAGGGCAACCGCCGGGCCCACCGCCGCGGCTGCAGCCTGAGCCCGAGTCTTCAGCACTCGAGGGCGCTCGCCGCCACGCACACGCACCCACACCTCATTCAATCACTCGCGGGGGCCTCTCCGCCGCCTCACGGAAGGCTTTTTAAACAAAGACTCGGCGCGCAATGACCCGGCGTTCCCTCAGCCTGGACACAAGTACAATTATCCCGTTGTACTCTCGGAATCGTCGATATTATTTTTGAAATTACAAACAAATAGATTTATATATATATATATATATTTAAAAAAATAAACCGCTGGGAGTCGCTTTCTTTTAATATATAAAAATCTGCGGTCATGTGACGCAACGAGAAAAAAAAACCCCGGCAGTTAAACTCGTGCGTCACGTCCGGAAACCGATGGCGGCATCCCTTGCTCCCGGAAGTGAGGTGAAGCGAAGCGCGGGATTTCAACAAGCTCTTCAATCCCGGAAACTGGGTAGAATTGTACTTCCGGAACATGACTTTCCAAGTATATTTACTATGCACTAAATCTATTTTTTTAATTATATTTTGATTGTGATCGTGTACAGTGTAACGAACAGAATATAAAGGAGGAGAGTTAAATCTTCTTTGGGTATGTGAAGAGGAAAAAAAATAGTTAAGACCCTTGAAGACTGAAAAGGGTGACTTTATTATGGGGAACAAGGAAATAGCAGATGAGTTGAACAGGTCCTTTGGATCCGTCGTCACTAAGGAGGACACAAACAGTGGCCAGAGGATCTGGGGTGACGGAGGAACATAAGGAAATCCACATTAGGCAGGAACTGGTGTAGACTGATGGGGCTGAAGGCTGATAAATCCCCGGGGCCCGATGGTATGCATCCCATAGTACTGAAGGAAGTGGTTCGGGAAATCGTGGATGCTTTGGTGATAATTTTCCAATGTTCTATAGACTCAGGATCAGTTCCTGTGGATTGGAGGGTCGCTAATGTTATCCCACTTTTTAAGAAAGGCGGGAATTATAGACCAGTTATAGACCAGAATTATAAATATAGACCAGAATATGAAACGGAATTATAGACCAGTTAGCCTGACATCGGTGGTGGGGAAGATGCTGGAGTCAATTATAAAAGATGAAATAGCCGCACATTTGGATAACAGTAACAGGATCGGTCCGTGTTGGCATGGATTTACAAAGGGGAAATCATGCTTGACTAATCTTCTGGAATTTATTGAGGACGTAACGAAGAAAATGGACAAGGGAGAGCCAGTGGATGTAGTGTACCTGGACCTTCAGAAAGCATTTGATAAGGTCCCACATAGGAGATTAGTGGGCAAAATTTGGGCACATGGTATTAGGGGTAGAGTGCTGACATGGATAGAAAATTGGTTGGCAGACAGGAAACAAAGAGTTGGGATTAACGGGTCCCTTTCAGAATGGCAGGCAGTGACTAGTGGGGTACCGCAAGGCTCTGTGCTGGTTCCGCAGCTATTTACAATATACATCAATGATTTGGATGAAGGGATTTAAAGTAACATTAGCAGATTTGCAGATGACACAAAGTTGGGTGGCAGTGTGAACTGAGAGGAGGATGCTATGAGAATGCAGGGTGACTTGGACAGGTTGGGGGAGTGGCCAGATGCATGGCAGATGAAGTTTAATGTGGACAAATGTGAGGTTATCCACTTGGGTATCAAAAACAGGAAGGCAGATTACTATCTAAATGGTGTCAAGTTGGGAAGGGGAAGTACAACGGGATCTGGGGGTCCTTGTTCATCAGTCTATGAAAGTAAGCATGCAGGTACAGCAGGCAGTGAAGAAAGCAAATGGCATGTTGGCCTTTATAACACGAGGAGTCGAGTGTAGGAGCAAAGAGGTCTTTCTGAGGTTGTACAGGGCCCTAGTGAGACCACACCTGGAGTATTGTGTGCAGTTTTGGTCCCCTAATTTGAGGAAGGACATTCTTGCTATTGAGGGAGTGCAGCGTAGGTTTACAAGGTTAATTCCCGGGATGGCGGGACTGTCATATGCTGAGAGAATGAAGCGACTGGGCTTGTACACTCTGGAGTTTAGAAGGATGAGAGGGGATACTATTGAAACATATAAGATTGTTAAGGGTTTGGACATGCTAGAGGCAGGAAACATGTTCCCGATGTTGAGGGAATCCAGAACCAGGGGCCACAGTTTAAGAATAGGGGTAAGCCATTTAGAACGGAGACGAGGAAACACTTTTTCTCACAGAGAGTTATGAGTCTGTGGAATTCTCTGCCTCAGAGGGCGGTGGATGCCGATTCTCTGGATACATTCAAGAGAGAGCTAGATAGGGCTCTTAAAGATAGCGGAGTCGGGGGATATGGGGAGAAAGCAGGAACGGGGTACTGATTGGGGATGATCAGCCAATGGCCTACTCTTGCACCTATTGTCTAAATGTGCATTGATTTCGAAATACTGTTAAATAAAAGATAAATATTATGTCGTTAGATGGACGGAATGTCAAGTTACACAATTTTAATTGTTTTCTTTGTGTATTATTAAATTATGCTAATTCTTGTATAGCATAATTTGACTTGCAAACGGGCTCATGCTGTTGACTTCCTTTGGAAGCATACCATAAAGTTAAGGTAGACACAAAATGCTGGAGTAATTCTCTGGAGAGAAGGAATGGATGACGTTTCGGATCGAGAGCCTTCTGCAGACTCAAAGTTAAGATGGACATCTAAAACGAAGCAGAAAATTCTGCAAATACTCAGCAGGTCATCGTGCATCTGTAGATATTTCAGACAGATGACCATCCATCAGAAATTGAAAAAGTTAGAAATCAAAGATGCTCATAGGTGTCAGAGTACGGGGCAGTGAAAAGAAAATGGGCTGAGTGGATCCAGCATAATCTGCTTTCATGTCATGTTATATCATGTGAAACTGAATAATACAGATGGGGGACATCTCGACTGAGAAAATACTGAGGCCTTATTAATCTGGTTTACTAAACATGATTGAATTGTGAAGTAGACTCGATGGCCGAATGGCCTTATCTACTCCTATAACTTGTAAACTGATCTGGCAGGAGTAGTAGTCATTAATAGAGATGCAATTCTGTAGCTGCAAGGAATTGTCTGCAATTTCTGGAAATATGAAACGTAGGTAGTGAGACGTAGTACCAAGTGGAGTAGGTGTTGGTGGAGAAGAAATAGTGAACCAGGGATTTGTGGAGCAAGTGGTCCTTTACGAGCTGAAAGGAGAGAAGGATACTTGCATTTTATAGTGTGTTGTGTTGAAGGTGGTGGAAATTCCAGAGGACGAACTATTGAATGCGGAGTCTGGCAGAATGCAAGGTGAGCAAGAGGGAACCCAATATTCAAATTGATAAGAAGGTAGACAAAAAGCTGGAGAAACTGAGCGGGTGAGGCAGCATTTATGGAGCAAAGGAATGGGTGAAGTTTCGGGTCAAGTCACTTCTTTAGACTGATCAAATTCAAATTGATAAGATCCGTTGTTTATGAAATGGAACATGGTTGTTGTGGGCCTTTCTAGTATTGTAGCAGAAGAACACAATTGGGAGAAAAAGTAATCTCAGAAGGACTGGGATGGAAGCAGAACAGATGGAAGTGAGTATTAGATTCCTTTAGAATCCAGGTGAGAAGAGATGTGATATAATGGAAATAGGTCGCTAACATTCCTTGAAGCAAAACATTCAGGAATGGACAAATGAAAGTTAGTGCAGATTGGATATTGGCAGGTCAGGTCCATCTGATTGGGGATGATCAGGTACTGTTGAGCATGATCCGCCATGATCACAGTGAATGGCATTGCTGGCTCGAAGGGCCTACTCCTGCACCTATTATCTATCTGTCTTATTTTCCAGAAAGCAGCATGAAAAATCAACAAACTAGATAAAAGTGAAGGAGTGGCCCTAACTAGGACTGAAACCAAGACTGTTCTCTCCACTTCCTACATTCCTTCCCTCGTATGGTTCCACTTTATATCTCCCATAAACTGCAGCCCTTTGATGACTCCACTTATCACTTCTCGCCATCTCCGCACCTCGCATCCATCTGCCAATCAGCCCCTCCTTGCCAAGATCCACCTATCACTTGCCAGTGTTTGTCCCATCTGTCCTCTTTATACTGGCTTTCTCCTCCCTACTCTTTTAGTCTAGATGCAAGGACTCAACCGGAAAGCTGACTGTCCATTTTCATTTATAGCTGCTGCCCAACCTGCGGAGTTCCTCTGGCAGCCTTTTTTTTGCTCCGGGTGTCAGCTTTTGTCTTTTGTGTTCTCTGCTACCAACTGCCACCCCTGCCCGTTTACAAATTTGGAGGGGTTTTGATATTTGACAACAAATGTTGAAAAAATGCGGCAGAAATTGCTGCAGATTTACAGCAGCGGCGGGGTTTTCTGTTTACGTATATATTTTATCCTATATACACACATTCTGATAATGTCATTGACCTAAAGCATCTTATTTCCATTTCTCATCATAGATTTTGCCTAACCTTGTGGATATATCCGAAGGTTTCTGTTTATTTCATGTTAACGCTGTTAAAAAATCTTGGTTCAAAACGTAGGCGTTACGGAACACGATATTTGAACAATAAAATAATAATTCAAAATAAAGTCAAAGGCGAGGAAGATAAGAACATGGCTGTATTGTTCTGATGAGGTTAGTTTATCTTGTCATCATGTTCTTGCACAGACATTGCGGGCTGGAGGGTCTGTTCCCATACAGTACTTTTCTACGCTTCTCATGATTAAATTCAACTGCGTGTAAAAGCAAAACTTCATGCAAATGCTGCCTGATCCACTGAGTTCCTCCACAACTTTGTGTTTTTCTCTCAGGATTCCAGCATCTGCAGTTCCTTGACTCTAAAGTTCATTTTGTCCAGATCTATCACCATGGGTGAGGAAACGATGCAATGTTGATTGGGCATTGTGGCTGTCAATCATTCAGGGATTGTAAATGGCATCACACAGAAACCACTGTGTCAATCACAGTCAGAGTGAATGAAGCCCAACACAAATTTCACTTTGGCAGCTTTTACAACCCAGTGATGTGATATTGATTTCTCTAACTTCAAGTAACCCTTGCTTTCCTTCTCTCCCTGTTCCTCCCCCACCCTAGTTCTCCGACTAGTTTCACTGTCCTTCTGATTAATTTTACTGTTTGCCTCGATGTCACCTTCCCCTTAGCTGAACAATAAACTATTCTACATCTCCTTGATCATCGTCTGCTTTGATTTGTATTTTCACACTGTGCATGCTCGTTGTACCCTTCCATATCTCTAGTTTCCCTATCCCCTGACTCTCAGTCTGAAGAAGGGTCTCGACCCGAAACGTCACCCATTCCTTCTTTCCAGAGATCCTGCCTGTCCTGCTGACTTACTTTAGCATTTTGTGTCTGTCTTCATATAAATGCTGCCTGATCCGCTGAGTTCCTCCAGAACTTTGTTTTTTGCTCAGGATTCCAACATCTGCAGTTCCTTGCCTCTAGTCTTCATATTGTCCAAATCTATCACCATGGGTGTGGAAGCGATGTAATGTTGATTGGGCACTGGATGTCAATCATTCGGGGATTGCAAATGGCATCACGCGGAAACCTCCATGTCAATCAGACCGAAGATAGACACATTTTCAAGTAACTCAGCGGATCAGGCAGCATCTCTAGAGGAAAGGAATAAGTGACGTTTCACGTCGAGACCCTTCTTCTGACTGAAAGTCAGGGGGAAATGAAATGGGAGATATAGAAGGAGATATAGAACAAATGAATTAAAGAAATACAACAAAGTCCATTGTTAGCTGTGGGATAGGTGATAACGAGTTGGAAGACAAGGATGCGGGAGGGACGGATGGTGTAAAGGTTACTTGAAGTTAAATAAATCAATATTCATACTGCTTTGGTTTAGTTTAGTGATGCAGTGCCCACCGGGTTCGCACAGACCAGCAATCCCCGCACACCAACACTATCCTACAATTTTACCAAAGCCAATTAACCTACAAACTGGTCTCGACCATTCCTCTCCATACCTGTCCCGCTGAGTTACTCCAGCATTTTGTGTCTATCTTTGATTCAAACCTGCATCTGCAGTTCACATTTAACCTACACACCTATAGGCTTGTGTGGGAGGACACCGGAGCACGTGGGAGAACGTACAAACTCCGTACTGACAAGCCATGGTCAGGATCGAACCCGGGTCCCTGGCGCTGCAAGGCAGCAACTCGACCGCTGCATCATTGTGCTAGCAGGGTGAAATATAAGTATCAAGTATCCTTTATTGTCATTCCGACCTTTCAGTCTAAACGAAATTTCATGCCTTGCAGTCATAACATAGAATAAAATAACAAAAACACACAATAAACACAGATTTAACATCCACCACAGTGAGTTCACCAGGCACCTCCTCACTGTGATGGAAGGCAAAAAGTCTTAAGTCTCTTCCCTCCTTGTTCTCCCTCTGCGCTGAGGCGATCCAGGCCTCCGATGTTGTGACCCCGCCGGGTGATGGTAAGTAAGTCAGTCCCGCGGCTGAACCCGAGATCTGAAGCTGCTCTGTTAACCCTTGCTTTCCTTCTCTCCCTGTTCCTCCACCACCCTAGTTCTCCGACTAGTAGCTTCCAGCTCTGCTCTGTTCCCCTATTTTGCGTTCGTCAATCAAACCGTTCCGCCCCGCCCTCTCCCCGCTTGCGTCATCGGACTGCCTCAGCCCGTGCGCGTGACATAACCGTTGGGAGAAGCTCCTTGGCCGTGACGTCACCGGCCACTGCCATCACCGTCCCGCCTCCAGGCGGAAGCTACCCGACGCCGATTGGCCCGCCCACCTGTCAATCAGCGGGACGTCAGACGCCCGGGGGAAGTGGGCGGAGCGGTTTGAGCGCCTGAACGAATGGAGTTGATGGTGCGGTCGCCATTAACGTGCTGAGAGGAACGGCCCGACGGAGAGACGGACGACTCCACAGCTTTAGTTCCTCACTCCGCGAAAGCAGGGCGTGCGTAACGCTTCACCGAAGTCTCTTTTCCCTCGCTTACCCTAGAGCCGGTGTCCGAATAGCAAGGCCGCCGCCGGGAGTGGAAGGGGGCAGAGGCGCGGCGCTGCGCTCGGGGGACGACGAGGTGATGTCGGAAGGCGAAAAGGCGGCGGCGGTAGCTGCAGCCGCCGACAAGGCAGCCGAGACATTGAATACGACGGCCGAGGTGGACGACGAGGAGGAGGAGGAGAGCGAAGACGAGAGCGAGATCCTGGAGGAGAGTCCGTGTGGCCGCTGGCAGAAGCGACGAGAGGAGGTGAGAGCCGTGAAGGAAACAAACCTGCCCCCCACACACTCATCACCACGCACGCCAGGCCCCCTTTTAAATCTTTTCATTTTCCCAAGGAGCATTCAATGCCCCAATCCAGACATATATTTTGACGAGCCTTCACATTCCAGCAATGCGCTAGGCTCACGAAGTAAAACGAGGAGGGCACGTCAATTGTCTGAGGAAGTTCTTGACTGTTCGGACAATCCCTGCAAGAATGGAGCCTTGGTAGCTGCTGCTTCCTATTCCACTACATTTCAATTCACTGTAAAAACACTAAGCCCAGGGTGCTTTTTTAAAATATGATTAGTCCATTGAGATTGCGATCTAGTGTCATCCCGTTTTTTTAAAAGAACTGCCGATCTTAAAAGTGCTGTCGGACTTCTACGGGTGAGGCAGCAACTATGGTGGGAAATGAACAGACGATGTTTCGAGTTGGGTCTGAAGAAAGGTCCCGACCCGAAACTTCGTTTGTCCGTCTCCCTCTACAGGGAATACTGCCTGACATAAAGTTCCTCCACCACTTTGTTCTTTGCCTTTTTTAAGCCTAAGGTTCTCACTCATCAGAACAACATAGTTTGGAATATTGGAGACAAATTTGCTGTGTAACCTATTGTTTGTAATCCTATTGTGATTTGGTTTTGTTGACAAGAGACAGTTCTGGGTAAGGATAGGTGCAAAATATACTCGTGATTTTAAACTTGTTCAATTAGTGTGCAAATTTATATTTCAATTAAAGGTCAGATCTCTCGATAGTTTTGACAACAAAAAACTCCCTAAATCTGTCAATTTAATTGGATAAAATTCAGAATTGTTTTGCATACCACTAAATGACAATCCTATCGACAGCCTGCTTTTTGCTGAGTTAGAAATAATAAAAAAAAATGTGTATATCTGAATCCGGACTAAGTTTATGACCGCACATCTTTATCACATTGACTGCTTCCCTTTACATTTGTAACATTAGTTGTTACTTTATCATTAACCTGTTGTTGAAAGTCTTTTGCAGAGTTGGCTCTTCTACTTTTTTGCTAACTGATCTCTTGGTCCTCAACATTCATTTAGCTACAATGATTTTAATTCCTTCATTATGGTTTCAGTGCATGTCCAACATTAAGGGCTACTTATTCTCATATCTGTGCTTACCTAACAAAGGTGTAAGAAGAGAGCGGGTTTAAGAACTGGATTAAGTTGAGTGAAAGGAAGAGAATTCCAGAGCTAAAGGGCCTGTTTGGTTGCAAAGGAAGTATCATAGGAACTGATGGATGTAAAACGTGCTAGAGATTTGACAGGATAAGAATGATGAGGAGGAAAATATCTACAGTTGACATGACAGAGTAAGAAGCAGTCCTGTTCGCTGGCGTTGGAACAGGAACTTAACAGGAGAAACCAGTCATGGAATTATATAACAGAAGGCAGTTGTACATCTGTGTATGGACAATTTTGTGGGAAATGGATCGTATGTTTGTCAAGTGCAGGATATGAATATGGATATAACAATATTTAGAAAATCAAATGTAATATTATCAATGTTTACATATGAGTAAATCGAAACCTGGTGAGAAGATAAAGGATTCAAATCTGTTTTTGTATTTTCTCAATACAAATCCTCCATTTTATAACTTAATACTTGCTGTAAAATGAATGCACAAACAGCACTAAAGGAGTTGGCATGGGAGAAGTTGTAATATTTTTCTTAACACTCTTTCTCTGTGTAAAGATATGCTTGTTGTGCAAATCGGTGTATTCCAGCTATTTCTAATGATTTGTGGATGTCTGACACAAATTGGATTGATTGAGGAGATGAAGAGGTAAATAACTATGATCATGCTGCAGATGCAAAGTTATTTTTCATGTCCATTGATTCTTGGGCAGGAAAGGATGTGAGGGACATCTTGGACTTTAATCTCCAAGCAAGATATTTATTTTGCATTTTACACATTGAGGGTTTGACAGCCTGTAGTTTGTGGGCATCATAGGAGCCAATACTAAACATTGGACGATTTAGCAATATTGTTGTTAAAGAAGGAACTGCAGATGCTGGAGAATTGAGGGTTACACAAAAAGCTGGAGAAACTCAGCGGGTGCAGCAGCATCTAAGGAGCGAATGAGATAGGCGACGTTTCGGGTCGAGACCCTTCTTCAGTCTGAAGAAGGGTCTCGACCCGAAACGTCGCCTATCTCCTTCGCTCCTTAGATGCTGCTGCACCCGCTGAGTTTCTCCAGCTTTTTGTGTAACCCTTAGCAATATTGTTGACTACTTGGTACATTGCAGTTAACACTAGGGAGCGCACCTTTAGATTGAGGGCAATAGCCTGTAACAAAATTGGTCTGTGTCCTTTAACTGTAGTGCAAGCCTTCTGAATGTTTCACATCTATTTGAAATTGTTTATATACATATGATAGGGCAGCTAATCTCCTGGGTTGAAAGAGAAGGAGAGTTAATGTTTTTTTATCTAAACTGCACCTCGTGTTATAGAATAAAACAAATTCCGCTGGCTTGTTTACATTTTAATTTTCCTCTTACCTGCAGGGAGGCTTGCTAAAGATGTTTGTTTCACTAATCACACAAGCTGAATTTTGGACTACTGACATCAAAAGCTTGCATTAAAAATGTTATTTAAATCGGGAAGCTTGATGTCAGTGAACAATCTTCAGAAATGTAATGGGTATCAAGGTGGCATGACATTAAGTATCCATTTAACTGAATTCTAGCTCTTGAGTATGAATCCAGCTGCTCAATGACATAGATATTTAGTTAATGGGAAGGCCTGCGGCCAATAGTTTTACTTTGTATGGTAATTAATCTGTATGGTTTAAACACTTGTGGTCAGGTAGTGCTACAGGACACTAAGGATATTGGAGAGAGAACAGTAAGACGGTTGAACAGGGAGATTCATAGAAAGGTAGAAACATAGAAAATAGGTGCAGGAGTAGGCCATTCGGCCCTTCGAGCCTGCACCGCCATTCAATATGATCATGGCTGATCATCCAACAGTATCCCGTACCTGCCATCTCTCCATACCCCCTGATCCTTTTAGCCACAAGGGCCACATCTAACTCCCTCTTAAATATAGCCAATGAACTGGCCTCAACTACCTTCTGTGGCAGAGAATTCCAGAGACTCACGACTCTGTGTGAAAAATTATTTTCTCATCTCGGTCCTAAAAGACTTCCCCCTTATCCTTAAACTGTGACCCCTTGTTCTGGACTTCCCCAACATCGGGAATAATCTTCCTGCATCTAGCCTGTCCAACCCCTTAAGAATTTTGTAATTCTCTAAAAGATCCCACCACAATCTTGTAAATTCTAGCGAGTGCAAGCTGAATCTATCCAGTCTTTCATCATATGAAAGTCCTGACATCCCAGGAATCAGTCTGGTAAACCTTCTCTATACTCCCTCTATGTCTTTCCTCAGATTAGGAGACCAAAACTGTACGCAATATTCCAGGTGTGGCCTCGCCAAGACCCTGTACAACTGCAGTCGAACATCACTGCTCTTAGACTCATCCTTTTGCTATGAATGTTAACATACCATTCGCTTTCTTCACTACCTGCTGCACCTGCATGCCTACTTTCAATGACTGGTGTACCATGACACCCAGTTCTGTTGCATCTCCCCTTTTCCTAACCAGCCACCATTCAGATTAGTCTACTTTCCTGTTTTTGCCACCAAAGTGGATAACCTCACATTTATCCACATTATACTGCATTTGCCCATTCACCCAACCTCAAGTCACCTTGCAACCACCTAGCATCTTCCTCGTAGCTAACACTGCTCCCCAGCTTCGTGTCATCTGCAAACTTGGAGATGTTGCATTCAATTCCCTCATCCAGATCATTAATATATATTGTAAATAGCTGGGGTCCCAGCACTGAGCCTTGTGGTACCCCACTAGTCACTGCCTGCCATTCTGAAAAGGACCCGTTTACTCCTACTCTTTGCTTCTTGTCTGCCAGCCTGTTCTCTATCCACATCAATACTGATATAACACACCCACTGGTTCTCCCTTATCCACTCTACTAGTTACATCTTCGAGAAATTCTATATGATTCGTCAGACATGATTTACCTTCCATAAATCCAAGCTGACTTTGTCCAATGATTTCACCACTTTCCAAATGTGCTGCTATTCCATCTTTAATAACTGACTCTAGCAGTTTCCCCACTACCGATGTTAAACTAACTGGTCTGTAATTCCCCGTTTTCTCTCTCCCTCCCTTTTTAAAAAGTGGGGTTACATTAGCTACCCTCCAATCCTCAGGAACTACTCCAGAATCTAAAGAGTTTTGAAAAATTATCACTAATGCATCCACTATTTCTGGGGCTACTTCCTTCAGTACTCTGGGATGCAGCCTATCTGTCCCTGGGGCTTTGTCGGCCTTTAATCCATTCAATTTACCTAACACCACTGCCCGGCTAACCTGGATTTCACTCAGTTCCTCCATCTCATTTGAACCCCGGTCCCCTGCTATTTCCGGCATATTTATGCCTTCCTTCGTGAAGACAGAACCAAAGTAGTTATTCAATTGGTCTGCCATGTCCTTGTTCCCCATGATCAATTCACCAGTTTCTGACTGCAAGGGACATACATTTGTTTTAACTAATCTTTTTCCACATATCTTTAAAAACTTTTGCAGTCGGTTTTTATGTTCCCTGCCAGTTTTCGTTCATAATCTAGTTTCCCTTTCCTAATTAAGCCCTTTGTCCTCCTCTGCTGGACTACTGCTCTACTATCCCTTGGACTTGAAGGTCATGTAGTCATAGGTGTATATGGAGTAAGTCATTGGCATATTACCATTTTGTCAATTTAGTCATGAGTCTAGTAGTCATGTTTTAAGGTAACTACAGCTCTTGTTTAATAGGGAAATCTTGCCGGTGCTTGGAAATATATATATTTCAGATTTGAAGGACTTCATTCAACGAGCAGACAAATATATTTAAGCAAATGCTTATCTGTAAAATTGCTAACTTGGTTGCTATAATCTGCTCTAAAATGGCCTCAACTCTAAAGTGTCTATCGTGTTCTCGATGAGCAATAGAAGAGCTCCTTGTTTATGTAGGCTAGAGTAGCCAAGTCGCTTATTTCTGTTCCTGATTTATATGAATATGGCAGTATTTAATATGTAGATTGGACTTCAAGTTCTCTCCTGGGAATTATAGAAATAGTTCAAAACCAAATCCGGTACATTCCAGGCTAAGGTTTTGCATTCCATTTTGGAATTTGACTGACTTGATGTGATTATGCAGCATTTGTAATTCAGATCCCTAAATGAGCCCTTTATTTCGCTTTGCCCTCCCAAAAAGCCCTCTTGAATCTCTTTTTAAAAAAAAAGTATCTCCATGCTATTTATTTTACCTTTGAAAAAAGCAAAGTGATGGAGGAACTCAGTGGAGGGAATGGACAGAAGTTTTATGTTGGCACTTTTCTTAAGTCTGAAGAGTGGTCTGGGCCAAAACACCACCTGTCCATTCCTTCCACAAATGCTGCCCGACTCGCTGAGTTCCTCCAGTACCTTTTTGCTCAATACTCCAGCATCTGCAATTTCTTGTTGTCAACTTATTTTCAATTGTGTTCATTTTATTTTATTAGTGCATGATAAAATTAATATTTGACTAATACTTGGCACTCATTTTGGAAGGGGTTTGGGTTTTATGACCAGAGAGGATTCAGAAAATTAATTGGTGTCTGGCTTCTATGATGGTTAATATTATTTATGTTAAGTAGCCATGTTCATTCATTATTTTCTTTTGGTTTTTAAGTAATTATTATGCTGACAATTTTGTGCATCCTGCGATGGAAATTCCTAGAATTCTCCCCACATCTCCCACTCGATAGATGCTTTTGCCAGTCCAAGGTAGATACAAAATGCTGGAGTAACAGCGGGACAGGCAACATCTCTGGAGAGAAGGAATGGGTGACTTTTCGGGTTGAGACCCTTCAGACCTGTCCAGTTGTGATGAATTGTTCCTGACCAGAATTATTGACATTTTCTCTGCCCATGGATGTTACCTGATGTACCGTGCTGTCTTTGTTTCATGTTGCCAGTACTTGAACTCCTTGGGAGTTTTTTGTGCTCCTAAATAATTCCCCATTTTGGTTGACAAATGGGGATCTATACAAATGCAATGTACCTGGTTTAAATTATATCTATTATATCTATTATCTATTATATCTATTATTGTCTGTCTTAATACCAGAGTTGCAGAAGTGTGTTGGGTTGGGATGATTGCTATAATAATTTACACAGTTTAGAGACTCGCTATACATGTGACACTGTTTTCTGTTGTTCTGGGATTAGTTAGATTGGGATTAGGTTTTACCAGTTCAGCAGTTATTGTTAGTTCTCAAGACATGGATAATGTGTTCATCTTGTGATCTGCTTTTATGGTGAACTCTGGCATGTAAGGTTTTGTATCTTACTCTGATGACTTGCATTTCGGTAGGAAAACAATGCTGAAGTTTTGTTCACTCCTTGCTAATCTGGAAGATTATCCTGCTCCATGGTTGATGTTGCCCATGAGGTTGTTTTCTTCCCACGTATGTGGATGTTTTGTTTCCAAAATTAGAATTAGTGTTCTCCTTGAGCTCAGCAGGATTGGGGCATTTTGGATTGGGGTGAAATATGGTTCCACATCCTGCAGTGTCAGTCAAGGTCATTCTCGACAAAAAACCCACTCATTAAAGTAATATTCCTCTAGTTTTTCTTGTTCTTCGAGTTGGCCATCTCGTCATTCGTTAACAATGGCAAAATGTGTAATCCTTGCTGTAAATATTACCAGCAATCTGTCTTCTTCTTTCGTGTGGCGTGCACAGCCTAAAGTTGTTGGACAACTTGTTCTATTTAATCTTCCGTTTGTGCACGTCGAGTTGATTGCATTAGTCGAAACAGGGCGGACCACGTGAAGGTTGCAATCTTATCATGGACCAACCACATTAAAGCGACAAACAAGAAGGAACATCAACACCTACTTCCTCAAGACACTGATTAAATTTGACACGTCTTCAATGACTTAAAACCTTTACAAATGTGCCAGAGATCATGCTTTCTGGTTTCTTCATAGCTTGGTTTTGGAATAGCTCTTTCCAAGATCACATGAAATTGTGGAGAGTTGTGGATATAGCTCAGTCCATCACAAGGACCAGATTCAATGTACACTTTACATTGCCTCTGGGAAATCCGCCAGCATAATCAAAGACCCTTCACACTCTGGTCATTCCTCCTTCTCCCTGTTCCCATTGGGATGAAGATGCAGAAGGTTGAAAGTGCACACCATCAGACTTGGGAACAACTTCACCTCTATTATCATGCTTCTGGGTGGTTTATCCCATATGCTCGGACACTGCCCGAATCTCCTCCCACCTCATTGTGGATATTGGGTCTCAGGAAATGATGTTACAATGCTGAAAACTATATTGTGCAATCTGTATCTTTTTCCGCGATAGTATGTTTGCTTTGATTGTATTCATAGATAGTATTATCTGATTTGATTGAACAGGATGCTTTTCACCATATATCATACATGACAAATCTAACGTTATTTTTTTAGGCTGTGATATTTCCACATTCAGATCTGATTTTTGGGGAGCTGTCTGAAGACCCTGACATTTCTGGTAGTGAGCTTCATATTGAGCAGTGAGTGTTGTCTTGTCATGACAGTGTCATACAGGCCTGATCGAATGACATCTTGGGCACATAAGTGGAGACAAGACTAAGTAGCAGTGACATAAACACTAATATAAACATACAGGTTTGCAGGCATATTTGCTCTTGTGAGCTCGTATGTTTGATTGATTGGGCTCGGGCACAGATGGCCTTGCATATTGCCTGCCATGGCACTGTCAAGAACATCTTCCGTTTTGCTGATCCTTAGGCTTGCACGTGGGCTCTGCTGATGATATGTTACTTGGAAATACTTCTGAAATATTACATTTAGTATGGGTAAAGGGAGGGGAGAGGAATGGTGGGGTCTGGTAATTAGTGGTAAATAGAGCCAGGATGTTCAGGCGCTAAAAATCTCTGAAATAGACAGGCAAAAATGCATTATAAAATTACAAAAAAGGCACGAAAAGGCATTTATTGACAAAAAAGGCATATATTTCCACCACCAAAATATGATAATAGACAATAGGTGCAGGAGTAGGCCATTTGGCCCTTCGCGCCAGCACCGCCATTCAATGTGATCATGGCTGATCGTCCCCAATCAGTAACCCGTTCCTGCCTTCTCCCCATATCCCCTGACTCTGCTATTTTTAAGAGCCCTATCTAGCTCTCTCTGGAAAGCATCCAGAGAACCTGCCTCCACCGCCCTCTGAGGCAGAGAATTCCACAGACTCGCCACTCTCTGTGAGAAAAAGTGTTTCCTCGTCTCCGTTCTAAATGGCTTACTCCTTATTCTTAAACTGTGGCCCGTGGTTCTGGAGCCCCCAACATCGGGAACATGTTTCCTGCCTCTAGTATGTCCAAGCCCTTAACAATCTTATATGTTTCAATGAGATTTTCTCTCATCCTTCTAAACTCTAGCGTGTACAAGCCCAGCTGCTCCATTCTCTCAGCATGACAGTCCCGCCATCCCGGGAATTAACCTTGTAAACCTACGCTGCACTCCCTCAATAGCAAGAATGTCCTTCCTCAAATATGGTTAAAAATGATAATTGTAAAGTTATACTACATTAAATGACCAAAGTTGCCTGGTTGCACATAATTACTAGCATTTTTCAAATTATCTGGTGTTAAACTATGCCGTCTGTCAGACAGAATATGCTTCAGATGTGAAAAACCTTTCTACCCCAGCTGAGGTCACTGGTGCATACGCAAAACAAGCTACAAACGCTATATGCATATTGATATCTTGTGCCTAACAACAACCTTTGAGAACTTTAGCTGTGTTTTGTATTACTTCAAGATCTTTGTTAGCTAAAATCACTCTCTCACATTTTCCTTGTATGTCTTTACCAACATCGCCAGGAAATTTACGAATATCGTTAGTTACTTTGTTGAAAATCTGCTAGTTATTCACTAATGTTTCGCCACGTTTCTCAAAGGAAGTAATAGCTTGTGGGAAGTTTGCAAAATTGGAAGCAATAAACACTAGATCGCGTTGGAGGGACTTTTTCTGCATTATTTCACTGACAATCCTGACTGCAGCAGATTCTTCTTCAAAACAGTTGACGATTTATTTTATCTTTTCAAAATTTGCAGCATAGTAGAGTACAGCAGAGAGCGATGTACCCCACCTAGTCAAAACAGGCTGAGGAGGTAGCGGAATCTCAGGCGCCATTTCCTTGAACAACTGCACACGTGACGGTGCTTTAAGGAAGATTTTCTTGACATTGGAAACTAGGCGATTGACATTTGGAAACAAGCTACGTATGTGCTCAGCAATTCTATGGAGTCCGTGAGCTAAGCATGCCAAATGCAACATTTTGGGGAATAAATCTTTTCAGAGCACAAGCAGTTTTTTTCATGTACGGAGCTACATCAGACACCAACAGAAGAACATTCTTGTTTTATACCTTCTGGCCGAAGTACAGCAAGTGAAGATGTAAACAACTGAGCAATAGTTGAGCTGTTTGACATCTCCAATACTTTCGATGTTAACCAATACTCCTTTGATGGTTGACCTGCCTCCAGTGTACCGATGACCACATTGGCAACATATCTCCCCAAAGCATCGGTTGTCTCTATTGAGGTCCATGTTTTGTTGCGTGCAACTTCATCTCTAATTTTCTGCACAACAATGTTGAAGTTACTGTCAACGTAATTTTTCCGTAATGATGACTTGCTCGGTATATGTTCCTCTGTGTATTTTTCTAAAAAACCTCAGAGATTTGTTTTCCAATTTCCACAGTGGAATTCCAGCATCAATGAATGCGTTGCACAGATCACTGAAACTCAAATTTGCGACTGGAGCCAGCATTAAATGTTGTGAGGAGCCAGGCTTGCGTATTTTCTACCTTCAGTTTCTCTGCCACCGACTGGTGTTTAGCTGTCTGTACATGCTGGGAGACAAAATATTTATTCTCATGATTCATTGCTTTCTCACATGCTTTGCAAAATATCACACAGTTGTCTGTAGAGAATATATCACTCCCCTACACTCTCACCAAATCCTTCAGTTTTTTACAAGGCGTTGACTTGACTTTAGGCATTTTGACGTTTGCAGGGGTAGATTCCACAGGAACGGGGATGCAGACCTCTACAAGCAGGCCAAGTACAAGCTAAGAAGAGGAATGAGAGCTGTCAAGGAAAGGTACTCTGTGAAGTTGTGGAGCAAGTTCTCAGCAAATGACTCTTCTTCAGTGTGGAAGGGCTTGCAAGTAATCACAAGCTGCAAGAGGGAAAACCCCCGCTCCTTGGACAATCGTCAGCTGACCAACAACCTGAACGAGTTCTACTGCAGTTGCGATAAACAGAAATTCAACCATGGTACCCCCACACCCCTCCCCAATCAACAGTTCTCGCCTACTCACAGCCTGACTCCAGTTTGAAAATACTAGATCCTTCCGCACCTGCACCTCCCCAATCACCACTTCCCACCTACTTAAAGCATGACTCCAGTCTGCAAAGACTGGACCCTTTCCGACGCACCCCTTTCCAATCACCACTTAACACCCACTTACAGCTGGGTTTTGCCCTGGTGGTGTACATTTTCTTAAATGGCAAAAAAAGACTGATTTAGGCATTTAGAAAAGGGCATTATCTTCCTGAAATCATCAAAAAAGGCATGAAAAGGCACTTATGGCAAAATCCTGGCTCTAGTGAGAGAGCATTACTAGTTTTCCTTGTTCAAAGTTAATGCACACTAACATTGGCAGTGAAAAGAAAATGAGATATTGAAGTCATAACACAAAAATAGAAAATGCTGGAAATACTCATTAGGTCCTGCTGCGTCTGAGGGAAGAGAAAAAATTGCAGTTTCAGTAGAATTTTGGCCATATTACCCATGTCCCTTGCTGGATAGAAAGCATGCATAATAGCAGTTTATAATGTTTGAGTTCTGTGAATATCTATATCTTCCCTGTCCTGAGCTCGATATTTTCCTTTGAAGTTAAGTTTCGGACACCATTGTTTCCCAGATTGCTGTTCGATCCTCAACTGCTCTTTGAAAATGACTTCTAAAATGTATGTAAATATATAAATTTACCTTACAATAAATTATTCTAGAAAAGCTTTCCCTCCCTTGGGCTCAAATCCTCTGTGATAAGTCTGTCTTGATATTTTTGTTCCTGCATTCTCTGTAACAAACTGTTCCCTGCAGCTGCCCTGTCTTTGGAAAACTTCCTTATCTGTTCGTTGCTAAGCAGCACGTATTTTTAACTGTCATAGCACTTTTAAATTTAGTCTTTGTCTTTGTGTCTTTTTTTAGCTTTCCTCCCAGCAATCTCTAACTTGTTTATTCAAGATTTTGGATCATTTTAGATTTATAGTACAGATTGTAATATTTTAACAAAACACATCAATGCCACCACATTGGGGGCAATTGATATTAATTTGATATTAATATTAATTCAATAAAACCTTAATTTGAGTAGAATAGATTGACTGATATAGGGAGAATGTTCCTTCTACCTGAAGTACCTGACGTGTTTACTACCCAGTTCTCCACCTCGTGTCTTTCTTTACATGTTGAAGTTGGGTGGTACCAATGTATCACGTCTGCAATTGGGCAAGTCATTCGGTGAGAAATTGGGTATAAAAATCCCATCCTTCTTGATTGAATCTCTCTGACATTCAGAAGCTCTAAAACTTTAACTTTTTTAAATCGACAATAGAAACACATGGTAGAAATTTCTTTTTTAGTCATGTATATCTATACTTGCTTAGGTGTTGCATACTCCATTTTACTTGGTTGGAAGTGAATTGACATGCTCCTGAATGGGTTGAGCTTGACAAGTTCAGATGGCACATGTAAATGCTGGAGAATTTCGGCCATCTGTATTCTATTGCCTAACTCAATGAAGAACTGCTGGCATTCATCCCCTGGTCTTTTGACAGTTCTTTTTCTGTCTATATGATGTCTACACCACCTCTTGTCTCATTCCAACTTTTTAGATTCATGACGATGACTGCCGGATGAATAAACATCGCCTGCAGTTATAGTTGAACCCATAGCCATTGTCTAGATATCTTTAATGGACTTCATTACCTAGCTGGTGATGAGGAACAGGTTTACGTATCTATCCCTTTGCATACTGAAACAGTAATTTATGGGTTAATGAGTCTCTTTCTCACTATTTGTACTCTCTTCTGCCGGGCAAAACTTATCCTTGCCTTGAACAACTTCCCTTTTGATTCCTCTAATTTTCTACAAATCAACAGTGTGGTCATGGGCACTCGCATAGTCCCTAGCTATGCCTGCCTTTTGGAGTCTTCGTAGCACAGAAAAACTTTCAGCTCAACTTGCCCATGCCAACCAAGATGTCCCATCTAAGCTCGTTCCATTTGTCTGCATTTGTACCATATCCCTCTACTTTTCATTTCATGTACCTATCTGAATGTTTTTGTGCCAAACCTACTCTGGCGCAACTGCCAATGGATTCTCTGCATTGATGACTGCATTGGTGCCTGGATTGATGCTGCCTCCTGTTCCTGTATGAAACATCAATTTCATTAACTTCACCACCAACTTCCACCCTGCCCTCAAATTCACTTGGACTATTTCCAACATCTCCTTTTCCTTATATCTGTCTAAATCATAAGAGACAAATTATCCACTTGCTACAAACCCACTTATTTTCACAGATATACAGTGGCTTGCAAAAGTTTTCATACCCCTTGAACTTTTCCACATTTTGTCACGTTACAACCACAAACGTAAATGTATTTTATTGGGATTTTATGTGATAGACCAACACAAAGTGGTGCACATTTGTGAAGTGTAAGGAAAATGATACATGGTTTCCAAATTTTATTACAAATAAAAAAACTGAAAAGTGTGGCGTGCAAAAGTATTCAGCCGCCCTGAGTCAATACTTTGTAGAACCACCTTTTGCTGCAATTACAGTTGCGAGTCTTTTGGGGTATGTCTCTACCAGCTTTGCACATCTAGAGACTGAAATTTTTGCCCATTCTTCTTTGCAAAATAGCTCGAGCTCAGTCAGATTGGATGGAGAGCGTCTGTGAACAGCAATTTTCAAGTCTTGCCAGAGATTCTCAATTGGATTTAGGTCTGGACTTTGACTGGGCCATTCTAACACATGAATATGCTTTGATCTAAACCATTCAATTATAGCTCTGGCTGTATGTTTAGGGTTGTTGTCTTGCTGGAAGGTGAACCTCCGCCCCAGTCTCAAGTCTTTTGCAGACTAACAGGTTTTCTTCCAAGATTGTCCTATATTTGGCTCCATCCATCTTCCCATCAACTCTGACCAGCTTCCATGTCCCTGCAGAAGAAAAGCATCCCCACAGCATGATGCTGCCACCACCATGTTTCACAGTGGGGATGGTGTGTTCAGGGTGATGTGCAGTGTTAGTTTTCCGCCACACATAGCGTTTTGCATTTAGGCCAAAAACTTCAATTTTGGTCTCATCAGACCAGAACACCTTCCTCCACATGTTTGCTGTGTCCTCCACATGGCTTGTGGCAAACTGCAAACGGGACTTCTTATGGCTTTGTTTCAACAATGGCTTTCTTCTTGCCACTCTTCCATAAAGGCCCGATTTGTGGAGTGCACGACTAATAGTTGTCCTGTGGACAGATTCTCCCACCTGAGCTGTGGATCTCTGCAGCTCCTCCATGAGTTACCATGGGCCTCTTGGCTGCTTCTCTGATCAATGCTCTCCTTGCCCGGCCTGTCAGTTTAGGTGAACGGCCATGTCTTGGTAGGTTTGCAGTTGTGCCATACTCTTTCCATTTTCCGATGATGGATTGAACAGTGCTCTGTGAGATGTTCAAAGCTTGGGATATTTTTTTTATAACCTAACCCTGCTTTAAACTTCTCCACAACTTTATCCCTGACCTGTCTGGTGTGTTCCTTGGGCTTCATGATGCTGTTTGTTCACTAATGTTCTCTAACAAACCTCTGAGGCCTTCACAGGACAGCTGTATTTATACTGAGATTAGATTACACACAAGTGGACTCTATTTACTAATTAGGTGACTTCTGAAGGTAATTGGTTGCACTGGATTTTATTTAGGGGTATCAGAGTAGGGGGGGCTGAATACTTTTGCACGCCACACTTTTCAGTTTTTTATTTGTAAACAAATTTGAAAACCATGTATCATTTTCCTTCCACTTCACAATTATGCGCCACCTTGTGTTGGTCTGTCACAAATCCCAATAAAATACATTTATGTTTGTGGTTGTAACGTGACAAAATGTGGAAAAGTTCAAGGGGTATGAAAACTTTTGTAAGCCACTGTATAAACCAACTCCCTTCCCTGTCTCTTGTAAGGATGTCATCTTTTTCTCAGTGTCTCCAACTCTGAGATGAAGCTTTCCATTCCAGAACATCTGAAATATTGTCCTTTTTCAGAAAACTTTGCTATCTCCTGCTGTGGTTATTGGAGTCCTTACCTGCAAACATTGGTGATGTCACCTGTTCCTACACAGTCTACCTCACCTTCATCAAGATACATAAACAACCTTGTCAGAAGAGATAAAGATTCACATACACCTCCTCCAATCTCTTTTATGACATTCCATGCTCTTGATGCTCTTCCAGACTAGGCAATGCTTTCCTGAGCACCTATACTCCATCTGCAGTGACCATCTAAAGCTCCAAGTTATAACCCATTTAATTTCTCTACCCATTCCCACACTGACCTGTCTGCCATGTGCCTCCTCCATTGCCAACTGCAAACTAAAAGAACAGCACCTCGTATTATGCCTCCATAGCCTGCAACTCAACGACATGAATAACGAATTCTCCAATCTTCGATATCTCCCTCTGTCCATTTTTCTCTCTCCTGATCTACACAGATCCTTTCACCAAATGCCCTTTTTTCCAAACCTCCATCCAATCTCCTAATACCCAGTTTCACCTTCCACACCTGCCCCATCTTCCTATCACCGCATATTCTTTCCACTGGGTCCCCATCCCCTCTTCCCATTGTTCCCATTTACGCTCATCCCTCCCTTATTCCACTCTTCCTTTCTATTACATTCTACAATCTGCAACCCTTCATCTCTACTAATTACCTCTCAGCATCTGTCACTACCTTCACTCTTCCGTCCTCCATGTGGCAACATCTGCTAATCACTCCTCACCTAGACCCACCTATCACTTGCTAGCTCTTGCCCTACTCTTGCCACTCTTGCCTATCTCCTCTCTAGTCTTTCCAGACAATTTTGTTGATTCAGATCACGCTTTGGAATATGTTCTAGATGTGGAGTTAGAGGACAAAAACATTTTTTAATAAATAAATAAATAAAAATCATAATTAATTGACATGGCAGATTTTAGTGAAAAAGAACACCAAATTGTCTTATTGATTCTGATGGTAGAAGCTGGATGTTTATTCTTTATTCAAGGGTTTGAGGAAATCCGAAGCTGATTCTTCTTGGGAAGGTCAAGGAAAGGGTGAAATCAAGAATTAAGATGTAGTTTAAGATACAGATGAACATTTGATCAATTTAAAAGGTCGTTATTGTTTGAAATTCTGTACCCTAGAAAGCTGTGAATGCTGAATTATTGAGAAGTTAGACAAGATTCTAAGTTGAAAGTTGAGGGTTGTGAAGGAAATAGTATTGGTTTATTATTCCTTCCGGTACCAAGATATAATGAAAACTGTTTTGCATGTTCTGCAGTACAGATAAATAACATGCAGATGATAAAAAAGGGCAATGTTAATATGTAACCGATAAATGATAGCGGGGTCCCTGGAAACCTGGATATTTAATATGTAACCATTTAACAAAGTTCGTAGTGGTTTGGACTATCATATGTACATGCCTCTAATAAAAATTTAACTATATATTTAAAAAAAGAAGGGCAAGGGCCACAATTGGTAAGCGTCTCAAACTTGAGCATGTCACATGTTTGACATTTCCTTGTGCTAGAGACTAATAATGAACTATACAAATGGCCTCTTGGTAATGGGTATCTAGAAACCAAACTCTAAATACCATAAACAATATTCAATAATTAAACACTTCAGCAAACCTGGTTCTCTACTTCTGAAAAAAAAAGACTTCTATCTGGAGTAACTCAGCGGGCCAACTAGCATGTCTCGAGGGCATGGATATGCAATGTTTTGTGTCTGGGCCCTTCAGACTGATTGTAGTAGAGGAGAGAAAGATGGAAGAGATTTCTATTTTCTAAAATTTCTAAACAAGGTTTTATTTAAAACAATTAAGTGTTGAAATGGAGGACAAGATTTGGAAGAGCAGTGCTTAATGGGAATGTTCAGATGCTTAATTAAAATTATCACATAGAAACTAGTGCCATTACAAGATTTGCCAAAATGAGGAAGTCAGTTAGTAGGGTGAAAGAGGAACAGGCTGTGCAGAATGTCCTTTTTCAAAGGAAATGTATAGATAAATGCTACCACTGTGCAATGGTTGTTTGAGATGCTTCTGGGTGATGGAGGCCTAAACATTTAAATCATCAAGAAAGCGAATTTGAATGAAGTATAGGCGCTGGCTAGGATAAGGCATCCAGATGTGAATGCCCTGAAGCATGGAACTGCTAACATGATCCACCTTGGATCCACCATTGAAAACTGGCACGTGGTCTCCCAACGACCCTTTCTGAGGTAAATGATTAGTTGCTTAGTTTTGTTGATATTGAGTGAGCGTGTGCTGTTGCGGAATCACTTAGTGTTTTATTTCTCACATGTATGCCGACTCCGCACCACAGCCAATCATGGGTGTCAAGGGAGTAAGACATGGCAATAAGCTCACAACGTGAAGTACACCCGAGTTGATGGTCATTGACGAGATGTTATTGACCTGCACTGATTAAGATCTGCCAATGAGGGAGTTAAGTTTCCCGTTACAAAGCGAGCTACTTGGAGCTTGGTGATGAGTTTCAAAGAGTTTTTAACATCAAACACCAAGCAGTATGCTCTTGTTATGTAGTCATCCAGAGCAGAGGGGAGAGTTAGTGATATAGCATTTACTGTTGGCCTGTTGTGGCGATGGGAAAATTGAAGTGGATCCAATTCTTTTCTGAGGCAGGAGTTGATTCGCACCATAATCAACATTTTTAAGCACTTCATTGCGGTGGATGTAAGTGCCAATGGACGATGGTCATCGAGGCAGAACACGGTGTTTTTCATTTTTATCATTCTTCGCAGGTGTTGTTTGACCTGAATTTTTTTTTTAAATGCTGAAAATAATTTCACTTTTTCAGCATATGCAATATTTGGATTAATGTAGGGAGTAACCTACTTGATATCAAATGTAAATGTAGTTGTACAGTAGGCATTCTACATTTAATTTAATGTTATTTCCACTTTCCAACAGCTCTTGATTCAATTAGTTTTACTACAGTCGGAGATCTAATAGACATTGTTGTATCATAATATAAAACTAGCCTCAAGAATAATTAATTTACCTTTTTAGCAGCTTACTAAAGTTGTCCATCTGATTTACTTTTACGTTTCTCCCAACATGTTGACAAATAGATTTTCTTACAGAGCATATCCAGTTGAAAAGTAATATCGCATTATATGAGGCCTGTTCCCAGTAAAACAATCCGATCTATATTCTTGGTCATTCATCGTCATTCTATTTAAAATGTTTTTTTAAAAATAGTTACAGTTCCTTACCAAATTCACCAGAAAAGGTTTTAGAAGATCTGCTTTTGCAGTGATGGGGAAGCAGAAGAATTTCTGAAGTTAAATTACATTTCAGGCAAGTGAAATTGTGATCTACCTCCAAGAAGGATATGAGTTACAGTTAATGATGCTGAATACGAGAATCTTGAAAGCAGAACATGAAAAGTTTTTTGGTGCAAGAATGCATACCATAATAAAATTGATATAGATTCTGATTTATTTGCTATTATTATTTTGGTCAGCCTTGGAGCTGTCCTTTCCCAATCAATTAGCTTTTATGAAAGATTCTGGCTAACTATCTTTTAATTCAAAGTTTAGATTCAAAGTTTGTTTTTCTTTAATTTCCAAAGTTAATGAAGCTGATACCAAGTTGTTTACTGTAAAGAGGAGTTGACAATTGATAGCGATATCAAGGAAATAAACATGTTTATGAAGGAACTGCAGATGCTGGAAAATCGAAGGTAGACAAAATTACTGGAGAAACTCAGCGGGTGAGGCAGCATCTATGGAGCGAAGGAAATAGGCGACTTTTCGGGTAGAGTCTGAAGAAGGGTCTCAACCCGAAACATTGCCTATTTCCTTCGCTGCATAGATGCTGCCTCACCCGCTGAGTTTCTCCAGCATTTTTGTCTACCTTCAAGGAAATAACTGATCTTTTACATGTTAGTAACCAAATGTTTTGGTGCTTCCTATTTTTGTAGTTTACTTGGCAGGAAAAGGGAAGAAAAATATCAAACATGAGATTGTTAGCATGAATTTGAAAGGTTTGCCCTTTAACACTACCTCAATCTTCAATTTACAACAAAAAAAAGCCGCTGAAAGTGCTTTTTTCATTTTGATGTCTTGTCTTCAAAACGGCACTTTCAAAAACAGATATTCATTAGTGACTGGTCTGGATTAGACACTCGAGTTCTGAAATGCAGTATGTGGGGTCAGGATCAAAGTTTTGCCAACTGAGTCAAACTTGTGTGTGCTTTGAATTGACAGTAAGAAAAGTTAATTTACTGATCTACATCTTGAACTTATTCCAGGTGAACCAAAGGAATGTTCCTGGAATTGACAGTGCATATTTGGCAATGGACACTGAAGAGGGAGTGGAAGTTGTATGGAATGAAGTCCAGTTCTCAGAACGAAAAAACTTCAAACTACAAGAGGTGAAAATAAAGTTTTAAATTATATGATATGAGCTATTAATAACTTTAAATTGGTTGACTTTGTATTTTCAAATCATAATAATTAAGAAGATAAGATGATTACAAACATTTTAATTCCTTATAAGAAGTATGCTATTTCAACTGTTCCTTGACAGCACCATTCAAGAATTTGAGCAATTTATTTTTAATATGCCTTCCCTCCACTATATTCCCTTGGCTGAGAAGAAATCAAATTTATGTTGATCCTTTCTAATTAATGTATTCTGATTTTCAGGATAAGGTTAAAGCTGTCTTTGACAATCTCATCCAGCTGGAGCATCTGAACATAGTGAAATTTCACAAGTACTGGGCAGATGTGAAAGAAAATAAAGCGAGGGTAAGTTTCCTGATGGTAATTATTTTATCAGGCTGTCATGTATGATAGAATGACAGAAAATAAATGTTATAACTATTATTGAACATTTTTATGAAATGCTATAGTTGTAATTGTTTTTAATATTGCTGAATGTAGCTAGATTTGATAAGTGTGAAATATTTGGGGGAAATTCAACTGGTTTATATTCTTCAGAGTTCCAAACTGAATTAAAGGGATGCTGTGTGCGTCAATTCTATAGATATTTTAAATATGTTTGACACAGGAAAATATTTTGTTCCTCAGGTTATATTTATAACGGAGTACATGTCATCAGGAAGCTTAAAACAATTCTTGAAAAAAACAAAGAAAAACCACAAAACGATGAATGAAAAGGTATGTTGTACATTGCCACTAGTAAGACTCGGGCAAGGTTAAGATATGGGGAGATAACCTTTTTGACATACAATGCTAAGCAAGGAGCATCTCCAGCAAAACCACCTGCCATTGACCTTCAGTCACATTTACCGTTACCCACCTGGGAGTCGTCATTAACAAAAAAATAATTGGATGTCACATAATTATTTGATCTAAGAGCAATTCAAAAGCTGGGTATCCTATGGCAAGTCGCTCGCTTTCTAATACGTTAAAACATCGCCATCTACAAGGAGATCAAGACTCCATCAACCTGGAAGAATGCAGCTCCACGACACACCAGTATTGCTCCCTATCTGGTCAAAATGGCATTAATTAGGCCACAACCATACTGGAGGTACAGCACTTCATATTTGGATAACTTGCAACCTAATTGTGTGGCCATTAAATTCTCCACTTTTATGTAACTAACCGACAAACACCCCCTTCCCCACTCCCTTTTATTTATTTATTTAGTTTTTCCCTTCTTCCTGCCTCCCTCTTCCCTGTGCTCCACATGAACTTGCACTTATTTCTCCCCTCCCCTTCCACTTTTATTTCTTCCTGTTGCTTCACATATTTCACCTGTTCTATCTTTATCTCATTTTATGTCTGTTTTTTGTTCAATCACCCAGACACAGACACAGACAGACACACTCTCCAGCCCACTTTGTATTGTCATCCTTATTTCAACCGCTATCTGAGTTTGTACACCCCATTCAGTCTGCACTACTTCCAGTTCAATTACGTCCTTGTTAGGTGTGATGACTAGAACTGTGTGTAGTACTACAGCTCTGGTGTAATCAATCTTTTAAATAGTTCTATCATAAATCTATCCTCTCATATTTTATTCCCTGGCTAATGAAGGCAACAATCTGGTATGCCTCTCTAATCACCTTTCCTCACCTTTTATTTCCCCAGGGTTAAATTCTATTTGCCTTTCTCTGCAACTTAAGACTAACTCGCTCCTACCTGCAAGAACAATTTTCAAATCGCCTGTAAACTTACCAATCATGCCTTCTACATTCCCATCCACATAATTACCTTGTATAACAAAAAACACGAGCTTAGCATTGATCCGTGTTGACCAACGCAGTCACAGCCTTTCAGTTAGAACAGCAACACAACCATTGCCCTTTCTCCTATGACCTGGTCGGGTTTAGATCCCAATTGTCCTGGATCCATTGGTTCTCTTTTGGACAAGTTTCCAATATTATTAATTTCTTCCAATATTTATTAGGATGTCATACTTTAATAATCCACCACCAAGTGCTTGCTTTGTACTCTGCCAAGTTTAGTGGACTGTGTTGTAAACTTAGTCCAAACATGGATGAAAGATTTAAAATGTGCCAACATTGAGAGTAACTAACCATGTCATCAAGATGCTTACTGACAGCCTGAAATTAATGAACCACTAGTAAACATGTTATTGGGAATCGGAGAAGTGTTCAATTACTAATAGCAACCATGGAGTAGAGGTTTTTGGACGCCGATCTCTATTCCATCACAGCGCTGGAGAAATTCCATTGAGTAGTGCCATGGAATCAACTATCCTTTGCTTCCTTAATTTTAAGATTCTAGAATCTGTAGCCTTTATGTCACATTCTATGGTAAAGTTGCTTAAATAATTGCTCCACAATTATTCATTCCACTCCCTGCATAATGCAGTGGTACATTATTGCTACATTAGGTACGATCATTGAAATGTATTAAATAACGAAGATTCTTTCAACATTGTCTCCTACGCTTACCATCTAAGGATGGACCAAATGTACATCAGAATGCCACAGTCCAACTGCGCACTAGCTTGACTTGAATATATCATAATTACTTCATTTAGTCAAACTGAAATTTCAGACTTGTATTGTGAGGTACTTTAGCCACAGAAAATTTGGTGACTCAAAGTAGCTTCCCACTAGCATCATGAGCAAGTCGGTATGAGCAATAAATCATGGCCATTGCCCCTTGAATGTTTTTTTAATCTGTGGGTATATCTGAAACCATTGCATCATATTCACTGAACCAGTGCTGCTGCTGTACCGAGTCTAAATTACAATAATTTTCAATCATGTTGTGAAAGGTAAAGGTGAAGAAATTGGGACCAGTATTTGGACATTTTGTAACATAGAAACATAGAAAATAGCAGGAGTAGGCCATTCAGCCCTTCGAGCCTGCACCACCATTCAATATGATCATGGCTGATCATCCTACTCGGTATCCTGTACCTGCCTTCTCTCCATACCCCCTGAAGGGTATGCCTTCTCTCCATACCCCCTGATCCCTTTAGCCACAAGGGCCACATCTAACTCCCTCTTAAATATAGCCAATGAACTGGCCTCAACTACCTTCTGTGGCAGAGAATTCCAGAGACTCACCACTCTGTGTGAAAAATGTTTTCGTCATCTCGGTCCTAAAGGAATTCCCCCTTATCCTTAGACTGTGACCCCTTGTTCTGGACCTCCCCAGCATCTTCCTGCATCTAGCCTGTCCAATCCCTTTAGAATTTTGTACGTTTCTATAAGATCCCCCCTCAGTCTTCTAAATTCTAGCGACTACAAGCCGAGTCTATCCAGTCTTTCCTCATATGAAAGTCCTGACATCCCAGGAATCAGTCTGGTAAACCTTCTCTGTACCCCCTCTATGGCATGAATGTCTTTCCTCAGATTTGGAGACCAGAACTGTACGTAATACTCTAGGTGTGGTCTCACCAAAACCCTGTACAACTGCAGTAGAACCTCCCTGCTCCTATACTCAAATCCTTTCGCTATGAATGTTAACATACCATTTGGTTTCTTCACTGCCTGCTGCACCTGCATGCCTACTTTCAATGATTGGTGTACCATGACACCCAGGTCTCGTTGCATCTCCCCTTTTCCTAATCTGCCACCATTCAGATAATAGTCTACCCTCCTGTTTTTGCCACCAAAGTGGATAACCTCACATTTATCCACATCCACCCTCAAAGAATAGATATCCAACCTAATCAGGCATATTTGATTCCAATATATTTTCTATTTTGCCTTTACCTTTTAATTAACTTAGCAAATGGTTGGGTAAATTGTGGCGGCCCCTGTAGATATTTACACCATTTTTAACCACTTAAGATAAAAGGCATGAGATTTAAGAGAGACCTTGGGTAACATCTTCACTATGGGTCGTCTGTATCGATATGAGCTGCTAGAGGTAGCTATAAAAGAGGATACAATTACAACTTTTCAAAGGCATTTGGACAGATAATGGGATGGTATGGTTTTAGAGGGCTTTGGGCCAAATGCAGGCCCCACTTGGTCGGCGTAGAATCTATGGGCCGAGGGGGTAGTTTCTGTGCTGTACATCTCATTGGTTCTATTAATAATATCACAAAAGTGTACTAAAGCCCTGTTTCATTCATTCCCTCTGAAAAATCAATAAAAAAATGTCTGATTTGGAAACCTGACAGGTTAGCTTTATCTGCAGTGTAAGATAAGTGGAAGGTAGGATGCAAGCGCTTAGCATTTGTTAGTGCCTTACTCATCTGCAGCTTCCTTTATTTAGTATATATTGGCAGCATTGGTGGTGAGAACCATTGGTGGTATTGAGGGGGGTTGTTCTGGGACGCCAGATCTAACTGTTGTGCGTTCCTGAGGTGTTGTGGGCCTAACACAACAAAACATCAGTGAAGGGAGGTGCCCACTTAGAGTCATAGAGTGATAATGTGGGGACAGGCCCTTTGGCCCAACCTGCCCACACCGGCCAACATGTCCCAGCTACACTAGTCCCGCCTGCCTGCGCTTTGTCCATATCCCTCCACACCTGTCCTATGTACATTTCTAAATGTTTCGTACATGATGGGATAGTCCCAGTCTCAACTACCTCGTCTGGCAGCTTGTTCCATACACCCACCACCCTGTGTGTGAAAAAGTGACCTCTCGGATTCCTATTGAATCTTTTCACCTTGAACCTATGCCCTCTGGTCCTCTATTCCCCTACTCTGGACAAGAGACTCTGTGCATCTACCTGATCTATCCCCTCATGATTTTGTACACTTGATAACCCCAATGATATGCTTGCATCTACACGATCAGTTATGTTCTTGGTAACATGTAGGTAGCTGATTATTACATATGGAGTTAGCTATTGTCCTTAGCGTAAGTTTGTATAATCAGTTCAGATCGTGCTTTGGGCTTGGTTTTCTTGGTTGAGTGCATATCCTGGTGTTATAGCACAAGTACTTTGTGTTGTAATTGTAATGGTGAAGTGAAATCAGTTTTGAAATCTTGTCTTTCTCTTGCTGGCTATTGGTGCAAATGTTTGACTGCCCTGATGCATCCCTGAATACCAACAAGTGCGATGGTTTAGTAAATCAGAGTGATAACATGCTTTTTCTGCAAATGATGATCTAAACTGCTCATGTGGCAATATTAGCTTTGATTCAAGGATTGCTTCGTGCTTTAACCAGAAATGAGATAAGATGTATTTCACTTCAGTTCAACTTTTTTTTTAAGGTTCATGTTTGACTGTAACTTTGATCATTTCTATGTAGGCCTGGAAGCGATGGTGCACACAGATTTTGTCTGCCTTGAGGTAAGAAGTCTGTTCTGGAATGCATGCCCAGCCTGTCAAAAACAGTTATCAAATTAGATAATGTTTTAAAAATATTTAAATTATTTTTATTTTAAAGAAACTTAAACATTATGCAAATGTTCCACTTTCCTAAGTGATAGCTCTCACATTGTAAGGAAACGGCCATTTTGTATGGTACCATTGTGCTGATTTTATAGTGTCTTAGTAGTTTAGTAAAATTCTGTGCATATTCAAAGTAACCAAAAGGTTGGAGTTTTTCTTTTTAACCAGCTACCTCCATTCCTGTGATCCTCCCATCATCCATGGCAATCTGACTTGTGATACAATATTCATCCAGCATAATGGACTTATAAAAATTGGGTCTGGTAAGTATCAGAAACTAACTTGCAATATGTTCAATCCGTTTAGAAATATGAAAGACAATTAAGAAAAAGGAAATTGATTTGGTTCATCAAGTCAGTCTTTGAAAAAAAAAATTAATATTTCTGTTTGGCCAGTTTACCAATGCAAACAAAAAATATTACTCTTGCTCTTTTTTAGCACTGTATAATGTTTAATTATTTTATGTTAATGGAAAATTACAGATTTCTATCAATAAGTGGTAACATTTGTTTTTGGGAAGTCTTTGAAGGAACCAGCTATAACAATAGCTTGTCACCTAGGTAGTAGACGAGAGCATGTATGTGTCTGCAAACATTGACCATGCTTGTGTGGACCAAATCAATGTCAGTAAATTGTACTTAGCCAACTAACTGGAAGCATCGACTAATCAAACATCTGATGTCAATGTACATAGTCATTTTTCTCATTTTATTGATTTTCAACCTTTACCCTTTTCCTCGTGTTTGATTTTCAATACCTCTTGTTTTCTCATTTCTTTGTTCCCCATCTGGTTTACTTATTCAGGGTTCAATTTTGGGTGCAAAGTTTGTATTTTAAAAGCTTTAACCAAGTTACTTTAAAAAAAAAAAAACTTTTATACCTTTAATAATATGTGCTACATTTACTTTCTGTTTCCTGACCCCTTTTTCAAATTCAAAATATGATGCCTAATTTTTATTTTAGCTGTTATTGTAGAGATACAGATAATCAATGCTGATTGAGCACTAGCTGGAATTTAGTATCTTTGGATTAAAACTTAATTTTGTATGTTGATAGAGATGTCCTTTGCTTAGAAGGAGCAGGTAAAGAAAATAACTGACAATTGCCGTGCAATAAAACTCATGATTTGAATAATAAATTAGGTTAATGTCACAATGATCTGTGTGAGGACAACCATTGACTTTCTTAATTTGCTGTATTTTGTATGTACAGTTCAATCAGGACACGATTATAATGGGAGTGAGTGAAAATGGCATTGCATTTTATGCATGGCTAAATTATGCATTTGTGCATGTTCCAGATTGCTTTGGGCTTTGAGGAAAATCCATAATAATATTGTCCATTTCAACTTCAAAGTTAACAATGCTGTGAATAAATCACTCTTCGTGGCTGTGTTTTTTTTTTCAAACTCAACCTTTGGCAGCTATTTGGTGTTTTATCTGTTACCACTTAACTATAGACAGCATCTGAGTGGCTTGCTTTGGTGAATGAAGTACACCAGAAGTCTAATTTCTTTATGTGATATTTGAACTTGCAAATACTATAGTTTTGTCACTGAGAAATCTTTAATTGATCCCTCCTAAATTCAGACATTGAAATTGACATTGGAAGTCAAGAGTTCAATATTATACTACCAATATAGATAACAAATGAGCTGTCTCATTACCATGTTTAAGAAGGAACTGCAGATGCTGGGAAATCCAAGGTAGACAAAAATGCTGGAGAAACTCGGTGGATGAGGCAACATCTATGGAGCTAAGGAAATAGGCAAAGTTTCGGGTCGAGACCCTTCTTCAGACTGATGGGCGGGGCGGGAAGAAGAAAGGAAGAGGCAGAGACAGTGGGCTGAGGGAGAACTGAGAAGGAGGGGAAAGCAGGGACTACCTGAAATTAGAGGTCAATGTTCATACCGCTGGGGTGCAAACTGCCAAAACGAAATATGAGGTGCTGCTCCTCCAATTTACGGTGGACTTCACTCTGGCCATGGAGGAGGCCCAGGACAGAAAGGTCGGATTCTAAATGGGAGGGGGAGTTGAAGTGCTGAGCCACCAGGAGATCAGGTTGGTTATTGCGGACCGAGCGGAGGTGTTGGGCGAAGCGATCGCCAAGCCTACGCTTGGTCTCACCGATGTAGAGCAGCTGACACCTAGAGTAGCGGATGCAATAGATGAGGTTAGAGGAGTTGCAGGTAAACCTCTGCCGCACCTGGAAAGACTTCTTGGGTCCATGAATGGAATCAACGGGGGAGGTAAAGCGACAAGTGTAGCATTTCCTGCGGTTGCAAGGAAAAGTGCCAGGAGAAGGGGTGGTTTGCGTGGGAAGGGAAGAATTGACCAGGGAGTTACGGAGGGAGCGTTCTCTGTGGAAAGCCGAAAGGGGAGGAGATGGGAAGATGTGGCCAGTGGTGGGATCCCATTGGAGGTGGCAAAAATGTCGGAGGATTATTTGTTGCATGTGACGGCTGGTAGGGTGGAAGGTGAGGACAAGGGGGACTCTGCCCTTGTTGCGAGTGGGGGGCTGGGGAGATGGGGAGTGAGAGCAGAGTTACGGGGTATAGAAGAGACCCTGGTGAGAGCCCCATCAATAGTAGAAGAGGGGAACCCTGTTCCCTGAGAATGAGGACATCTCCGATGTCCTGGTGTGTAGATGCAGCGTAGATGGAGGAATTGGCAGTAGGGGATGGAGTCCTTGTCCTCACTTTCCACCCTACCAGCCTAATCGTCCAGAAATTTGAATCACTGCCTTGATTCTTGATTAGTACAGGTGTCAGTGGTTATGGGGAGAGGGCAGGAGAATGGGGTTCGGAGGCAGAAATAGATCAGCCATGATTGAATGGCGAGGTAGACTTGATGGGCCAAATGGCCTAATTCTACTCCTATTCCTTATGACTGCCCACCTGCATCGTCTGTCCTATTCTCTTATTCCTACTGCAGCAGCATGTTACATAGAGAATAATCCCGAGATTACCATTTTTGCAGTCCCGCTTTAAACCCTTTAGCCAAATTCCCTATATTCACTCTGAGGACGAGTTATAAGCAGAGACAGAATAGGCTGATTTTTCTTTATCCCCTGTTGAGTAGAAGAGGCTGACTGTATATCGGGTGTAAAAAATGATGAAGGGCATCGATGCGGTGAACGATTAAAATAGCATTATTTAAGAGACTCCGGACAATTTCTTCATGCATACAGTAGTAGGCATTTTGAACAAGCTGCAAAATGAAACTAGAGGCAGGTACAATGATGTTTAAAAAGACATTTAGACATGGACGTGGCTTGGAAAGTTTCAACAGTGAATGGGGGAAAAACGTGGGCAAATGATACTACACCAATTCGCCGGTAAAAGCTCATCCTTGAGGAGGAGTTACACCATAGGACCTGTTTTGGTTATTTGGGATTGACACTGCGTTCTTGAGCAAGTATTTGAATCTCTTTGACATTCTCCTTTGCTCTCTCTCTAAATTGATCGATCTCCAATCTTCTTCACAGTTCTCCTCCAAACATGTGGCTATTTTACCTGGAACTCCTTACTTAAATCATTCCAGATACGTTTATACTCCTGTCACATTGCAGAAATGGCCCTGACATGTAGATCTGATTCAGAAAAAATAATGTTTTCCTCTGATGTGCTGGTGAATGTAGAAATAGAATCTGAAAAAAAGCAGTATTAAGTGTACTTGGCCCTTTGCTTTTGATTGACAGAGGGCAATTTCATTTTTTAGTTAATTTGATCTCAGTAATTGTTGTGCAGGTGCCGAGGCAGAAGACTGAGATTGCCATCAGCAGAAATCAAGTAGGGTGCTCCTCTGCTCGGTGATTTCTTTTTAGATATTTCCCATATAAACGTTACTTTGGAATCATCTTCCATCACTCTTTCAGCTGTCCATTTGAAGTTGAAATAAATTACCAACAGTAAATTTTCTCTACATCTTCCCTTTGGTATTAAAATCTTTCCTGAAGTGTGAGGTCCAGAATTGAAACTGATGCTTTATTGTTAACCAAGAATTTGTGTAATGTTTATCTTTATACATGAGATCATATGAATTTTTGACGAGCAGGATCGACAGCTAACTGCGTTCCTCCAATGCCCAGGTCTCTCTTACTGAACCCAAGTAGAAATAAATTGGTTTTGATGTAGCCCTCACTCAAGAATGGACCACTCTTAAAGTTCTAACATTGTCAGATAAGTCTAATTTGTCAGGGGGTGGATCATATTCTAAACCATTCAAAGAGTCCCTTTTATTTTGTCAACTGAATGTTTTGTTGCATAAAATTAAGCTATTTCGTGTACTCTTCTCAGTAGCTTAACATAGACATCAATGTCCTTGCACACAGTCATCACTTACGGATTGACCTCCTTTGAAGCTTGGGTAGTTCCAAATATGTGCAAGATTACCACCATAATTGTAATCGGGCAGAGTTTCAGTTAATCAAATGTCAGACAAACGTGCCACTGCATGTTCAGCCAGATGACTCACGGGTTGCCACTGCACATTTAACTAACCACATCCTCACCCAGAAAAAAAAATCACCTGAATTGAGAAGATTCTCTGTCTACAATGATGAGACTCAAGTTCTGTTGAGTCTCAGGTTGTGATAATCTGCTTGGAATAGCATTTGGAGCATTCATTGGAGTTATAAAACCTGCAATCTATGTGTCATTATAATCTTTTACGGCAAGACTCTCGATCTTTATAAAGGAGATTTGGTACTTCGATTCCTTTAATCCTGATAAAATTGGTACAATTTCTTCGATATCCACGTACCCCTCATAGTCCACAAGTATCTTGGTAAAATCGTCCCACTACTGGGACACCATCCATTAATAGATTTGTAATGGATAGAGTGGATGTGGAGAGGATGTTTCCGCGAGTGGGAGAGTCTAGGATTAGAGGTCATAGAATTAAAGGACGTTCTACTTCTAGGAAGTAGATGAGGAAGAATTTCTTTGGATAGCCACAAAAGCTGGAGTAAGATAGCTGGACAGGCAACATCTCTGGAGAGAACGAATGGGTGATGTTTTGGGTCGTGAATCTGGAATTCTTTGCCACAGAAGGCTGTGGAGGCAAAGTCATTTGGATATATTTAAGGCAGAGATAGATAAATTCTTGATTAGTACGGGTGTCAGAGTTTATGGGGAGAAGACAGGAGAATGGGGTTAGGAGGGAGAGATAGATCAGCCATGATTGAATGGTGGAGTAGAGTGTATGGGCTAAATTGCCTAATTATACTCATATCACATGGTCTTATGATAAATCCATCGGTTGGAAAAAGGTTTGACATCACCAGGCAGGTGTGTTTTATTTTTAACTTGAGTACGTTCATAGAAATATAGAAAATATGTGTAAGAGTAGGGCATTCAGCCCTTTGAACCAACACTGCCATTCAATATGATAATGCTGATCATCCAAAATCAGTACCCCGTTCCTGCTTTCTCCTCATATCCCTTCATTCCGTTAGCCTTAAGAGCTATATCTAACTCTTGAATACATCCAGTGAATTAACCTCCACTGACTTCTGTTGCAAAGATTTCCACAGATTCACCACTCTCTGGGGGAAAAGGTTTTTCCTCATCCCAGTCCTAAATGGCCCACCCCTTATTCGTAAACTGTGACCCCTGGTTCTGGACCCCCCCCCAACATCGGGATCATTTTTCCTGCATCTAGCCTGTCCAATCCCTAAAGAATTTTATGTTTCTTTGCTCTCATCCTAAATTCCAGTAAATATAAGCCCAGTCGATCCATTCGTTCATCATATGTCAGTCCTGCCAACCCGGGAATTAACCTGATGAACCTACGCTGCACTCCCTCAATAGCAAGAATCTCCGTCCTCAAATTAGGAGACCAAAATTGCATCCAATGCTCGAGGTGTGGTCTCACCAGGGCCCTGTACAACTGCAGGAGGAGCTCCTTTCTCCTATACTCAAATCCTCTCGCTGTGAAGGCCAACATGCCATTTGCTTTCTTCACTGCCTTATTTATGATTCATTTATGGTTGATCTCAAATTTCCATTGTGTGAATGGCTCCATCTCTACTTCCCAGAGAATCTTGCCAGATCATTCCGCATTGTGTTATTATCCTTTTATTAGTAGATGTAAGATTTTTATCCATCCAGCATAATGCTTGCACAATTGAAAACAATAAGATCTACACACATTTAATTGTGGTCAACATGGCTTGCTTTATCACTTTTTGCTAGTTGATAGTCACCATAAGGTTTTGGTTTAATCTCACTCCCTCCTGACTTTTCATGGATACTGTTTAAGAGGGCGTTAGATGTGGCACTTGTGGCTAAAGGGATCAGGGGGTATGGAGAGAAGGCAGGTACGGGATACTGAGTTGGATGATCAACCATGAACACATTGAATGGCGGTGCAGGCTCGAAGGGCCGAATGGCCTACTCCTGCACCTATTTTCTATGTTTTCTATGTTTCTAAGAGCATCTCTCCAGAGATTATCAAAACAAATTCATAAAATGATTGTACATCTCTTGCTTTAACTATGTTTATGTATTACTATACTGGTTCTTGGGATTTTGTTTCTATTAATACCCGAGATCTAGACATCACAAGCATTACTATTTATCATGGCAAATGTGTCCGTCAACTGGCTTCTTGAATTGCTGTACTCATGTGCATGTACTCCAAAGAGTGATTAGGTAGAAAACTCTTGTCTTTTGGCCTACTGATGAAGAAGGAAAGCAAATTGTATTTTTAAGCAGGTTTGCTGTGTGATTTGATCGTACAAATGGCACTCCAATTTCTTCTTTGTATCGATTAGAAGAATTGAAAAAGCCTCGTCACTTGCTGCAGATGGTGTACACTATAGCTATGGCTCATTGATGGCTGAAAGAATGAATGTTTGTGCTGAAAGATGGAATCCCCCTTGAGTAAGGTAGTTTGTCATGTTGCTGTAGGTCCAACAACTTGCAATACCCTACTGCAAGCTGCCAGATTTCTCTAATATGAAGAGAATTGACAGGGCCATGCATAAGAGAAGTCTTCATCTCCTTAGGACTGTGTAGGGTCATCGGACAAGAATAGTGTAGAGAAATTGTTGAAAGTCGGTTACTATATCCTTTCTTTTGCTTCTTTACATGCTGCATAGCTTGTGTGGCAGTGCTGGTCTTTGTGATTTTAAATGTGGAGCCACTCTTGGACTATAAATCCCATCTAGACTTTATTCTGTCTTTGTTATCCTCAATGCTGCTCTCAAGTGTTGTTGAACATGGAATATGATTTATTAGCTGAATGAGGAGAATTGTGTTTGATAGAGATTTCATGAGAATGGGATGAATCTTGGGAACTTCTCAGGGCAGTTCCTTCACAACTTTCTGCCAATTGTGCCTTGATATTTCAGAGCATTTGTTCTTCCAGTGGGACATAATGAATGGAGGTTGCATTGCAAGAGTCTAGGGTGATGTCTGAAATGTTTGGTTAACAGTAGCAATGTAAAATTATTATTTGTCCTATTTAGTCATGTTTGATTAGTTTGTCTGCAGAGCTAACTGGCTGCTTAACACTGTCACATCAAATTACTTTGTCTTCACCATTTTGATCTCGTCTTATTAGTTTCACACACCTGAATGGCTTTTTAAATCACATTTAAGTTAGCCACGTATTGGAGCCTCAGCAGTGAGTTCCTGGAGTTGGGTATTTGAACATTTGGGTTTCATCCCACCCTGGAGACGTGTGCAAAAATCAAGACTGGCGGTGTCCTCTTTCTCACTCTCCCAGGTGAGCATAAGAGATCCCAAGGAGAGGTGAAGGGGCTTTTCCTGTGGAATCTTTTTTAAAATAGCTTGTCGGTCATCTAAGAGTATGAGAGATAACATTGTTGACCCCTCTGCATATTTAAATATCTTAATTTTTAGTTTGTCATTGTATTGTAGGGATTAGAATGAAAATTACACTTTTGCATTATCTGTAACTTTGGGAGCTACAATCAGTTTTTGCTAACATTCAATTGTGGCCTATTGCGTGTTTGGTAGACTGATAGTGAGCTAAATTTATTTTAACTAGATGTGGAAACCACAAATGATCTTGCATCTGGGAATACATTTCAATCCTTTTTTTGACCAATTTTGCATTGATATCAAAGTTGAAATGAGAAACCTAGAGGGCAATATCTTCCTATAAGCTAACCAGTAAGCTAATGCAGGCTTTTAGGTTGGTAGTGTTAAAAAAAAAAAGTAAATAGTGTCAGTTCTTTACATGTATGCTCAAGACCAAATGAGTGTTTCTTGGCTCTAGTATGTTTTAGGAGAGATTTAGGCTGTGGGCCGAGGAGCTTTTTCGTTCAGGTTTGTGACCCAACTCACGGAACTACCTGAATTTTTAACATATTGTGTAAATATATTATATAAATCATACCTGAAACTCGTCAAGAATTAAACCTGCACATTTTGTTTAAATATAAGAAAAACTTTCAATTTTTCCGAGTAGTAATTGTCCGATCAATGCACATTTGACATTGAGGTTGGATGCAAATTGACCAATCCCGCGCTTTGGTTTATGGTCGCTAAGCAGCAAGGACCCTGGGATCAGGAGAGGGTGGGGGAGGGGAAGGGAATTGGGGGGAGGGAAGGGAATTTGGGGGAGGGAAGGGAGGGGGAGAGGTGGGGTGAAGGGGAGGGGGTAGGGGATAGGAAGGGGGAGAGAGGGGGAGAGGGTGAGGGGGGATGGAGATAGAGGGTGAGGGGGGATGGAGATAGAGGGTGAGGGGAAGAGAGTGAGAGCAGAGAGAATGGGAGAGGGAGGGGAGGAGGAGTGGGAGGGTGAGGGAGATGGGAGGAGAGGGAGAGAGAGGGGGCTGAGAGGGGGGGAAGGGAAGGGAGGGGGAGACGTGGGGGGAAGGGAGGGCAGGAGGGAGATGGGCTAGGGGGGAGAGGTGAGGGGGGGGGGGTGGTGGGGGTGGTTTGGAGTGAGCGGGAGGGCCGGCGTGGGAGTGGAGCTGTGGGCTTCTGACTCTCTGGAGCGTGCAGGGGATGCGAAAGGGGGCGGGGCTTCACGAGAACTTATGCCTTATCTCTTCTCCCGATCGGCAGAGCATTTACCCCGCCCGCCCGTCGCCTTATCTCGTCTCCCGATCGGCAGAACATTTTGAGAAGGGGGGGGGTGAATCCAGCTGCGGGAAGCGCGGCGCGAGCATAGTTGGGGGGGGGGGGGGGGGTTGCAGCGGGCGGCCAATTCCAGCTGCGGGAGGCGTGGCGCGAGCGTAACTGGAGGGGTGGTTGGAGGAGAGCCGGGCTGCCAAATGAAGAGAGAGAGGGAGAAGCGGCTTGGATTAGTCGACATGTGGGATTGTGACGTCAGCAGCTCGTGAGTCCCGTTTAGATTTTTAAATGAGTGAGTGGGGGGTGGGGGAGGATTTTATTTAAAAATGTGTACATAAATATGTCTAAATGTAATGAGGAGTGGATTTGCGAATGTAAAAGCGAAATTGCTAATTGATTGCTAAGCAGATCAAAGGCCAAAAATCTTATCTGAAAATCGAATGACACACACACACACACACACACACACACACACACACACACACACACACACACACACACACACACACAGTTTTAAAAGTATATAGATAGATGATGTGAACTGTTCAATGAAAATGATAAATAACAAATGTACAGCTAGGGTCAGGGTCAGTGTGTCGGGGTTGTCGGTAGGCCAATGGATGCTCTGGAGGATCGGTCGGGCTGTCTGTAGGCCGGTGGATGGTGAGAGTGGTCGGACGGCCGCTGAGCGCTGCGAAGGGTCGGTCGGGCAGTTGGTATGCCGGTGAGTGCTGCAAGGGGTCGGTCGGTCGGGCAGTTGGTAGGCCGCTGAGTGCTGTGCGGGGTCGGTCGGGCAGTTGGTAGGCCGGTGAGTGCTGCAAGGGGTCAGTAGGCTGGTGAGTGCTGTGAGGGGTCGGCCGGGCTGTTGGTAGGCCTATGAGTGCTGCAAAAGGCCAGTTGAGCTGTTGGCCGGCCGGTGTTGCAGTGAGCAGGCGGACTGACGGAGCGGTCATTATGGGGGGTGCTGAAGGCGGCCCGGGCAGCGTGCAAGGCAGTGCTGCTTCCTACCATCTTCACCATGACGATCCAGAAGGGCAGGTTGACCGAGGTGGACTCTCTGAGCAGCCACAAGTACAGAGCCCGCAGCCGGTCCCAAAGCGGCTCCAGCTCCAGCCATGGGCAACTCTGGAAGGGGGGGGGGGGGGTGAGTTAGGGTTAGGCATTTTCCTCTCAGTGGAAGATGCCTTAGCCTTCCCCCAGCCTGGCACTGTCCCAGTTCCAAAATGGCCATCACCCCCCACTCTGCACACTGGCAGTCAGTGGGGTTCAGCAAAGGGGGGAACCCACAGGAACTGCCCTCACCCATTAATTAGGCTGGTTCAGGAGCCGGACCTCTGTGGCAGTGTCATTTAAAAAAACACACAATTATATTAATTATTATTTTCATATAATATAATTATACATGATTACAGCCATATTCACAAGTGAGACACACACACACACACACACACACACACACACACACACACACACACACACACACACACACACACACACGGTATAATAACAAATGGTTTAAATATACTGCAACACGGAAATAGGCTGCCCATGGTGTAATATGGGCATTGGACACTAGATGGCGCTTATTTTTTCGATCGCATTTTCTAATTAATTTAATGAATTAATGTGCAGCTTTTGGCTCTGACGAGTTATGACTTCCTATTCAATTATATTTTATCTAAATCTGTGGAAAATTTCATGTAGTTTCGAGATATGGCTCACAAAAGTTGATTTCTAGACACATTTTTGATCTTCGGCCCACAGCCTAATTATCCAACCCAACAATGTTTTAGGAGATTATAGAAACATAGAAAATAGGTGCGGGAGTAGGCCATTCGGCCCTTCAAGCCTGCACTGCCATTCAATATGATCATGGCTGATCATCCAACTCAGTATCCCGTACCTGCCTTCTCTCCATACCCTCTGATCCCCTTAGCCACAAGGGCCACATCTAACTCCCTCTTAAATATAGCCAATGAACTGGCCTCAACTACCTTCTGTGGCAGAGAATTCCAGATTCACCACTCTGTGTGAAAAATGATTTTCTCATCTCGGTCCTAAAATACTTCCCCCTTATCCTTAAACTGTGACCCCTTGTTCTGGACTTCCCGAACATTGGGAACAATCTTCCTGCATCTAGCCTGTCCAACCCCTTAAGAATTTTGTAAGTCTCTATAAGATCCCCCCTCAATCTTCTAAATTCTAGCGAGTACAAGCCGAGTCTATCCAGTCTTTCTTCATATGAAAGCCCTGCCATCCCAGGAATCAGTCTGGTGAACCTTCTCTGTACTCCCTCTATGACAAGAATGTCTTTCCTCAGATTAGGAGACCAAAACTGTACGCAATACTCCAGGTGTGACCTCACCAAGACCCAGTACAACTGCAGTAGAACCTCCCTGCTCTTATACTCAAATCCTTTTGCTATGAATGTTAACATACCATTCGCTTTCTTCACTGCCTGCTGCACCTGCATGCCTACTTTCAATGACTGGTGTACCATGACACCCAGGTCTCGTTGCATCTCCCCTTTTCCTAATCGGCCACCATTCAGATAATAGTCTACTTTCCTGTTTTTGCCACCAAAGTGGATAACCTCACATTTATCCACATTATACTGCATCTGCCATGCATTTTCCCACTCACCCAACCAATCCAAGTCGCCTTGCAGCCTCCTAGCATCCTCCTCACAGCTAATACTGCCCCCCAGCTTCATGTCATCCGCAAACCTGGAGATGTTGCATTCAATTCCCTCATCCAGATCATGAATATATATTGTAAATAGCTGGGGTCCCAGCACTGTGCCTTGCGGTACCCCACTAGTCACTGCCTGCCATTCTGAAAAGGACCCATTTACTCCTACTCTTTGCTTCCTGTCTGCCAGCCAGTTCTCTATCCACATCAATACTGAACCCCCAATACCGTGTGCTTTAAGTTTGTATACTAATCTCTTATGTGGGACCTTGTCAAAAGCCTTCTGAAAGTCCAGATGTAACACATCCACTGTTTCTCCCTTATCCACTCTACTAGTTATATCCTCGAACAATTCTATAAGATTCGTCAGACATGATTTACCTTTCATAAATCCATGTTGACTTTGTCCAATGATTTCACCACTTTCCAAATGTGCTGCTATTCCATCTTTAATAACTGACTCTAGCATTTTCCCCACTACCGATGTTAGACTAACTGGTCTGTAATTCCCCGTTTTCTCTCTCCCACTCTTTTTAAAAAGTGGGGTTACATTAGCTACCCTCCAATCCTCAGGAACTACTCCAGAATCTAAAGAGCTTTGAAAAATTATCACTAATGCATCCACTATTTCACTCTACTGGTTACATCCCCGAAAAATTCTATATGATTCGTCAGACATAATTTACCTTTCATAAATCTAATGCATCCACTATTTCTGGGGCTACTTCCTTCAGTACTCTGGGATGCAGCCTATCTGTCCCTGGGGCTTTATTGGCCTTTAATCCATTCAATTTACCTAACACCACTGCCCGGCTAACCTGGATTTCACTCAGTTCCTCCATCTCATTTGACCCCCGGTCCCCTGCTATTTCCGGCAGATTATTTATGCCTTCCTTCGTGAAGACAGAACCAAAGTAGTTATTCAATTGGTCTGCCATGTCCTTGTTCCCCATGATCAATTCACCAGTTTCTGACAGCAAGGGACCTACATTTGTTTTAACTAATCTTTTTCTCTGCACATATCTATAAAAACTTTTGCAGTCAGTTTCTATGTTCCCTGCCAGTTTTCTTTCATAATCTATTTTCCCTTTCCTAATTAAGCCCTTTGTCCTCCTCTGCTGGACACCCAGTCCTCTGGTAGGCTGCTTTTTCTGGCTAATTTGTATGCTTCATCTTGTGTTTTGATACTATCCCTGATTTCCCTTATTACCCACGGATGCACTGCCTTCCCTGATTTATTCTTTTGCCAAACTGGGATGAACAATTGTTGTAGTTCATCCATGCAGTCTTTAAATGCCTTCCATTGCATATCCACCGTCAACCCTTTAAGAATCATTTGCCAGTCTATCTTGGCCAATTCACGGCTCATACCCTCAAAGTTACCTTTCTTTAAGTTCAGCACCCTTGTTTCTGAATTGTTCCTAATGAAGAACTCAACCATATTATGGTCACTCTTGCCCAAGGGGCCACGCACAACAAGACTGTTAACTAACCCTTCCTCATTACTTAATACCCAGTCTAGAATAGCCTGCTCTCATGTTGGTGTAGAAAACTATCCCGCATACATTCCAAGAAATGCTCTTCCGCAGCACCCCTTGCTCCAAGCCCAACAATTCTAGACACCCAATTCTCATGCGTTCTGTCCATCGCGTTCATAATGGCTCAAAACAATCTCATTTCTTTTCCACTTATTTCCTGCAGCCTATTCTCTTGCAAATGCCGATTATCCAATACTAAGGAATTATTTACATTGGCTATTTAACCTGCCAACAGCACATCTTTGTGATGTGTGAGGAAAGCAAACGTGTGGGGAGAACCATTGTCATTGAGAATGTGGAAATTCCATATTGTTCCAGCAGTAAGGATGGAATCCAAAATGTTGGAACTGGGTGACAGCAGCACTACCCGAGGCATGACGTAACTGTCTTTAAAGATAGTTCCAAATGCAATTCTACGTTTTATTTAATTCTACCTTGTATAGAAAGATGCCATTAAGCAATTTCCTCTTTCTTTCACTGGAAAAATTGTTTTTTTATGTGGGTATGTTTATTGCTTCTCACATTTTGAGAGATGATGCTGGCGGGTGGACAGATATATCGATAGGAATGATTCTGAGAAATATGACCGTATACAGTCAAATCGGACATTCCCAGAATGCCTACTTGGTGGGCATGGACAAAGTGGGCTGAAGGACCTATTTCCATGCTGTCCAGTGCTCTGACTTGATTTGCTATGATTCTTGATTATTCATCAGTCCAAATTACAATCAAATGTGTGGCTTTGCCCATCCAAAAACCATTTCAGGCTTGCACGTGGTCACGGCAGTTTATGACAATTTCTGGAGTTCTATGCCAGTTCTCTAAAGTTGCATGGTTCTAGATTTGGGCGTGAGAAATTTGAAAATTATAGAATTCATTACTGCTGTCAAGTCATTGGTAGGTGCTGGCCATTTAAAGATAAATAAATGATTCACACAATGGTATCCGTCAGATTTCACGTTCAGGTTGTCAATGCCTGAAATATAAACCTACTTTCCACATAGAAAGTTATCCAATGCTTTTGAAACTGTAAAACACTAACATTTCTTTGCACATTCCATCTGCTAAAAAACATGTCATCAATGCTTCTCCCTCCATGGCCAAATATTTCCTTTTTTCCATTTTCTCTGTAATTAAATTTTAGTAGCAAGGTAAAACGTGTTTGATATGGAATTCATCTCCTTTTGATCCAGATTATTGTGGTAAGTAATACTCGTCCTGCCTTCTAGGGCTCAAAATCATGAAGAACTTTTAAGAAACCGTAAGCTAGACTAGATTATTGAACTATATTCATGAATTTCAAAGACTCTTTGTCCTGTTCCTATCTTTCCCTTTTGCCTTATCTTCCTCCCACTCCTTCCCATCTCCCTTCATCTAGCCACAGTAAAGGCAGTGTCTTGTTTGAAGCTTCCGGTGGTTCTAACCCAGCTGTTTGTATTTGTGAATGCTCGCTGTTCCATCACTCATCAATTTCTTGTTTTATTTCCCGCTTACGGCCGCTCTGTTGCGAACAGTCTTTCATAGGATATTTGCTAATGGTGAGAAACTACTCGGCTCCTGTGATGTGACTGTGTATTGTTTTGTTTGTCTTTAGCTTAAATGTGCCAGTGTAAGCAATCTATGTTGGGAATGCTTAGCAGTCTTAGCTCTTGCATGAGTGCATGTATTTACACTAAAAATTGTTGGCTTTATGGAGCTTTTTTTAGACACAGTTTTTAAATGATTTGAGTTCCATAAAGTGACATATTTACTTTTTTCAGTAAATGTAGATGCTCCTGTGGTATCTGGCAGTGACGGTGTGTTATAAGTGGTTAACAGTATCCAAGTGTTCTCAGGATGTATTCTTTTTGCCATTAATCAGGCACACAGCACCAAATACATTACTCTAAACTCATGAACCAAAATACTGCTGATGCTGAAAATCTGAAATAAAAACAAATAAAAGTTGTAGTCGGATCAGAAGGCATCTGAAGAGAGAAATTATATTTCTTCCAGTCCATGACTAGCTCTGATGAAATATCGAAGACCAAAATCTTGTGTCTCCATCAACACAGAATACTGTCTGATAAATAGAAAAGCAAGAAGTTCATTATTTTCCAGATTATTCCTATTCATATTTTTCCTAATTTTGAATGAAGTTGTTCCAATTCTGTTGATCTTTCTTATGTGGAAAATTTGATAATTTTGGCACTTAAAATATTTACTTCATTTGGTGCTTAAAATATTTACTTCATCTTCCTTTCATAAAATTCAGCTGCTTAATCTCGGGTAGATTGGTGCTGATATGCAACAGTTGTTACTTTGAAAGAAAAATTTATGAAAGTATTTGTGGAGGAAGGAAGCACCTCAAATCATGTACACGCCTACCCTCAAACCATGTACACACTTTCTAATATGTTGGTGACCATTTCTTATTACACTTATCATATTTAAAGCCCGAGGCATTTCTCATTCTTAAAATAAAATTGGAGTTCCGAAAGATGTTCTATTATGATCATTTCCTTGTGGACATTTGCCATAACAATATATCTGCTAACTGGCAGAGTGAAAGAATCCTCGGTAATATAATTTACAAAGATTTGCAGTGGTACAAATAAGTTCCACGGCAGTGGTATGAACTGTCATTCCCAAAAGAAAAAAAACATGACCAAATGCCATGTCTTAAACACTGAAGTCCACTCAAAACTGAAGAAAACATGTTAAAATGACCAGCAGGTATGCTTGAACTCCATAAATAATACTATGTGATTTCATACCGTGCCCTCCGTAATGTTTTAGACAAAGGCCCATCATTTATTTATTTGCCTCTGTACTCTACAATTTGAGATTTGTAATAGAAAAAAATCACATGTGGTTAAAGTGCTCATTGTCAGATTTTAATAAAGGCCATTTTTATACATTTTGGTTTCACCATGTGGAAACTACAGCAGTGTTTATTCATAGTCCCCCACATTTCAGGCACCATAATGTTTGGGACACGTGGCTTCACAGGCGTTTGTAATTGCTCAGGTATGTTTAATTGCCTCCTTAATGCAGGTATAAAAGAGCTCTCGGCACCTAGTCTTTCCTCCAGTCTTTCCATCACCTTTGGCCGTAGGCGAACTGGCACTTGTCGCCGTAGCGGCACATCGGGGAGTGGGTTCCTCTGGAGATGGAGCGTGGTTGGGCTGGAGTTGGCGCTGGCTGTGGGTTCTCTGTGCTGTCTGTGGGTCTGGGGCCGCTGGTGTCGTTGGACGGGGTTGTCGGTTGGCCCGTTGGGAGAGGCGGAGGTGAGCTGGGTTTGGCGCTTCTCCGCACTGGCTGGGGGTCAGTGTCCCATCGGTCCAGGCACGCGAGTTGTCCCATCCCCAGTCTCTTCTCCCCCCCCCCCCAGTTAGAAACAGGTCCTGGATTTATTTAAACCAATCCCGTTTGCCCCATATCCCTCTAAATGTCTGGGACAAAGACCTGTCATTTATTTATTTATTTGCCTCTGTACACAATTTGAGATTTGTAATAGAAAAAATCACGTGGTTAAAGTGCACATCGTCAGATTTTAATAAAGGCATTCTTTAAAATTTTGGTTTCACCATGTAGAAATTACAGCAGTATTTATAGCCATGCTCAATTGGGTTCAGATTGGGTGATTGACTTGGCCACTCAAGAATTGTCCTTTTTTAGCTTTGAAAAACTCCTTTGTTGCTTTAGCAGTACGTTTCGGATCATTATCTTACAGTAGAATGAACTGCCGGCCAATGAATTTTGAGGCATTTGTTTGGACGTGAGCAGATAGGATGTGTCAAAGCACATCAGAATTAATTATGCTACTACCATCAGCAGTTGTATCATCAATGAAGATAAGTGAGCCAATACCTTCAGCAGCCATACGTGCCCAGGCCATAACACCCCCACCACCATGTTTCACAGATTAGGTGGCATGCTTTGGATCTTGGACAGTTCCTTCTCTCCACCGTACTTTGCTCTTGCCATCACTCTGATATAAGTTAATCTTCGTCTCATCTGTCCACAAGACCTTTTTTCAGAACTGTGGAAAAGTACTTTAAGTACATCTTGGCAAACTGTAATCTGGCCATCCTGTTTTTGCGGCTAACCATTGGTTTGCATCTTGCAGTGTAGCCTCTGTATTTCTGTTCATGAAGTCTTCTGCGGACAGTGGTCATTGACAATACACACCCGATTCATGAAGAGTGTTTCTGATCTGTCAGACAGGTGTTTGGGGGATTTTATCTTTATTATAGAGAGAATTCTTCTGTCATCAGCTGTGGAGGTCTTCCTTGGCCTGCCAGTCCCTTTGCGTTTATTAAGCTCACCTGTATAAACACAACTGTAATTTCTACATGGTGAAACCAAAATGTATAACAATGGACTTTAATGAAATCTGACAATGTGCACCTTAACCACATGTGATTTTTTTTTTCTATTACAAATCTCAAATTGTGGAATACAGAGGCAAATAAATAAATGTTGGGTCTTTGTCCCAAATATTATGGAGGACATTGTACCTGCCCAAATTTATTTTAAATATTGAAAATTATACCTTCCTCAAAACGTACTCTGTATACCCACTCTCCTCAGTGGAAAAAACATTATCTAATCCCTTTGTTGTCACACACTGGTTTATGTTATTCCTATATTTCTAATTCCTTCCATGGGTTCAAAACTAATAACACAGCTGACCTCCAATGAAAAGCTATTTGCAAGGTGAAACCTGGTGGCATAGTATATCTGGCTGGATGATAAAAACCTATGTGGATCAACTGGTTGGAGTATTAAAGGATGCAAGTGCTTTGCAATGCTGGTTATAATTCAAATCAACTCCTGCTTCATGACTGGATCGACTTCAATTTACTTATTGCCATAACAGGTCCACACAATGCTATCTCACTGGATCTCTTTTCTGGACCATTGGTGTAACGTACACCTACATCAGGCTGTTGTTCATGACTATAGCTAGGCGTTCAACACTATAGTCCCCTCTAAAGTCATCTCAATACTGCAAGACCTGGGTCTCTATTCCTCCATTTGCAGTTGGATCCTTGACTTCATCAACAAACCTCAATCAGTGCAGATCGGTAATATCTCTCACCATCAACACAGGTGCACCTCAAGGCTGTGTGCTTAGCCCTCTGCTCCCTTTCCGTGCATGAGTATGTGGCTAAACACAGCTCCAATGCTATCTATAAATTAACACAACACCACTGAATCATGGGTGGTGATGAGTCTGTGTGCACAAAAGCAATAGAACAGCTGATTGAGTAATGCTGCAGCAACAACCTGCTGCTCAACATTAACAAGATGGAAATAATTGTTTACTTCAAGGGGATGTCAGAAGACAGCACGCCAGTTTTCATTGGTGAATCGGGTGTGGAGAAACTTAGCAGCATCAAATTCCTAAGACGTTGACATCTAACATGGACTCTACATAGATGTAATCACCAAGAAAGCACGCCAGTGCCTTTGCTTTCTTGTATGTTTAGAGATTCGGCATGCCATCAAACCAACAAACTTCGATAGATTTACTGTAGAAAATATCCTGATTGGTTGTACTGCTGTTCCAACGTGCAGGAACTCGACGCTGCAGAGTGATGGACGTAGCCTGGTCCATCATGGACAGAACTCACCCCACCATCAAACGTTCATGTGAGAAGCTGCCGCAAGAAGGCTGTATCAAAGACCGTTCTTTTCTTGCTGCTCCCCTCGGGCAGGAGGTTCAGAAGCCTGAAATCGCCCAAGAATTCCGCAAGAAAACATACTTTCTGACAACCATCAGATTCTTGAAGCGACTTGCACAGCCCTAATCTAACCTCAGCAATGGAACACTATGTACAACCATGGACTTGTTTTCTCATTGTTTTACACTAATATCTTGCTTTTTTGCAATCTTTTTGTTTTCATTGTCTTACAGAACATGTGTATAACTTTTTCTATATTATCTGACTCTATGTGCCTTTGATGCTGCTGCAAGCAAGACTTTTATTTGTACCTGCTCCTCACTTGCCAGGCATATGACAAACTACTTGAATCCTATATTTTCGATGATCTGCACAAAACTGGCTGAAGAGAAATTTGTATTTATGGCTTGTCTATTTGCATCGATGTTTCAAAGTATAGTCAAACAGCGTGGAAACATGCCCTTCGGCCCAACTTGCCAACATGTCCAAGCTACTCTAGTCCCACCTGCCTACATTTGGCCCATACCCCTCCAAACCATGTCCGATCTATGTACCTGCTTAACTGTTTCTTAAACTATGTGATAGTCCCTGCTTTAACTACCTCCTCTGTCAGCTCAATCCATACAGCCACCACCCTTTGTCTGAAAAAGTTACCCTTCAGATTCCTATTAAATCTTTTCCCCTTCACCTTAAGCCTATGTCCTCCGGTCATTGATTCCCATACTCTGGGCAAGAGACTCTGTGCATCTACCTGATCTATTCCTCTCATGATTTTATGCACCCCTATAAGATCGCCCCTCATCCTCCTGCACTCCAAGGAATAGAATCTCAGCCTACTCAACCTTTCCCTACAGCTCAGACTCTTGAGTCCTGGCAACATCCGTGTAAATCGTCCCGCTTGACACCATCTTTCCTATAACATGGTGCTCAGAACTGAACACAATACTTTAAATGCGGCCTCACAAACGTCTTGTATACCTGCACCAAGACCTCCCAACTGCTATACTCAATACTCTGACTGATGAAACCTTTTTGACCACCCTATCTACCTGCGACTCCACATTTAAGGAATTATGTGCCTGCACTCCTAGATTCCTCTGCTCCATACCACTCCCCAGAGCCTGGCCATTTACTATGTAGGTCCTGCCCATGTCAGACTTCCCAAAATGCAACACCCCAAGTTTATCTCTATTAAATTCCATCTACCATTCTTGCCGTGGTAGTCTGGCGCGCTGATCTCTACAAAGCTGAGGACACGCACCAACTCTCAGACACCTCCTCCTACTTATCTTGGACCATGACCCCACAGGCGAGCACCAGGCCACTATCCCTAGCACCATCACTGACTCCATCAATTCTGGCTACCTGCCCCCCCAAGCCTCAACCTCATCCTTCCCCAGCCCCGCACGGCCCGATTTTACCTTCTCCCCAAAATCCACAAATCTGACTGTCCTGGCAGACCCATTGTCTCTGCCTGTTCGTGCCCTACCAAACTTATTTCCACATACCTCCATCCTATCCCCCCCTGCTTAAATCCCTCCCTATGTTCAAGACACCTCAGACGCTCACCGTCGTCTCCGGGAATTCCGTTCTCTAGACCCCCATCCCGTCATCTTCACCATGGACGTCCAGTCACTCTAGACCTCCATCCCCCACCAGGAGGGTCCCAAAGCCCTCTGTTCCTTCATCGACCGGTGAACCAACCTAGCCATGGCTACAGATACTCTCCTCCGCCTAGCGGAGCTGATCCTTACCGTTAACAACTTTTCATTTGACTCCTCCATTTCCTCCAAATACAAGGTGTAGCTATGGGCCCGCGCATGGTCCCCAGCTACGCCTGCCTCTTTGTAGGGTATGTCGAACAATCCTTCGTCGAGATGTACCAGGGCCCCATCCCCGACGTCTACCTCCACTACATCGATGACTGCTTTGGTGCTACTTCCTGCACCCACACACAACTCACTGACTTCATCCGTTTCACCACTAACTTCCATCCGGCACTCAAATACACCTGGACCATTTCTGACACTTCCCTACCATTTCTTGACCTCACTTTCTCCATCGCAGGTGATAGACTTCTGACCAACATCCACTATAAACCCACTGAGTCCCATGGCTATCTGGGCTACACTTCTTCCATCCCCTACTCCCAATTCCTCCGTTTACGCCTCATCTGCTCCCAGGATGAGGTGTTCCACACTAGGGCATCGGAGATCCTCATTCTTCAGGGAACGGGGGTTCCCTTTTCCTAACATAGATGAGGCTCTCACCAGGGTTTCTTCGATATCCCGCAACACTGCTCTCTCCCCATCTCCCCCCCACTCATAACAAGGGCAGAGTCCCCCGGTCCTCACCTTCCACCCTACCAGCCGTCACATACAACAAGTAATCCTCCGTCGTTTTCGCCACCTCCAACGTGTCAAACCACTCGCCACATCTTCCCATCTCCTCCCCTGTCGGCTTTCCGCAGAGACCACTCCCTCCGTAACTCCCTGGTCAATTCGTCCCTTCCCAGCCGAACCACCCCCTCCCCGGGCACTTTCCCTTGCAACCGCAGGAAATGTTACACTTGTCTTGAAAAATGCGAATTCCAGGGATGACGGTACTCGTATGCTGAGAGAATGGAGCAGCTGGGCTTGTACACTCTGGAGTTTAGAAAGATGAGAGGGGAATCTCATTGAAACATATAAGATTGTTAAGGGCTTGGACACACTAGAAGCAGAACACATGTTAGTGACGTTGGGGAGCCCAGAACCAGGGGCCACAGTTTAAGAATAAGTAGTAAGCCATTTAGAACGGAGACGAGGAAACACTTTTTCTCACAGAGAGTGGTGAGTCTGTGGAATTCTCTGCCTCAGAGGGTGGTGGAGGCAGGTTCTCTGGATGCTTTCCAGAGAGAGCTAGATACGGCTCTTAAAAATAGCAGAGTCAGGGGATATGGGGAGAAGGCAGGAATGGGGTACTGATTGGGCATGATCACATTGGATGGCAGTGCTGGCTCGAAGAGCCAAATGGCCCACTGCACCTATTGTCTATTGTAGCTTTACCTCCCCCCTTGACTCCATTCAGGGACCCAAGCAGACGTTCCAGGTGCGACGGAGGTTCACCTGCATCTCCAACCTCATCTATTGCATTCACTGCTCTAGATGTCAGCTGCTCTACATCGGTGAGACCAAGCGTAGGCTTGGCGATCGCTTCGCCGAACACCTCCGCTCGGTCCGCAATATCCAACCTGATCTCCCGGTGGCTCAGCACTTCAACTCCCCCTCCCATTCCGAATATGACCTTTCTGTCCTGGGCCTCCTCCATGGCCAAAATAAGGACCACCAGAAATTGGAGGAGCAGCACCTCATATTTCACTTCGGTAGTTTGTACCCTAGCGGCATGAACATTGACCTCTCCAATTTCAGGTAGCCCTTGCTGTCTCCTCACCTTCTCCGCTCTCCCTCAGCCCTCCTCTTCATTTCTTCTTCCTGCCTGCCCCCCTCCCCCCCCCCCCCCCCCCCCCCCCCCCCACCCTACATTAGTCTGAAGAAGGGTTTCAGCCAAACACGTTGCCCATTTCCTTCGCTCCATAGATGCTGCCGCACCCGCTAAGTTTCTCCAGCATTTTTGTCAACCATTCTTCAGCCTGCCTGGCGAACCAATCAAGATCCTACTGCGATTTTTCACAATAATCTTCACTATCTGTAATACCACCCACATTTGTGTCATCTGCACATTTTGTTGTATATTACAATAAATCAAGTATTAGTGGTGGAACCAATATTATAGATGTGGATGTAACCGGAGCAAAACACCTATAATAATCAATGTGGTAATAACTAGATCTATTTAACAATAATAATAAAACACTTTATTGTTATTGTAAATACATACAACAACATTTCAGGCACACTGCCTGAGTGGAGCAATGTTGTAGTTGAAGAAATAGTAAGGCCAAGGAATGGGACAAGTCGTACAAGTTGTCTTTGTGTTGATTCACTGGGATACGTTTCTATTTTTGAAACCAGGTCGTGCCTTGGTTTAAAGTAACAGAAAAACAACACAGCTGATGGTACAACACAGCTTATTTTCCATCCTTTGTTTATGCTGTTTCCTTCTGAAAGCCTTGTCTCAAATCTATTTGCACCACCTTTACAAATACCAAGTTTCATGCAGTTATCGCATCACCCCCTTTTTCACACCCGTCCCCAAAAAAAACAATACAACATTGTAGATTTGTGGCCCTGACCTGCGACCAATCACATTACCAGCTTTTCTGGTACAAATTTGATTCAGCATCATTTTGAACTTGTTTGCCCCCAAAGTGATCTTCCTGAACTTGTCTCATTCAACCTTGCATTTGTAATCCCTCATCCCAATCTACATATTTTGACATTTTTTTAAATAACATGCTAACTTGGCAATGAAATTAGAATTTAAGCATTCTTACTACTGAGGATCAGATAATGGATCAATATATAGTCCTTAATTTCTGAGTGTTTGATTTGCACATTTCTGCTAAGGTACATTTTGACCCTTTGCAGTATGTGATTTTGATTTACAAAGCTACTTTAAACAATTAGACTGCCACTCTCAGCACCTCCGATTCCAATGTACCAATTTTGGCTAGCTGTCTTAATTTCTGTAATTTCACTCATCAAAAATGTTTTCCAGGAGTGCATCACTTACATAAATTGATGAATTACTGAGTAATTTTCATAATCTGCATTACAGTGGTTAACAGACAATGAATTCAGAAATGTTCTCTCTCCTGTAAGAAATGTATCTCTTTGTAAGGTCATGAGCAAAGATTATAATCTTTGGTCATGAGTGTAGCTCATTGAGAGAAGTAGATGAGCATCATGGAGTATTGTTACAAAAATACAGCAGCGAGCTAATGTTCTGAGGTTCTACACTATTTGGTTATGATGGATCCTCCAGAAAACAATTGAAGTGTTAAACATTTTCACATTCCTTGTTCTCTTTATACACATCCATGCAAGTGCATTAAACCTTTTGTTGATGTGTTTTGAGAAATTCTGAACTATAAACACTCTAGTTCCCAGAGGTCTGTATTTTCTAAGGGAATTATTTCTGTCAAAATGATCGTGTGGTAACTTATCTTGTTGTTTCTTGGTTAGTATTCATAATTTATTTTCTGCCAATTATTACCAGCAGGGATTTTGATCATAGGATTTGTAGCATGGTGTGTTCTATGGTTTTAGTTGTGACTGTTGTTCAGGTGTTAAATGACAGCATAAAAGATGCTGCCTGTTAGGTGGAAACTGCAGATGTTGCAAATCTGAAACAAAATTCAGAAAAGAAGTCAGAGGTTCTGATGCTGTGAGGAGAACAAGTGTTAACATTTCAGGTCAAAACCCTGCACCAGGACGGGTCTTCCACCTGATCCTTCAAATCTATTACCTTTCTAACAGCCAATCTTTGACCTGACCTTGGCTTATTTTCCCACAGTGGCTGCTTGGTCTGTTGAATGTTACTAGCTGTCAGATTCTGGACTATCAGAGTTTTATTGTGGGTAGACACAATGCTGGAGTAACTCAGCGGGTCAGGCAGCATCTCTGGAGAGAAGGAATGGGTGACGTTTTGGGTCGAGACCCTTCTTCATTCCGATCCTCCTCTCCTAGAGTTTTACGGTGGTTGTTTTAAAATAAATAATAATGTAGGACTGCAGGGAGAAGGCAGGTGAATATGGTGAATGCTAAATGGAGGATATACACTCGTGTATTTTGGTTGGACCAAATGATCCATTTCTCATTTCAATTTTATATGGTGATGGATGATTTTTTTTTGTAGTTTCATTTTTGAAGATTAGATTAATGTTGAGTTTGTTTGTGGCTGGTTTGTTATGAACTAAATCTAAACGGGTACCAACATTTATTAATTTATTAAAATTTCTAAATTAGGTTTTATAAATCTATTACAAGATTTATATCAGGAAAATATGATTAAAGATTGCGTACGTGCATTTCATGCTAGGTTCGTCTGACCATCCAAATAGAAACATCTTGATCAGCTGTTGTTGAAATGATTCCATTTATAAGTATTCGGAGCAATTTAATCTTGTGACCATGAGTACACACAGCTGTATTCAATTATGTACACCACACATAACCTTGAACTTTCAAAAACATGACGCATAGAAAAGTACAGCACCGTAGGAAAAGGCCCCTCGGCCCACATTATCTGTGCGGAACTAAACTAATCTCATCTGCCTGCACATGATCCGTATCACACCAGATGCCTATCTACAATTCTCTTCAACACCCCTACTGATCTGCTTCTGCCACCACTCCTGGCACTGTGTTCCGGTTACCTACCGCCCTCTGTGTATATATTTTTTTTAAAAAGACATCCCGCACATCTCTTTTAAACTTCGGCCACTTGCCTTCTGTCTGAAGAACGGTCTCGACCCAAAACGTCACCCATTCCTTCCCTCCAACTCAACCTGGCCCGCTGAGTTACTTCAGCTCTTTGTGTCTAGTTTTGGTTTAAACCAGTATCTGCAGTTCCTTCCTACACATACCTTAAACTTATGCTCTTTAGTCTTGGGCATTTCCACCCTGAAAAAAAGCTTCTGACTGTGTGTCCTATCTGTGCCAGGCAACTGTATATACCTCCATTAGATCTCCCCTCGACATCCAGCATACGGAAAAAAAATTAAAACATTTGTTCAACCCCGCCTTGTGGTGCGCACCCACGAATCCAGGCAACATTCAAGTAAACCTCTCCTGCAAAACCTTCCCATTCTTCTGATAGCAGGGCGACCAAAACTACACGCCATATTCCAAATGCACTAAACCAAAGTCCTGTAGAGCTTCATCATGGCTTCCTGGCTCTTATTCTCAATGCTCCGACCAATGTAGGAGAGCATAGCATTCACCGCCTTAACCAGTCTATTTTCTTGTGTTGTCATTTTCGGGGGAAAATAAAACGTATCAAGTTCGTAGGACATTACCTGCTGGGTACAAAGCCATACTGACTGTCCCTAATTTGCCCATTTCCTTCCAAATGGGAGTAAATTCTATCCTGAAGAATTGTCTCTCTTAGCTCCCCTATCATTGTCGTGAAGCTCACATTCTTATAATTCCCTGTATTGTCACTACTTCCCGTGAACAAAAGGAGCAATATTGGTTACTTTCCAGTCCTCTGGAGAAGTTGCAATGATTTTTGTCAAGGCTCCTGCAATCTCCACATTTCTTTCAATAACCTGTGATAGATCCCATCAGGCCTTGGGGATTTATCCACCTTAATGCTGTTTAAGAGCCTCAACATCATCATCTTGATCTGCCCTTGCATATTATACTCCACACTGATCTCAATGTCCTCCTTGGTGACTACATATGCAATGTATTAGTTTGTTACCTGGCCTACATCCTCTGACTGCAAGCACATGTTCCCACCTTTATCCTTGAATGGTTCCACCATCTTTCTGATTAACCTCTTTTTTTTAAAGTACGTATAAAAATCTTGCAATTTTCTTTAATCCAACTTGCCAATCACTCCATGGCCCCTTTTGGCCCTTCTAATTGCCTGCATGTTCTTTTCTTTCTGAGAATTCCTCAAAGAATATTCTGACCCATCTTCTGAAGCCTTATGTACATTTCCTTTTTCTTTTTGACCAAGTTTACTACCTCTTTGGTCGTTCAAGGTTCCCTTACCTTGCTATCCTTATACTATCTCCTTACTGTAACAAACTTTGAAATCACCTGGTTGTTAAATAACTCTCATATTTCAGATGTGGATCTACCCAACAACAACATGCTCCCCATTTCCTCTCCCTGCCTCCTGCCTAATAAGATTTTAATCTTCCTCACTCCAAATTAGTACCCCCTCCCCCTCCCTGCTCCAATTTATCCTAATGTAAAATCTTAAAACTCCAATCCGAGGTTCCTATCAGATTCAAGACAACTACTCATCCCAGCATAAAAGTAAAATGTGGCATGCTTCAATGACTACTATATTGTGGTTCTGACATCCACCCTCATGAAGTACTTTGAGGGGCTGGTTAGTGGGGCACATTATCTCCAGTTTCCATGGTCCCATGATGTACTGCAATGTGCCAACCACCACAACAGGTCCACAGCAGATGCCGTTCCTCTGGTACGACTCTTGTCTCCGCAACATCTAAATAATGAGGACACGTCTGTAAGACTCCTATTTATTGACCATAGCTCCACCTTAAACACTAATTCCAACCAAACTCCTCTTGAAGCTCCTGGACCCCCTTTTGTAAGTGGATCTTCAACTTCTGACCCATACACCACACTGGTATACGATAGGTGACAAATACATCCATGATAATTCTCAGCAATCCCATAAGGCTGTGTTCTCACCCCTTTGTATATACTCACGAGTGTCCAGCCAAATGCTGCTTTAACTCCATTGACCAGACTACCTACAGGAAGGAGATGGTGAGCTTAATAATGTGGTGACACAAGGAACCATAGATGGAGGTTTACAAAAAAAAAGATTAATTCAGCTGGTCAGGCAGCAGCTTTGGAGGACATGAATTGACGACACTTTGGGTCTGCACCATTCTGCGGCCGGATCGTAGTGGGGTGGAGGAGGAGGGGTGAATGCTAGAAAAGAGGTGGGGGCATGACAGCATGGAAAGTGATAGGTAATCCAAGTGAGGCTGGTTTTGGTTCGCAGACCAGAGGGTGTCGCATAAGGAGAAGAGATATAAAGCCAGGTGAATAGAATAGGTGAAAGGGAATAAGATGGAGGCAGAGGGCAGGATAGTGAGAGGAATGGATGCATTCCAGGATGGGACACAAGAAAGAGGTGGAAAAGTAGGACGGGGAAACAGGGTTTGGATGTTGGCTAAAATTAGAGAATTCCATGTTTCCATCTCCTGTGGTTGTTGGGAAAGTGTCAGAGGAGTGGGTGGTTTGGTTGGGAAGGGATGAGTGTTGCTAAATAAATCTTGAGTTGCTGCATTCTGTAACCAGTGCCAGCAGCATAATGCCTAAAATAAGTGGATGGAGTGTTCATCAAGCATTTTCCACATTTAGTGTGATGAGATCTTTGTCCATGCGGACAAACTAAGAGCATTTTCTCCCATGCATTTTAGATGTGAGAGAGGTTGTGAATAATGGGGTAGTGAGCCACAACACAAAACATGGCCTCTGCCCTTGTTTATTAGCTGTGGCTGGTTCAATTTATAGCCTAGATGCAAGGATAATCTTATTTCTAACTACCGGCAGTTACTTTACTCTCTTAGGGAATTGATGAAGCTTTGCTTTCATTTATTGATAATTCTTGCAATTATCTACATTTTTGATTATCTAAAAATACTCTTCCTGGTATTGCTTAGTTGGTGAAACTGACTGCAGAGAGACATATTTCCAGCAAAGGAATGCATTCATCACAAATATATATTTATAATCATACTCTATAGATGCACAGCCTATTTCGATACTAGTTGTATAGTAAATATTTGTGAGATGATCAGTATTTAATTTACCTCAATGTGGACGTGTTAAGAATTGCAGATGTGAATGATTTAGTCACACTAAGAACTTGTGGAGTGATGCAATCCACTGAACTTTAAATAATTGGGATGAACGAGTTTCTTAGATGAAACAGCCATCAAAACTGGGTGGTATGTTTCTTGTGGACAGTTGTTTTTTTGTGGGAAGCTTTTCTGTGCAGATTTAATACATTTATTTTTTACCTTAATTTCTCAAGATCTTTAACACAGATGTGCCATATGAGAGTGGCTAATTTCAGGAAAACGTCTGAACACCATGTTTCAATTCAGTTGGCAACATTATCTTCAGTTGAAGTGTGTACAGCGACTTCCTGGGTTACAGCTGTCTTGACTTGCAGAAATCCAACCTTATGCGAATTCTCCCCTATGTTTTCAAGACATTTTCAAGATACTGCTTTGTGCTCTTCTTTCATGACAAGACACAGTATACATTCCATTTGTCTAATTATGCAAAGTACTAGGATGAATATTAAATATATTTAAAAAAATTATAGCAAGTATATGTAGTGATACGATTGGGGTAGCTACAAAAAACAGTTTATGCCTTGCAGAAAAACCAGCACAGGCAAAGAACACTTGTGTAACCTAGGTTCTGCCCACATTATGTTTCTAATCCCCTGAAGTGAAATTGATTTCTAAAGACACTGAAAATTACAAATTTGATATGTTTCTGGTAAATAACAACAGAAATGGCAATATCATGCCTCCATTGTAATGGACCAGACCAGGCCATGATGCACACTCATTTCCATGCACTCGCCCCTCCATTTCAGCTGCTTCTAATTTTTCAGACCTCACTCTGAGCTTGCCATGTGCCCATTATTTTCAAGATCTCAGTCATCAATTTCTGAAGCTGAGCCCACAAATCAAATCGCATCCCTTCATTCCAGCAATGTGCTGAAGTGCGCTATATTATGTCAAGTGAAGTAAAAGGTTGTTACCAATGAGTCGATATGCATCTGGACCTTGGTTGTGGTTTTCCAATGAGTTAATTCTGGAACTCATTGGCCTTACTTGCTAATAGAAAGCAATTTTGAGAAAAGCATGACCATCATGTAGCTATACTGAATTCACTGGACTGCACACAGCAATGTCAAGACCTTCAGTTAGTGAGGCAAATTATCTTGTAGAATGTTTTGATCCCCTGCTATAGATTGAATAATAAAAACAGTGCATAAGCTATTTCATTACTTCCATCTAACCTCTAAACCTTATTTTCCAGTGGCACCTGATACAATTAATAACCATGTGAAAACCTGTAGAGAGGAACAGAAAAACCTGCACTTTTTTGCCCCAGAATATGGAGGTAAGGACGCATCACTATCAATGTGGATTGATTATTATAGATTGTAAATGGGACAAAATCGCTGTTGCTTATAAATGGGGTTGAGGTTTTTTTCATTGCTAAATGCCATCTTCAAATTTCTCTTGGATCTTTCACATAACCTGTCGGAAAGTTCCTACAAAAGGATATTAAATATGTGCTGTTTTTGGCTACATATAACATTTCAATTTTTAAATCCTTCTTACCAGTTCTTGCTTAAGAATAACACAATGATGCTGGATTCCTCGTATCACACTGGGAATGATTATACTTAAGCTTAATGTCACAGGGGGTATACATACATACTATGCCATGGGTCTTTGTTCCCTTTCCCCATTCAAATAAACAACTAATTATTTACAGTGCCCTCCGTAATGTTTGGGACAAACATTATGCTACTGCATATTTATTTGCCTCTTTACTCCACAATTTGAGATTTGTAATAGAAAAAAAATCACATGTGGTTGAAGTGCACATTGTCAGAGTTTATTAAAGGCCATTTTTATACATTTTGGTTTCACCATGTAGAAATTACAGCTGTGTTTACACATTGTCTCCCCCATTTCAGGGCACCATAATGTTTGGGACTCATGGCTTCACAGGCGTTTGTAATTTCTCAGGTGTGTTTAATTGCCTTCTTAATGCAGGTATAAGAGAGCTCTCAGCACTCTGTCTTTCCATCACTTTGGAAACATTTATTTCTGTTTATCAACATGTGGACCAAAGTTCTGCCAATGAAAGTCAAATAAGCCATTATTAGACTGAGAAACAAGAATAAAACTGTTCGAGACATCAGCCAAACCTTAGGTTTACCAAAATCAACTGTTTGGAACATCATTAAGAAGAAAGAGAGCACTAGTAAGCTTACTAATCGCAAAGGGATTGGCAGGCCAAGGAAGACCTCCATAGCTGATAACAGACGAATTCCCTCTGTAATCAAGAAAAATCCCCAAACACCTGTCCGACAGATCAGAAACATTTCAGGTGTGGATTTGTCAATGACCACTGTCCGCAGAAGACTTCATGAACAGAAATACAGAGGCTACACTGCAAGATGCAAACCACTGGTTAGCCGCAAAAATAGGGTGGCCAGGTTACAGTTTGCCAAGAAGTACTTAAAAGAGCAACCATAGTTCTGGAAAAAGGTCTTGTGGACAGATGAGACGAAGATTAACTTATATCAGAGTGTAGGCAAGAGCAAAGTATGGAGGAGAGAAGGAACTGCCCAAGATCCAAAGCATACCACCTCATCTGTGAAACACGGTGGTGGGGGTGTTATGGCCTGGGCATGTATGGCTGCTGTAGGTACTGGCTCACTTATCTTCATTGATGATACAACTGCTGATGGTAGTAGCATAATGAATTCTGAAGTGTATAGACACATCCTATCTGCTCAAGTACAAACAAATGCCTCAAAACTCATTGGCCGGCATTTAATTATACCGCGAGACAATGAATCCAAACATACTGCTAAAGCAACAAAGGAGTTTTTCAAAGCTAAAAAAGGGTCAATTCTTGAGCGGCCAAGTCAATCACCCGATCTAAACCCAATTGAGCATGCCTTTTATATGCTGAAGAGAAAACTGAAGGGGACTAGCCCCCAAAACAAGCATAAGCTAAAGATGGCTGCAATACAGGCCTGGCAGAGCATCACCAGAGAAGACACCCAGCAACTGGTGATGTCCATGAATCACAGACTTCAAGCAGTCATTGCATGCAAAGGATTTGCAACAAAATACTAAACATGACTACTTTCATTTACATGACATTGCTGTGTCCCAAACATTATGGTGCCCTGAAATGGGGGGACTATGTATAAACACTGCTGTAATTTCTACATGGTGAAACCAAAATGTATAAAAATGGTCCTTATTAAAATCTGACAGTGTGCACTTTAACCACATGTGATTTTTTTTCTATTACAAATCTCAAATTGTGGAGCTAATTTTATGTTCCACCTGTGGTTAAAAATGTAAAACATCTAAGTTTTTGTATAGTGTACTTATGTAATTTTACTGAAGCTTGTTCTGGTAAGACAAGTTCATAAGTTATAGGAGTAGGATTAGGCCATTTAACGCATCATGTCCACGCCGCCATTCAATCATGGCTGATCTCTGCCTAATAATCCCATTTTCCTGCCTTCGCGTGACACCCGTTCTAATCAATAATTTGTATAACTCTTTGTTTGTTAATTAATTTGAGGTAAAATATGGTGGCTGAACTGTCTTCTTCCATTGTTCCAAATTTCCTCCGGCAACCTACCTCTCTCTCATCAATCTTGCGTAACAAAACTTTTAATGTATTTGGTGAGACCCGACCGGGGGGGGGGGGGGGGGGTAGACCGGACTGGAGGTGGGGGAGACCCGCATCCACTGACGAACCGCCACTGGACCGCCTTCTGTGTCCCCCTTCCCCGTCCCCCCCACTCAGGACACTGGACCCCAGGCCCAGCGCAGAGAAGCGCCAACCCCAACACCAGTGGCCCCAGTCCCACAGAACCAACAGACCCACAGCCAGCGCCAACTCCAGCCCAACTACGCTCCAACTCCAGAGGAACACGCTCACCGATGGCCGCTATGGCGACAAGTGCCAGTTCGCCCATGGCCTCAGGCGCTGCCCCAAGTACAAGCCTACCTTGCATACCACGGCTTCTGCCCCTACGGTACCCGCTGCCACTTCGTCCACAACTCCGAGGAGGAGCGAGGGCCTCGCCTACGCCATGCGCCAGCCTGGGCTCGGCCTCCTCCAGCCAGGATCTAGACTGGCCCAGACTTGGGGCTGGGCAAGAGAGGAGGGGGGGGGGGAGGTTGCTGCTGCCGCCAGCACCACCATCACCAACAGTACCCGCAGCTCCAGCAGGCACCCGGCCTTCCATGGCCAGCAGGAGCCCATTCGCAGACTCTCTCACGACTCCTGCAGCAGCGGCTCTGAGTCGTCCAACGACTGCCCATCTTCAACAGGATCACGGTGTCGGACTGAGGGGAGGGGATTAGAGGTGGAGGGCTGCCGGGACAACCCGGCGTGACAGACAGAGCCGAGCTGGAGCCAGCGGCTGCAAGTGATGGGGACGGGACACCGGGGACTGGGACGGGGACGCCCAACAGCAACTCAACAGCACCCGCAGTGACGGAGAGCCGACCCCGACTACGGACGAAACGCAAGCCTGCACACAATGCAGCACCACTGTTGACAAGACTGTTTTATAGCTGATGACCTGTGCCCTGGGCATAGCAGTCGGAATACTGAACTCACTTATTCCGACTGCGCATGCCCAGGCCATAGGTCACTCTATATAAACATTGGATTGAACCGGGTCTCCCGCGCTGCAACGCTGTTGAATTGCTACTGGACTTAGCGACACTAGTTCTCCTTTCTCCACTGGTCCATGCAGAAAGGCGGCCAGACGTGCCCGTCCCTGTCCGGTGGTGGCCCCGGACTTGCAGCCGGCGTGGGGAGCAAAGCCCCTCTCCCGTTCCCTAGTCCCTGCCTCCTCTCTCCTGCCATCTATCTCTTTGACCTCCGCTCCTTTGTGGGAACTGCTGCTCAGCGATTCCCATCGCTGCACCAACTGAGGCCGGCACACCAGGAAAGGCACAGGAGAAGGATGGGGGGGAGGGGTTGTCGTTGCCTAATATTAGAGAATGTAATATTCACACAGGAAGCTACCCAAGCGGATGAAGGGTGGGAACAGCACCTCGCATTCTGCTTGGGTAGGTTACAACCCAACAGTATGAACATTGAATTCTCCAATTTCGGATAACCCCCCAGCCTCTCCCTCCCCCTTTTTTCATCATCCCCTCCCCTTTCTTCCCTCTTCCCTGTGCTCCACTTGGACCTGCACCTATTTTGCTTCGCCCACCCCTTTCTACATTCATTTCTCTAGCTTCACAATTTGCAGCTCTTCAAATGTGTTGTCTCTCAAAAATGCCCTCGCCTGTATCCACTTCGGCATAATTCTGCCCCTTTTCACCTCCACCTTCCCCCCCCCCCCCCCCCACCCCCCCCGCAATCGGTCTGAAGAAGGTCCAAACCTGAAACGGCACTTATTTATGTTCTCCAGAGATGCAGCCTGACCCTCTGAGTTACTCCAGCACTTTGTGTCAAAAGACATCGAGTAAAGTAGCATTTGCAGCTCCTTGTTTCTATGACTGACCGGAAGTTGAGGAACTGCACTAACCATTAGGTACCTATTTTAGCAGAAATCCTATGCCAGCCCATTTTATTCTCCCCACATTCTCATGAATCACCCTTCACATATGCTAACACTCATGAATATTCAAGAGCAACTTAGTGGCTATTTAATTTACTATATTGCACATTTCTTTTGGGATGTGAGGTGCATGGTTGCGGGAAGAATGTATAAATATCTCAGACAATATTGAGGTCCCTGAAGCTATGAGGCACCTCTACTTGGTGCACCAATGTGTGTAGTGCCACTGTGCTATCCAGACGCCAATTTAAGACTTGCTTCTGGAGCATTACAATCCTTGAATGAGTTTTTAAAACTGTACGTTAGCATTCTAATGCAGCTTTTGTCTTTTACAGCTGTAACAAATGTGACTACGGCTGTTGATATTTACTCATTTGGAATGTGTGCATTGGAGGTATGTTGTAATTATGGTTGAAATTTGCATTTGAGTGAAAGGAGAAATTAAGTGGGATTGTACGAGGTTATGAGTTTGTCTTTTTGATTGTTTTAAAACTGTCTGTAGTTTTATTTTAAAAAGGGACAGTTGTTTTTTTTTTCCTCTTTATCCCTCCCAAATGGAGCTTGGTTTGGAATAATTCTGGTACGGTATGCTCAGGGTTTTAATTTGGATTTTTAAATAATCTGTTGGCTGTTTACTGTACCTTGCTACAGGTGACAATAATAAACTAAACTAATATTGTGAACAAAACATTTTCTATCTTATCGGCCGTCATTCATTTAGGGTAACTGTCCAAGTATGAAAAATGTCGATTTCAGTTTATTGCAAACCGGGCTGCTACTTCAAGACCTGGAGAGACTTCCATTGGCCTGCCCATTAGTGTCCAATTCACATCACTCCTTAATTGTGGAGCAATGGGGATCACATAGCTGCCAAGTAGTACGGATTTTCCATATTTTGTTCGGAAATGCAATTAGAATTCGGATGTACGATTTTGTGTTGTTAAATACGGATTTTAAATACGGAGTTCAGTTCAGTCTGAAGAAGGGCCTCGACCACAAACGTCACCCATTCCTTCTCTCCAGAGTCGCTGCCTGTCCCGCTCCAGGTTTAAACGGAGTGCTGTCAGTTTAACCCGTGGGAATTTAAACAAAGCGCTGTGGGTTCTAAATATAGCGCTAGCGGCTGGAGCGCTATGGGGTTTAAACATAGCGCTATGGCCACAGCGCCATGGGTCACAGACTGTTCAGGACTGTTCAGGAGGGAGGGAGTAAAAAAGGAAGGAGGAGAGGGAGGAAGAGAGAAGAAGGGTGGGGGGGAGGGAGAGAGAGAAAGGAGAGAGGGAGAGGGAGGGCGAGAGGGATGGAGGGAGAGAGAGGAACGAGGGAGAGAGAGAGGGAGCGAGGGAGGGAGAGAGGGGCTTCCAAAATGGCTTCTACATCATCATCTGGTGCTAAAAGCAGGAAGCAGCCGTTCAATCAGCAGTATACAAAGAGATGGCAATGAATGCACTGTCAAGTAAGATGCGTGGAAGACATGTAAATTGGTAACAAAGTTATGCATTCTTGTACTCTTACATGGCACATAAATAAAACTTTTGTTTCAGCAAAATGACACCGCATAAAAATACTGATTTCTTCAGCAAAATACTGATTTCCTCAGCAAAATACTGATTTCCTCAGCAAAATACTGATTTTCAGGTACTAGAATATTGAAATGCTCTGACAAAACTTGGCAGCTCTGGGATCACAGTTTGGAAAAATAAAGAAATAAAAATAAAACTGGAAAATAAGTTGCCTTTTGAACTTATCGTGAAATGTAGTCAACATATGAAATCACTTTTGGAGAGTAGTGACTCGGATGGAAACATTCTTGTGATTTCTGTTATTTAAAGTAAGTTCGTGGGGAAAGTAGCAGAATACTACAGGTTTCCTGTTGACACTCATGTTTCAAATTATTGAAGTGAACTTTGTCCAATTTCTCCGAATCGATCAATCACTTTTTATTGTTCCAGATGGCAGTGTTGGAGATCCAGGGTAATGGTGAATCATCGTATGTGTCACAAGAAGCAATCAATAATGCAATTCAGTTACTTGAAGACACTCTGCAAAGAGTATGTATTGCAATATTTGTACTGAAATTTGAAAACATTGTTTCTAGCTTTCATTAGACTATATTTTAAGAGGAATTCACTAGATTTAGCTGGAAGAGTATATTTAAAGATTTGGGGTAGGTGCTATGTTTGAGAAAATAGAGGCATTGCTGTGCTTTCTTGGTCATAGTGTCAATGTAATTGGACCAGAACAAATTGGTGACATTTACACAGCTTATCTTCCAATGGTTGTGAGGAAATGCTCGGCTATATCTGATTCACCTAGTTAGCATGCATCGCTTATGATCTAGAGCATTTCTGTCTCTCCAAACTCTGTAGCTACGTACCTTATAACAAAAGGAGGATATTCTCCCCCCCCCTTCTTTTCCCTTTCCATTCCCCCTGTATCCCCTAGCATCGACAGCTCCTTGGTATACCTAATTTTTACTGCTTCTCGAGAATATTTGTTCTTTAGTTTGACTCTATACTATCTTAGTATTTACTGAAATAGATGATTAGATCAGTTGTTTATTGGAAGGTCCACATAAACAGTTGAAGTGCACCATAACCTAGAATACTTATAAGGGCAGTTGATATGTCCTTTGAAATTATATATTTTTAGACATTCATTATGTAGTTTGAATAGAAATATCGGTAAGGGTCATTTCAACTGGTTAACAAAGGCTAAAGGCTTTAAGAGTGATTTTTGGCAGTGTTGCTTGGAATAGTTTAAAAAAGAATACGAGTTTTCCATTAAAGATAACTGATTTAAGAACATTTGCATTTACAAAGGAAATACTTGATGCTTTGAAGAATTATTACTTTGGATGCAAGTCATTACAATAGATACCAAATGGCTGATGCAAATATCTTTTGTGTGTAAGATTGTGACTGGTACACAGGAGAAAGCCAGGCTACTAAAGACTTGTCATTATGCACCTGTGCAAAATGCAATCCCATTTCTGCCTGAATTTTAAAACACACGGTTGAAACAACTACACACTATTTGAGTTCGGAAAATAAAAAGTTTGAGAAGGTGAAAATATTAATCAATAGAGATTCTCAGTTGACGCTGAATATGTGGTCAGACGTTGATGATGTCCTTAATTAGAGCACTTGTGTTCACAACGTGCTCCTGGCAATGAGCAGCTACTATTAAATGTCAATAATTATCAGTAATTTAAGTGCATTTTTCCTTTCGTGATAGGAATTTATTCAGAAATGTTTGGAGGTTGATCCTGTTAAACGACCCACTGCCCGTGAACTTCTCTTTCACCCAGCTCTATTTGAAGTACCTTCACTAAAGTTGTTAGCAGCACACTGCATCGTCAGTCATCCTCGTAAGTACTTGTGAAAACACAAATTATCGTCCTCAAACCATTTGAGAAAAACTTTGGGTATGAATCCTAAAGTCCACAAGTTGAAATAAATCCAGGAATTGCTTGAAATAAATCAGTGAGCAGACCTGGTGGAGAGGAAAGTACTAAATGTTTTACGTTGATTGATAGGCTGTTTCTAACAATTGGATATTTATTTTTGAAATTGACACATCTTCCAGAGAATCAAGAAACAGACTTTATTGTCATATACGCTTTGTTTGCATAAAGCTCATAGAGTGAACGGTATACATAGTAATGATATATAACCAATTGTACAATTAATGATGAATATGAATGAGTGCTAAAAGAACCAAAATACAATAATGGAATAATCAAATGAGATAGTTACGGCTATGTAGCAGGACCTCTGGGAAGGGGGTGTGAAAAAGATGGTTTGTTCAAGAATCTGACAGTGGAGCTGTCTAAATCTGGACACCCAGGCTTTTCTGTGTCTTCTCAGAAGGAGCCAGGGTTCCTTACATGCTTGATGATACTCCCAGCCTTCCTGTTACACTACGCCACAAAGATGGTTTGGTGTCTGCGATAGACTGGGCTGTGTTTGTATTCTCCATGTTCTGGCAGTTAAAAGCCGAGCAGTTGTCACAACAGACTGTGTTGCATCCCCTCAGAATAATTTCTATAGCACATCTGCAGATGTTCAAGAGAATCTTTGTAGACGATCTGAATTTTCTTAGATGCCTTTGAAAGTAAATGTGCTGATTCTCCTTATTTATGCAGAATATCCCCAGATATTTCTAAATTCTCTCATAAGAGAAAACATCCACGTATAACCCGTCAAGATCTTGTGTTTTGAGAAGTCTCATTCTTCAACGCTTCACTAGATGCAAGCTTGCCATGTCCAACCTTTCCTTGTAAGACATCCTTAAGACCCATTTATTTTTTTTCTGACAAATGGGCAATTTCATATTTTTCCACATTAGCCTTTGCCCATTCACTTAATCTATTTTGTATTCCTTTCAAGATTCAAGAGAGTTTATTGTCAAGTGTCCCAGATAGGACAATGAAATTCTTGCTTTGCTTCAGCACAACAGAATTATAGAAGGCATGAATACGGAACAGATCAGTAGTGTCCATATACCATTGTATAAATATATATACACACATGAACAAATAAAACAGATAATGGGCTATTAATGTTCAGAGTTTTGTTTGAGTTGAGTTCAATAGCCTGATGGCTGTGGGGAAGTAGCTATTCCTGAACCTGGTTGTTCCAGTCTTCAGGCTCCTGTACCTTCTACCTGAAGGTAGCGGAGAGATAAGTGCGTGGCCAGGGTGGTGTGGGTCCTTGATGATGCTGCCAGCCTTTTTGAGGCAGCGACTCTATAGATTCCCTCGATGGAAGGGAGGTCAGAGCCGATGATGGACTGGGCAGTGTTTACTACTTTTTGTAGTCTTTTCCGCTCCTGGCCGTTCAGGTTGCCGTACCAAGCCACGATGCAACCGGTCAACACGCTCTCTACCGTGCACCTGTAGAAGTCAGAGAGAGTCCTCCTTGACAGACCGACTCTCCGTAATCTTCTCAGGAAGCAGAGGCGCTGATGTGCTCTCTTTATGATTGCATCAGTGTTCTCGGACCAGGAGAGATCTACAGATATGTGCACGCCCAGGAATTTGAAGCTCTTTGCCCTTTCCACCATCGACCCATTGATATAAATGGGACTGTGGATTCCCATCCTACCTCTTCCAAAGTCCACAATCAGTTCCTTGGTTTTGCTGGTGTTGAGGGCCAGGTTATTGTGCTGGCACCATTTGGTCAGTCGGTCAATCTCTCTTCTATACACTGACTCGGGCACGGGTTAATGATTTTTGGACGATCAGCCATGATCACAATGAATGGCGGCGCTGGCTCAAAGGGCCGAATGGCCTCCTCCTGCACCTATTTTCTATGTTTCTAAACCATATTGACTTTGCCTCATTGCCTTAAATCACACGAATGCCTCTAAAAGCCCTGTAATAATGTATTGCATTTAGACACAAAAAACTGGATTAACTCAGCGGGACAGGTAGCATGTCTGGAGAGAAGGGATGGGTGATGTTTTGGGTCGAGACCTTTCTTCAGACTGTATTGCATTTGCATTTGGCAGGTGCAGCATGGATTGCTTTCTGGTTAGCTCCAGAGTATGTTTTCGTAAGAAACTATCCTAAAGACATGCTATGAACTCCTTATCTACGCAACCTCTGCTCATCTGATATTTCTGGTCAATATGTAAATTACTAAACCCCATGATCAACATTGCAACTTGATTTTGTCACTATTTTCAGAAATGGGCGAGGGTGTTCACTTGAATGATATCTGGCTGTAACGATTTACTTTAAAAGAAATGCAGTTCATTTTTATTTCGTTTTAGGATTAGAACAGTTTTTGCTTTATTGAAATGATTATCTATTTACAGGGTGGATATGGTTTTAATTCAGTGTTCTTATTTATAGATATGATCCCTGAAAATGCTTTGGAAGAAATAACGAAAAACATCGACATGACTGCAGTTCTAGCAGAGATTTTTCACCACGATGCAGAAGGCGTACAGATCAGGTATTGTAGACACATCCATCCTATAGATTTGTACTGGAAAGAACTGAACTATTACCCATATTTTCATAATGCTATCATGTTCAAGCTTCACCCACTATCGTGCCCACACTTTTGAGTTTGGTGCAGTTATACAGAGTTGAAACTAAATCAATGGGCAAGTGACACTTTCCCTAAGGAAAATGGTGCTGTAATTAGATTTTTGTTGCGGCTAGTAACAAAGTAATAGTTTGAACAGTTTGGGGTACCTTATGACAGCATGCCAATTCCAATCCGATGCTTCACTTCACAAAGGTTCATCAGAAAACCTTTGTCTCATCAAATGCATCATGAGAGTATCAGCTTCATTGTGAATCAGCACAGAAGATGCAGAATTTATCCCACGTTACTGGAGAACTGTGATGTAATCTTGTCGTGGGATTGCAGAACAGCCTCAGTAGAACACAAGTAATATCATGAGGATCAAGTAAAGGCCATTCTGCCCTTCGTTCCTATTTCTGCTCCTCATTCCTATTCTGCCATTCCATAAGATTATAGCTGATCTTCTATATCACACCCTACAAATAATAGATATCTTTTTGTCTTCCATTTTTCTCCCCTGTCTCCGTGGAGCAAAGAATAGGAGTGAACGGATCCTTTTCAGAATGGCAGGCAGTGGCGAGTGGAGTGCCGCAAGGCTCGGTGTTGGGGCCGCAACTGTTTACCATATATATAAATGATTTGGAAGAGGGAATTAGGAGCAACACTAGCAAGTTTGCGGATGACACAAAGCTGGGTGGCAGTGTGAACTGTGAAGAGGATGTTCGGAGGTTGCAGGGGGACCTGGACAGGTTGAGTGAGTGGGCAGATGCGTGGCAGATGCAGTATAATATAGATAAATGTGAGGTTATCCACTTTGGCTGCAAAAACAAGGGAGCAGATTATTATCTCAATGGGGTTAGGTTAGGTAAGGGGGAGGTACAGCGAGACCTGGGTGTCCTTGTACACCAGTCACTAAAGTTGGCGTGCAGGTACAGCAGGCAGTGAAGAAAGCTAATGGAATGTTGGCCTTCATAACAAGAGGATTTCAGTATAGGAGTAAAGAGGTTCTTCTGCAGTTGTATAGGGCTCTGGTGAGACCACATCTGGAGTATTGCGTACAGTTTTGGCCTCCTAATTTGAGGAAGGACATCCTTGTGATTGAGGCAGTTCAGCGTAGGTTCACGAGATTGGCGGGACTGCCATATGAGGAAAGATTGAAAAGACTAGGCTTGTATTCACTGGAGTTTAGAAGGATGGGGGGGGGGGGGGATCTTATAGAAACATATAAAATTATAAAAGGACTGGACAAGCTAGATGCAGGAATAATGTTCCCAATGTTGGGTGAGTCTAGAACCAGGGGCCACAGTCTTAGAATAAAGGGTAGGTCATTTAAGACTGAGGTGAGAATAAAACGTTTTCACCCAGAGAGTTGTGAATTTGTGGAATTCCCTGCCACAGAGGGCAGTGGAGGCCAAAGTGGAGGCTAGTGGAGTCAAGGGATATGGGGAGAAGGCAGGCACGGGTTATTGATAGCGGACGATCAGCCATGTTCACGATGAATGGCGGTGCTGGCTCGAAAGGCCGAATGGCCTCCTCCTGCACCTATTTTCTATGTTTCTATACCTTCATTCCTTTAACATCTGAAAATCTATTGATCTCGACCTTGAATGATGTCAATTGTTGAACTTCCACAGCTCCCCAAGGTAGCAATTTTTGAGACTCTCAACGACTAGTTCTAGATTCTTCAACCAAGGGTAATATCCTTTGCAAGTCCACTCCATCAAGTCCTTTTATTTTTTTCTATGGCCACTTCTCAACCTTTAAAACTCTATTGAATAGTGGTTTAGCTCCCTCAATATCTTTGCATATGACAAACGATCCATTCGCTAACTCTCTTTCACATTGGATTCTTACTCTTCTAGCTTTGTTCAACAGCCTCACCAAAGTGAAGCTCTGCCACATCTGCAAATGATGGGTGCAATTCAGTTTTATATTGTCCAATCACAACTACTGCGTAAAATATATATTTGCTTTATTTTTCTAGTTAAGGTTTTACTATCTTTAACAAGAAATCTTGGCTGAAATCAACTAAATGAAGTGCAAGTTCATTGATTGGATTTAGTGTATTTTAAACGTAGAAACATAGAAATTAGGTGCAGGAGTAGGCCATTCGGCCCTTCGAGCCTGCACTGCCATTCAATATGATCATGGCTGATCATCCAACTCAGTATCCTGTACCTGCCTTCTCTCCATACCCCCTGATCCCTTTAGCCACAAGGGCCACATCTAATTCCCTCTTAAATATAGCCAATGAACTGGCCTCAACTACCTTCTGTGGCAGATAATTCCAGAGACTCTGTGTGAAAAATGTTTTCCTCATCTCGGTCCTAAAGGAATTCCCCCTTATCCTTAGACTGTGACTCCTTGGTCTGGACCTCCCCAACATCGGGAACAATCTTCCTGCATCTAGCCTATCCAACCCCTTAAGTATTTTGTGAGTTTCTATAAGATCCCCCCTCAGTCTTCTAAATTCTAGCGAGTACAAGCCAAGTCTATCCAGTCTTTGCTCATATGAAAGTCCTGACATCCCAGGAACCAGTCTGGTGAACCTTCTCTGTACCCCCTCTATGGCAAGAATGTCTTTTCTCAGATTTGGAGACCAAAACTGTACGCAACACTCCAGGTGTGGTCTCACCAAAACCCTGTACAACTGCAGTAGAACCTCCCTGCTCCTATACTCAAATCCTTTTGCTATGAATGCTAACATACCATTTGCTTTCTTCACTGCCTGCTACACCTGCATGCCTGCTTTTAATGATTGGTGTACCATGACACCCAGGTCTCGTTGCATCTCCCCTTTTCCTAATTTGCCACCATTAAGATAATAGTCTACCCTCCTGTTTTTGCCACCAAAGTGGATAACCTCACATTTATCCACATTATACTGCATCTGCCATGCATTTGCCCACTCACCCAGCCTATCCAAGTCACTTTGCAGCTTCCTAGCATCCTCCTCACACCTAACACTACCCCCCAGCTTAGTGTCATCCGCAAACTTGGAGATGTTGCATTCCATTCCCTCGTCCAAATCATTAATATATATTGTAAATAGCTGGAGTCCCAGCACTGAGCCTTGCGGTACCCCACTAGTCACTGCCTGCCATTCTGAAAAGGACCCGTTTACTCCTACTCTTTGCTTCCTGTCTGCCAGCCAGTTCTCTATCCACATCAATACTGAACCCCCAATACCGTGTGCTTTAAGTTTGTATACTATTCTCATTGATTTATTTGGATTATACCTAAAATATAAACCTGAACTAACAAACTTTTTTATTTTTGGACACTTAATATAGTTTGTCCAACTCCCAAATGTAAAACCCTTTTTTCTTTCTTTTCAAATTGAGCTGTGATTTTACATTTTGAGGGTATAATTTGTTGTCTTTATTTTCCCACAGATTCTCCCAGTTTCCTGCACTGGAGTTAGATAAATTTTTAGAGGATGTAAGGTAAGAATTCCATGGTAGGGTTGATTATAATTATTATATCTTGGATTATATTATTTTTAAATTCCGGGTATATTCATTTTAGAGATGTGTGAAGTTGAATGTTCCAGAAGTTGTTTTCCTGAAAGTTGTATATTTGTTTTCTGTACCGTGTTATATCAGTGACCTTTGATCTTTAACTTCAACCTGAAGGAATGGTATTTATCCTTTGACTGCATTTGGGATGCCCATGCCTCAGCAACCACAGCAGGAGACTGTAACATCACCCATTGTCCCACCATCTGTGAAAACACCTACACCTGAACCTGCAGAACTGGAGACCAGGAAGGTAAGTAGAGCTAATAGGACTTGATGTTTCAATCCCTGTAGTAAGTCGGCACTCTTGATATTGGCAGTGGGAAAGGTAGGGTAGGTACGACATCGGGGTCATCTGGTGGGCACCGTCCTTCTTTGACGTCACATTGATAAGCCCACAACATCTCCAGAGGGGTCAACGGTGATACCCCCTCATAACGGTGATACCCCCTCACACCCCCCTCAGTTCCATACCCTCCTGTCTTCATCTTGCAGCCCAATTGATGTCTTTCCTTTTGATCCAAAGCCAATTGTTTTTTTCTGCAGAATTTGATAATTACTTGATTGCTTGTTGGAGGGAGCGACCCCTCACCCCTATTTTATTTAATAGACTGGTCGTAGATGTAGCAACAAATCCCATGCATATGACATATGCCATTAAAGTTCTCCCCTTTGGCCAAATTACTTTCTAACTGAGATTGCTGCCGTGGAAACATTATGTATGCTCCTTTCGGAGATGATGCTGAAGTTGACAAAGTCTCCTGTGTTGTCCTTTCCAATTGACGAAAAATGATGAAGGGCCTATTTGAACCACGTGCGGCCTCTAATGATTTTTCTTTCATAGGGATAGGTTTAGGTTTTAATTTTCAGGATAGTGAATCAGCACTGAAGTAGCATTATATACCTAGTCTGTTTTTATTCCATGCAACATAGCTTTTATGCAACCTCAATCACCAATCAGTTCACATTGTTATATGGTTGTTATAACTTCAATTACAGCATGGAAACAGGCCCTCTCGGCCCTTCCAGTCTGTGCCGACCATTTATTTTCCCCTAGTCCCATCTACCTGCACTCAGACCATACCCCTCCATTCCCTTCCCGTTCATATACCTATCCACTTTACTTCTAAATGTTAAAATCGATCCTGCCTCCACCACTTCTGCTGGAAGCTCATTCCACACAGCCACCATTCTCTGAGTAGAAACATAGAAACATAGAAAAATAGGTGCAGGAGTAGGCCATTCGGCCCTTCGAGCCTGCACCGCCATTCAATATGATCATGGCTGATCATCCAACTCAGTATCCCGTACCTGCCTTCTCTCCATACCCCCTGATCCCTTTAGCCACAAGTGCCACATCTAACGCCCTCTTAAATATAGCCAATGAACTGGCCTCAACTACCTTCTGTGGCAGAGAATTCCAGAGATTCACCACTCTCTGTGTAAAGAATGTTTTCCTCATCTCGGTCCTAAAGGAATTCCCCCTTATCCTTAGACTGTGACCCCTTGTTCTGGACTCCCCCAACATCGGGAACAATCTTCCAGCATCTAGCTTGTCCAACCCCTTAAGAATTTTGTAAGTTTCTATAAGATCCCCCCTCAATCTTCTAAATTCCAGCGAGTACAAGCCGAGTCTATCCAATCTTTCCTCATATGAAAGTCCTGACATCCCAGGAATCAGTCTGGAGTAAAGAGGTTCCCCCTCATGTTACCCCTAAACTTCTGTCTGTTAATTCTCATGTCATGCCATGACAAGTTATCTTTTCGAACTGATTTGTATTCTGGTCAGAATGTACTGTAACAACTGCACACTGTTTTGGAAAGGAAGCAAATTTCAGTTGGCTTCAAGCCTTGATTTTCCCAAGATTTCAGCAATTTGGTTCTAATAAGCAATTCACAATCACAATAATACTTTATTTGCCAAGTATGTTTTGCAACATATGAGGAATTTCATTTGCCAAGTCAGTCATACAAATACACATTTATCCACATTATACTGCATCTGCCATGCATCTGCCCATTCACTCAGCCTTTCCAAATCACCCTGCAGCCTCCAAGCATCCTCCTCACACCTAACTATACCCCCCAGCTTGGTGTCATCTGCAAATTTGGAGATGTTGCATTGAATTCCCTCATCCAGATCATTACTATATATTGTAAATAGCTGGGGTCCCAGCACTGAGCCTTGCGGCACCCCACTAGCCACTGCCTGCCATTCTGAAAAGGACCCGTTTACTCCTACCCTTTGCTTCCTATCTGCTAGCCAGTTCTCTATCCACATCAATACTGAACCCCCAATACCGTGTGCTTTAAGTTTGTATGCTAATCTCTTATGCGGGACCTTGTCGAAAGCCTTCTGAAAGTCTAGATATAACATATCCACTGATTCTCCCTTATCCACTCTACTAGTTACATCCTCGAAAAATTCTATCAGATTTGTCAGACATGATTTACCTTTCGTGATTTCAAACTGACTTTGTCCAATGATTTCACCACTTTCCAAATGCGATGCTATCCCATCTTTAATAAATGACTAGCAGTTTCCCCACTACCGATGTTAGACTAACTGGTCTGTAATTCCCCGCTTTGTCTCTCCCTCCTTTTTCAAAAAGTGGGATTACATTAGCTACCCTCCAATCCTCAGGAACTACTCCAGAATCTAAGGAATTTTGAAAAATTATCACTAATGCATCCACTATTTCTGTGGCTACCTCCTTGAGTACTCTGGGATGCAGACTATCTGGCCCTGGGGATTTATCGGCCTTCAATCCGTTCAATTTACCCAACACCACCTCCCGGCTAACCTGGATTTCACTCAGTCCCTCCATCTTATTTGACCCCCGTTCCACTGCTATTTCCGGCAGATTCCGGCAGAATCTGTGGAATTCAGTGCCACAAATTGGGTATTTTTAGTGGAGATTGATAGGCTCCTGATTATTTAGGGTGTCAAATGTTATGGGGAGAAGATAGGAGAATGGGGTTGTGGGCACAATGGCCCATTTCTGCTCCTGTGTCTTATGGTCAGCACTGGAGAAATAATGAGCTCCTCTTCAGTAATGGATTTAACATAAAAACTGAAATTATTAGATTAATTAATTTATGTAAGAATTGAGCAGCACTTTTTTATTTTCATAGGTCGTTCAGATGCAATGCAATATTGAGCCTGTTGATGAAGGAGCCAAACATCATGTAAGTTCCTCCCCTTTCTTGAGGTATTGATGCCATAACTTTACAAGTAGCTATCCTAAAAATACTTTATATTCTATATACTCAGTTTATGAAATTAATTGAATATCTATGACAATGAATTCACAGTCAGAAAATAGCCACCTATTCATAATTTACTGATCATCTTAACCACACCTCAAACGTAGTAATTAGAGAACTTCAGCAAGTGCATATTATCTAACACATATCTATTAGAACCCTTTGACTAAGCAAATTATTTATCTCCTGCTTTACCTGAAGCTTTTCTACTTCAAAGTCAGAGTTTGAATGAGAACGCATAATGTTATACAAATGATGCTGTGAGACAGGGAACGCATGTTGCTGTTTAAATGTTACTGGCATTACATACTTTTTTTAATGATGCCAGATCATTTACCAGATGCCAGCTGTCTACTGCATCCGTTGCTCCAGATGCCAGCTAATCTACATCGGTGAGACCAAGCGGAGGCTAGGCGATCGTTTCGCCGAACACCTCCGCTCGGTCCGCAATAACCAACCCGACCTCCCGGTGGCTCAGCACTTCAACTCCCCCTCCCACTCCGTATCCGACCTCTCGATCCTGGGCCTCCTCCATGGCCAGAGTGAACAACACCGCAAGTTTGAGGAACAACATCTCATATTCCGCTTGGGGAGTCTGCATCCTCTGGGCTTAAACATTGAATTTTCTCAATTCTGTTAACCCAGACTGCTCCCTTCCCCCCCCCCCCCACCTCTCCCTCAGCCCTCGGGCCCTGACATTCCTTCTCCATCTCCCCCCCCCCCCCCCACCAAGTCGCACTAGCTTCTCATTTTCACACCAGAAAACAGCTTACAATGGCCTGTTTCCCTTATCACCAATACTTTTTTGCATATCTTTCACTCATTGTTCTTGCTTTATCTCTCCATATCACTGTTTATATCTCTCGTTTCCCTGATCCCTGACCAGTCTGAAGAAGGGTCTCGACCCGAAACGTCGCCTATCTCCTTCGCTCCTTGGATGCTGCTGCACCCGCTGAGTTTCTCCAGCTTTTTGTGTAACCCTCGATTCTCCAGCATCTGCAGTTCCTTCTTTAACACATACTTTTTTTACTTGTCCTAGGTTTCCTGGGTTAATGGCATGGGATAAAAATTGAACATTATTTAGTTTGTGGAACACTTTCTTATTTATTAGTCAGTAAATAATTGATTCCACTTAATTGATGTTAGTTTTAACTTTGTAAATACGTCTTAGTTAGAAATATCAAAAGATCAATCTTATATTTAAGCTTCATTCTTAAAAAAAGTAACTTTAAAGGAAAAAGAGGAAACATTTACATTGGTGTGATTCTCTTCTTCAGCTAACTCTACTCTTGAAACTGGAAGACAAGCTAAATCGCCACCTCAGCTGTGACTTGTTGGCTAGTATGTATTATTCTGATCATAGCTTTGTGAAAATGCGAATTTGTGTTCTTTATGAAATGCATAAGATTTATTTGACGTTGCAAACTTTAAATTAATTTAATGGGGGGGGCGAGAGAGGGGAGGGGGGAGAGAGGAAGGAGTGCAGCAGGGCAGCAGGTCGCGGGGAGTCGAGTGAGGCACCGGGCAATCCGAAGAGTCGATTTCCGAAATCATAAGTTAAATCGCTACCGAAATATGTAAAAAATCTCCGCGTTTTTGCATCTGGTTTTCAAGAAAATACGTTTCAAAGGCAAAATGACCCACACCCACACGCACACACACAGTTTTAAAAGTATACTAGACCAAGTGCAGACCCGTTGGGTCTGGTCCCCGAACATGAGGCTGGGGGGGGGAGGGAGAGAGGGGGGGAGGGTAGAGTGGGCCCGCTGCTTTTCTCCGTCCGCGGGAACAGCCGATCTTTGGCTTGAGGCAGTGTTATAGAGCTGGGGGGGGGGGGGGGGGAGTGGAGGAAGTAAAACCGGCAGCGAAATAAGAAAAATGGCGGCGTTTCTGGAGGAGATAGGGCGGCAGCAGCTTTTATGGTGGCTGGCCAGCAGGAGGCCACAAAATGAGTGAGTGTAGGGGGGGGGGGGGGGGGGGGGGGATTTTATTAAAAAATGTGTACATAAAAATATCTAAATGTAATGAGGAGTGCATTAGTGAATGTAAAAGCGAAATGGAAAAATTCTCGGAGTTTGAGCGTGTGGTTTTCGCGGACCATGAAATCAAAGGGCACAAATCTCTCTCTCACACACACACACACACACACACACACACACACACACACACACACACACACACACACACACACACACACACACACACACTCGTAAAAGTATATAGACTAGACCAAGTGCAGACCTAGACCACGTTGTTCCCCCAACGCGCGTTTGGTGGGGGGGGGGGGGTAGAGCGGGGCGGCACGGGGCATCATACACATTAACCACCCACACACTAACTACCCCCCTGATATATTAATATTGTGAACTAGATCGTTTTACCTCATAACCGCCCTATCCACTGACGCATAGCCCCCAACTCGCAGGCGCGTCTAGAGAGGGAGGGGGGGGGATAGAGAGTGAGGGCAGAGAGAGAATGGGGAGAGACAGTGAGAGAGGCAGAGACAGAAGGGCAAGAGACAAGGGGTTGGAGGAGGAGAGGGAAGGTGGGGGAGGAGGGGAGAGAGAGAGTTTTAAAAGTATATAGATAGATAGATAGATAGATATCAGAGGGCAATTATTGATTGGTATATTGTTCATTCTCCTTTGGAGTGATAGACGCCCTGTTCATGGACCACTGCATTCTGTGTTGGTTTTGCAAACTGGAATTGTCAATATGATCAGTGACATGAATGGAAACCGACTGGTAGGCGTTTTCTCAATAAGAGCAACGTGCAGATTTTACGATCAAGTGACCAGAACTAGACTCCAAAAATTGTAAGGGGCTGAAACTTACAGATTGTCTGAAGAATGTAAAACTGGGAAGATTCACTTTAATAAGTGACAAAAATAAGTTTAAGGAATGAGAAAATAAAACCTAGTAGTTGTTTAGAACTACTAAACAACTCCAAACACAGTACACAATGTGGAACAGGCTGGCTATGATTACCAAACATATGGACATAGAAGTCTGAATATGGTCAGTAATACTAACACTTTTTTTCTTTCTAGATGAAAGCTGTCAGGAATTGGCAGCAGAACTTGTTCAGCTCGGATTTATCAGTGAGGTATGCTATTTAATTTTGCATTTTGTTGATATCTTTGGAGTTCATCCGTATTACTTTTTTCTGTTCTCTCTTGAAAGCATTGTACTGACTTAATTTCATTTCATGGACATGATTGATTGACAGATCTTTCTCTAATCACTTTTACATATAGAATCCATTGTCTTTCATGTTCTGAACAAGATTATTCATATTTATACAGCACAGAAATGGGAGCTTTGACCCAACTCATTCATGTCGATCATGATGCCTGCCTGTGCTGGCCACATTGCCTGTGCCTGGCCCATTTCCCTCTAATCCTTCCTTATCCATGTACCTGTCTAAATGCCTTTTCCACATTGTAAGTGTGCATGTTTCTACCATTTATTCTGGAAGCTCACTCCAAATGCCCACCATCCTCCAGTGAAAGTAGCTCTCAGCCCTGTCAATCTGTCCCCTTTCATCTTAAACTATGCTCTCTAGTTTTAGATGCCTCCTGTCCTGGGAAAATAGGTTGTGACCACTTCACTTTATCTACATAGAAACATAGAAAATAGGTGCAGGAGGAGGCCATTCGGCCCTTCGAGCCAGCACCGCCATTCATTGTGATCGTCCCCTATCAATAACCCGTGCCTGCCTTCTCCCCATATCCCTTGACTCCACTAGCCCCTAGAGCTCTATCTAGCTCTCTCTTAAATCCATCCAGTGACTTGGCCTCCACTGCCCTCTGTGGCAGGGAATTCCATAAATTCACAACTCTCTGGGTGAAAACGTTTTTTCTCACCTCAGTCTTAAATTACCTCCCCTTTATTCTAAGACATAAGGGATCTACATCCCTTATGATACTATATACATGCATAGGGTCACCCTCAACCTCTCTGCACTTACGGGGAGAATAAGCCCCAGTCCATCCAGTCTCCTTGTAAACTAAAGCCTTCTACTCCCAGTAACAAGCTTGTGGGTTTTTTTTAAACCTTTTTGCAGTTTAATGACATCCTTCCTGTAGCTAGGCAACCAGGATCGCACACAATCGTCCATGTAGTTTAGTTTAGTTATCTTTGGTTTAGAGATACATTGTAGAAACAAACCCTTTGGCCCACCAAGTCCACAGCAACAAGTGTAGGAAGGAACTGCAGATGCTGGTTTACACTTTAGATACAAAATTTTGGAGTAACTCGGCGGGACAGGCAGCATCTCCGGGGAGAAGGAATGGGTGACGTTTCGGGTCTGAAGAAGGGTCTCGACCCGAAACGTCGCCTGTTCCTTCTCCAGAGATGCTGCCTGTCCCGCTGAGTTACTCCAGCACTTTGTGTCTATCCTTCATCTCTATCCTCTACCTTACCCCAAAGCCAATTTTATATCAAATTAGATAGTTCATCCTGGATTCCTTGCAGTCTAATCTTCCAGATGAGCCTGCCGTGTGGGACCTTGTCATATGCTAAAATACATCTGCATAAACATTACCTTACTTTACTACTGATTTATTACTAATTTTGCAGTTTTAACAGGAATTAAACCCCTCTATATTCTAATGTTGCCTACAGAGTGTAGGCAGTAACATGATAGTCAATTAGCCAACCAATCGGCATGCCTTTAGGGTGTTGTAGGGAGCACACAGAGGAAACTTGTGTAGTGATATACAACATACGAGAATGTGCAGACTCCAAAGACAATGCACTCATGGTCAGGATTGAACCATGGCTTCTGACACTGTGGCAGCAACTCTACAATTATGCAACTCTTACATAGCACTAGTTGACCAAAGTGATATATTTATACTGAGCTGGGTTAGAGTGTGATCTTTATTCCTGTGTCATCATTAAAACAGACTTTGGAGGAAACTATATAAATGCCAATGCAATAAAATGAGGAATATTTATTTTAATTTTATGACATTTTTATGTTTTACATGATTACTTCTTCCCATCTTTTGAACAGATCGATCAGAGTCGATTAATCACCTTGCTCGAGGATGCCTTCAGCAAATTCTTCTATAACCGGAATGGTTCTATTTCTGACGTCACAGTTTCTTCATAGCTGCGGAACTATTGTGTGACGCAACTACTTCATCACCGGTCTTAAATGGACGAAAGAGGATATCACAGGAAGCCACTGGCTCAATTGCATGTAGTAGTGTGGTGATGTCGAGTTCCCATCTTGAAGTGGTGAACATCCCACCAATGAAAAGTTCTGTTGTCAGTATTATGTCCCATCTGTGCTTCACCCTGTGACTATCGTATTTAATTTAGCAGTAAGACTTGCAGAGCGCTGCCACATTGGAAAGGCGCTTTGCTCTTAACTGAGCAAAGGTGGGATGGAAGTAGGGATTGGGGTGGTAGGGGGAAGGGAAAAAGGCTGTTAATCTGAACACGAAGACTGCAAAGGAGAGAATAAAGTGAGAAGTCTGCACAAAGTGAAGTATCGCTTGATACATCTTTGGGAACTCTTTCAATACAATGTATCGCTTTATATGCCAGTAATGTGCATGTTTCTTCTGTGTTGTATAATCTTTGCACATTTGTTTTCAAGATCCGGAATGCTAGATGATTTTAAATGACAGTGTTCCTACAAATGCATTTAAGAGGCCATTCCTATGAAAGTTCCCACTATTTTTCAGTGTTGACATTTTGAAATGGCATGGCTTTTGTGCACATGGAAGTGGGGAATGTAATGGCCATTAAACCAGCAACTGTCTTATCTTTTTACCAGCTTAATGAACTTATCCAAATGATTAGTTGAATTTGGATAAATTGTTCTGGATCCAAACACAAAATTGAACTGTTGTACTGTTCTTCTTCAGAATGTATAGAATGCCTGGTCAGAAATGAAAAAACATTGCGAGTTAATTACAAGCCTTGACAAGATTCAGCTGATACACCAGGGCTGCCTTTGTTTTAATTACTTGCTTTATTGAAGCCTTCCTTCCCAATATTCCCATTCTTCCTTTCTCCTCTTTCCCTGAAAGCTTTATGTCTGTAAAGCTGAACATTGATACAGATGTGTAATCCTTATTATGTAGTATTTTGAGTTGTATGGCTGAGGTTGTGTAGTAGTTCTGATGGTTGTTTTGACATGGCAATCCCATTGATCATTTGTTAGCCATGAATTTCTGTGAAGTCTGTTGGCCAAAGGAAGTTGAGATGATTTGTTTGTCTTCTGTTTTGAGCCAAATAGTATATGGTGAGTTAATAAGCACACTTTCTTGGTTATTTTGGTTTGCAAGCAACACGAAGGGTTAATTTCACTTGCACGAACCAGTTTGTCAGTACTCATTTCTGATTATCTTGTATTTTCTCAGTTTAGATATGGTTTTGGTATGTGGAATGTTTTTCAACCCTTTCTACATTTAGACAATAGAATTTGAGGTAAGGGAACTGAGATGGTAATTGTTGAAGAAAAAAATGGGGTTGTTAAGGAGCACCTAGGCTTAATTGGAATTTCTGTAACATTTAGAGAATGGCAAAACACTGTATTGTGGCATTGTTCAAAGTCCTAACTGCATTTAATGCAGCATTCACTGAAGCAAATATACTGTACTGGAAAAATCAGTGCCTGGCTGTTCTTGTTATTTACCCTTCTGAATTGTGCAGAAAAATGTCATATTTGAGTCCATGCATTAATCCTTTTCTAGATTGCCCCTAACATGTGGTTCCTGTAATAAATGGTTGGATGTGAGAGGAAAATTATTCTTACCACACATGGGAAATGTTAAATAGTGATTCATTTATTGAGTTGCATTGCTTGCCTTGAATCTGTCACAGGTTATTCACACACAGACATTTTTTGCATGTCAGCTCTGGAACTCTTCGGCAATCAGTTCAGAAAATTAAAGATCCAAAAACTGAAGATGTATTGAATTAGCATACTATGTGCAAATAGATATTTTAAATGTAGGCTTTGTTTCCTACTTGAATCAGTTAACGAGTAAGACAACTAATGTCTTGCTAATATATCAAAGACAGTCAGTCAGCTAACCTTGCAGTGAAAGATTAATATGAAACGGGTTTGTCAACTGAACTAAATGAGTCATTCCATTGACTGATACTGAAGCTAACTGCAGTTGCAAGGCTATCGCCGAACCCAAAAGTAATTCTTCCATACTCAGAATCTGTGAATCTTAAATTTCAGGTCCTTTTTCCATCTGGGTGTCACCACCTGAATCACTACCCTATGATGCGAGTCATTTTTGCTAGTTGTTATCTGCTTTATCAGCAGGTGACATAAGCTTAAGGCTCTGTTTGATAGCCATGAAGCTGCTATTCCCATCCATCCAAGTACAATCTCTCAAAAACATTTAGATTTATGTGACCAGTTAATTAAAGACTAAACCTAATTGGGCTACAAGGGAGGATTGAACTCACATTTAGATATTCCAGTACGTCATAAAATACATTTGTCTACTCTTCACTACCTTAGTAAAGACGGGTGTCTAATGGTTAGCATTGAGCCACAAGCCCCAATCACCCCACTCACCATCCTGTTGCCTCCCATCACACCAACACCTGATGGGTTATGTCGTTGAAATTGATTTCATCTCCATTTGAACTTTAAAACAGAAAGCAAACTTTGCCACTTCGCTAAATTTTACTTTTTAATTTCTGAGGACAATTGATGTGTTTTCCTTGTTCCCTTTTCTTCAAATATTAGATTGTACAAAATTCTTACTATTTTGTTTCATTCTCTCAGAAAAAAATGTGAGTTTGCATATTTTTGGAGTTTTGGATTGATGTTGGATTATGCATATTTTTCTTGAAGTTACTGTGGCCTATTGAATCTGCTTGTAAGTACGCCAGAGAGATTGCAAGTACAAGTTGTCCAATACTGCCCCCAAATGATTGGCACTTGAAATATTAAGAATCGGGTCTAAAATACTGATAGCTGTCTTTTTTTAAACTATAAATTGCTTCTTTAAATTACATGTGATGTTACTGAGCAGCAGAAATGCAGCTACATATATTATAATTTGAACAGCTTTTTTTTCATCCAGTAGCTTGTGTTACCCAATAGGAATTCAACGATTATATTCCCAATATACTACGGGCCTGTGGGTAAAATAGATTTGTGGAGGCAGATAATTTTGGTTTATGAGCAAATAATTCACTGTTTCAATTCCTAGTTTTGTTTAACATTTTAAGCACTTTTGGATGAAAAGAGTTGTCATCTTAGAAAAAAATCTGTTCAATAATCCCATGGGAATGGTAGGACTTTTCTTTGAGGAACCGGAAGTGATCAGGCTGGAAAACTTATTTAAAAAATGTTGCAAAGTGGTTGTCTGAAGAATGATGGGATTTTAGAAAGGAGCTTCAAGTAGCAATTTCTGAGAAGCAATCCAACACAATAGCAAGTTATGTTGTGCATTTTGACTCTTGGTTTTGTGAAAGTTATTCGCAAGAGTTGGCTTTTCCTGGTTAGGCTACCTTTATCCCTAATTTCAGAGGCCTTGCAAGAGTCATCCACTCTGCTGTGGATCTGGTTTATAGTCATGTAATAGGTTTACTATATTTTGGATAAGGATACGATTGCCTTCATTAAAGGATATTGGTGAACCATTGTGGGGTTTTTACACATTTTAGTTATATCATTGTGCTTTTTTAATTACAAAATGTATTTAGTTAAGCGGTTATTCCTTATGCTGTGTGGAATTTAAACTTGCATCTCTGATTTATAAGATCTGGCCTTTGTTTACCAACCTGTAAATTTTGCTGCCATAACACTTTGGTCTTGCTGCATGACCAATTGTTACCTAAGCAGAAATAGTTACAAAATGATCTTGTACCCATGTTCCCATTTGAATCCAAAGGGCAAATGAGGTATGATGTCTTTATCAATTTTGGCCTCATTCTTCTTTTGATGCACTTTTTAAAATCGTCTATCTTGCAACATGTGCAGGGGAGGGAAGTCATGCGATCATAAAACAGGAATAAGTAGTATAGTGCAAATAATTAACCCCAGGAAGATGGGGGATATTCTGCTCCAAAAAGCTTTATTAGCACAAGGTGCAGATGTAATAAAGTGTGAAAAGTGAACACATGGGATAGTCTGGATTTATTTTTATTCTCAAATGAATGTAAGCAAAGCCTTTGCACTGTTTACATGTTATATATTTCTGAATGTGCTGTGATTCTTTCCTTTGGAAAGTTAAGCCCCCCACCTTCAAAAAGGAAAATAATAATACCAGCTCGGGATCCATTTCAGTTTTCCTTCAAATATTTCCCATGGCAACATTGGTTCAGGTCTTGGGTTGCAAGTGATTTGATTTGTCTCTACTTTTGAACTGTTAAGTGTCAATCAAAGGTTAATGAGAGAAACTGCCAAAATTGGGAAATAAAGCCTTTGTACACTTGATAACTTCACATCCACAATTCAAAGGTGAGGTAAATTGGCTCAGCCACCCAAGCTGAGAACTCTGGGACTTCAGAACATCGCTTTAATTTTATTTCAACTATGTAATGTTTTACAGAATACTGATTTGTTACAACAGATCTGCAGTGTGCTACATCTGGTTCTCTACTGTGACACATTGATGTCCCATTAACGTGGTTGCGTTGGGGCTGTGTTGTGAGGTGGTCAATGGGTGATATTTCTTATTGTGTAAAAATTATTGCACCATGTTTTTGTGTTGGTGTTCAATTTCTTTCTGTATCACTAATTTCTTTCCCTTTCCCAGGTAAAATTGAGTTATAGTTGAATTTTGAAATTTTGTTATCTGATTTCCCCAAAATGAAAGTATACATGTGAGAAGAGTGATAAATCGAGGGTTTCATTGTGCGATATTAGCCTTGTTGCCATAGGTTGCATTTGAAAGGGCATATCAAATTCCCAGCTTGCTACCGTGCCCCCACTTCCCCCAACCACCAAGTCCAAACGAATAAAATAAAATCTTAATCATTAGCTTTGCACAATGTAGTGATGTCTACAATATTTTGTTTTATACTAGTTAAGTAATGTATCAAAGCCCTTATTTAAATATGTAAATACAAATTTAAAAATAACAAAGTGCGATCGAAAAGTTTAATTTTTTTAAAAATTGGTTCAGTTGCACAACATTCACGTTTTGTTGAGCTTTGTTTTCCAATTGTAAGCATCGTAATAAAAAGAGTGCACATTTTCAAGTTGTATGAAATCTTCTTCAGGATAAAGGGCAATATATTTTGACGCTCCATTCCAGAACACCCATTGGCTTGAGCTATATTCTGGTTGCTCACCTCCATCAGGATTTAAATTTTTTTACGGGGGTTTTACTTCCCAGTGTCCAATCAAAGCTTATTCAATCTTCATTTATGATGACTTTTTTTAATGCTGTACTGCCAATTGATTATAGATTATTTTTACAGATACATTTATAAGTGACTGTACCTCCAAAATACTTCATTGGCAATAAAGTACTTTGGTGTATCTATTGATCATGTACTTCAGCTGTATGTTCCTGATCACTCGGAACCCTTTTCATTAGGCAGAATAGGTATAGCCATCCAGAGGTCCAGGCGGTGAGCTGTCAGGATATCCATCCATGTCAAATGCCTGACTTCCAAAGTAATTTTGTGCCCAGGTGTCCATGGAAACTAGGCTTTAATGAACTCTTGTGCAACAACTAGGCTGGCATGCATTCTGAGCAGAGAGGACAATATTTTAAAGTGTTTTGTTATATGTAATTTTTTTTTAATTTCTATTTGTACAAATTATTTTTCAGGTACCTGAACTTCTCAATGCATCTGGTATTTTGTCACCAGTTCACTTAACACTGAGGGGATTTGTTTTGTTTCTCTGTTTGAAAACAGTTTTGTTCCTGCATCATTTCTATTGTAGAATTAATGAGATTCTCCCATACCAAGATGTTGTTAAAAACTCTCTTCTGTTCCTCACCGCCTGATTGCCATTGTCATACAATGTGGAAAAGGGCTCTACTGCCCACCATCTTCTATGTGATCATCTAATTGTTTATATATGTTCTAGATATCTGCCTCTATCTTACGCAGTGAGTTCCAGGTTTCAGCTACGCTCTGGGGGAACTAGAGCATTCTCAAATGTCCTAAATCAACCACCCTTTAAACCTTCGTTAGTACATGACTGCCTGTGGGATGGGGGGGGAAGGAGGGGTAGGTTCAGGGTGGGTGGGAGTTTTTTTACTATGCCCTTTACCGCAATAAGTCCCTCTCTTTAGCTGCCTCCACTACAAAGAAATACTCAAATTCTCCAATCTCACCTCACAGCTGAAATGCTCCATTCCAGACAATATCCCCAGTGGATTTCCTCTGTCCCTTTTCCAGTGCAATCAGGATTGCACACAGTACTCCGGATAAATGGCCTAACTCACGTTTTACACAATTATGCCTTAACTTTGTTTTTATATTTTGTGCCCAGCTAATGAAGACAGGTATTCTCTCTGCTTTCTTATCTAACCATATTACCAACCTGTGCTGCTGTTTTCAGGGATCCTTGAAGATGTACGCCTACATCCCTCTTTCTCAATACCCGGGAGTACTCCCATTCATTGCACATACCCTAGCCTTATTAGTCCTCCCAAAATATATCACTGTAGGAAGTAGAAACAGGAGTGAGCTATTGAGCTGGTTGTGCCTGCTCTGCCATTCCATAGGATCTTGAGTATTTCCACTTTCCTAACCTTTCCCCAGAACCCTTAATTCCCTTATTGGCTAGAATCCTCTGTTTCTGCCTTGAATATAGCCAGGGACTTTATTGGCATAACTTCCTGCGTCAAAGATTTCTAAATTTCAGCCAACCTTCTTGCATCTGAAATGCTGCATCTCCCATACTCTTGAGATGATACTGTTTAATGAGGTGAAGTGTTCCTTCAGCATTCATCCAGTCTAATTCCATGTTTCAATAAGATTGCCCCTCATTCTTTCTAAGCTATTGTTAACTTGCTCATAGGACACAAGATAATAGAAACAGTAAACAAATAGCTCCTCAAGGCCCGTCTCATCATTTGGTGTGATTGTGGATCTATCAGCCCTGGATTTCAATTCTGGTGCTTGCTCCACATAGCCCTCAAAGCTGTTTCTTTCCATAAGTGTATCTACCTCATTAAATACCTCCAGTTATATTGCCTCCAGAACCCTCAGTGTTACAGAATTTCACAGATTAATTACCTTAAGTAAGACTAAATTCCTTGGAATGACTGTCACCTTATCGGTAACAATGTTCCCTTGTTCAAGACTTTCCCAAGAGTGGAAACATGTCAACACCTACCCTGCCATACCCTCTTAGGATATGTTTCAATAAGATCATTCCCAATTCTTCTAAATTCCAAAGAATACGGATACAAATTGCCTCGTGTTTTGAGGTTAAATTCCATCAGCCTTTTCTCTGCCCATGTTACCAACTGATCAATGTAATCAACGACTCTCCCCCTCACCATCACCAACTGGCCCATATTTATGTAATCTGTAAACTTGTTATTCTTGTCTCCTGCACAGACCACCCCCACGTTATTGGGGAGAGGAAATGGTGCATTTCTAACTCTGTCATCTTACACTCAAAAATAAATTAGTTGAAAAAATTAAAATTTTATACCTCATCTCAAATTTGAGTAGTGATTTGTAAATTCTGTAACAATGAATTTCTGTAACTCCAACAGACATAATGCAAGCGTGCTCCAGGTAGACCCTGGAATATACTCAGCGGGAGTTTCTCCAGCATTTTGTGTACCCTTGACTTTCCAGCATCTGCAGTTTCTTCTTTAACACCTGGAATACACTCATTGGCTTTCTATTTCAAGAACAATCGTCACCCACTGCCTCCAACTACCAAGCCAATTGAGTCTTAAGAAAGGTACCAACTCGAAAGGTCACCTATCCATACCCTCTAATGCTGCCTGAACTGAGTTACAAGAGAACATTTTTTTTAAATCAGATCTGCAGTTCCTGTAGAAACAGAATTGCAGATATTGGTTTACAAAAAAAATTGATTAGGATTTTCCCTTGACAAAAGCATTAATCCTGTACCTTGGAATTATTTTCCACTAACTTCCCTACCATTGACATTAGACTCTAGGTGATTTTTATGATTCAATTCAGTTAGTTCATTGTCATGTGCACTGAGGTTCAGTGAAAAGCTTTTGTTGCATGTTAACCAGTCAGCAGAAAGACAAAACATGATTACAGTCGAGCCGTTTACAATGTATAGATACACGATAAGTGAATAATGTTTAGTGCAAGGTAAAGACGGCAAAGTCTGACCGAGAATAGTCTGAGGGGCACTGTAATTACCTTATTATCCATATTAACCAATTTAATTAAAGGTACCACATTAACTTCTGTTCAAGTCATCTGACACCTGTACAGGAAAGATATCAAGAATCTGTCTTTGCTCTCAATGTCAGCCAGATGAAAGAGTTGGTTGGTGGAAAAGAGGTCGAGGGGGTGAGCAGAGATGCTTTAATTCTCCTTCCCATTCATACACAGACCTTTCTGTCCTCTGTCTCCTCCATTGTCAGAGTGAGGCTAAACGCAAATTGGAGGAACAGCATCTCATATTTTGCTTGGGCAGCTTACAGCCCAGTGGTATGAATATTGATTTATCTTACTTTAGGTAGCCCCAGCATTCCATCTCTCTCTATCCCATCCCCACGCAAGTCGCACTAGCTTCTCATTTTCATCCTGCAAACAGCTTACAATGGCCTGTTTCCTTTATCATTGTTACCTTTTAGTATATCTTTCATTCATTGTTCTTTTTCTCTCCACATCACCATCTATATCTCTCGTTTCCCTTATCCCTAACCAGTCTTAAAAAGGATTTTGACCCAAAATGTCACCCATTCCTTCTCTCCAGAGATGCTGCCTGTCCTGAGTTACTCCAGCTTTTTGTGTCTATCTTTGGTTTAAACCAGCATCTGCAGTTCCTTCTTACACAGTAGAGATAGGTGATAGCTTCCGGTCTCTTGGCATCCATATCACCAGCTGGCCTGGTCCCTTCATACAGATGTGGTGAACAAAAAAAAACCATTTTGCTATTGAGGGAGTGCAGCGCAGGTTCACAAGGTTAATTCCCGGGATGGCGGGACTGTCATATGCCGAGAGAATGGAGCGTCTGGGCTTGTATTCTCTGGAATTTAGAAGGATGAGAGGGGATCTTATTGAAACATATAAGATTATTAAGGGTTTGGACACGTTCGAGGCAGGAAACATGTTCCCGATGTTGGGGGAGTCCCGAACTAGGGGCCACAGTTTAAGAATAAGGGGTAAGCCATTTAGAATAGAGATGAGGAAACACTTTTTCCGCACAGTTGTGAGTCTGTGGAATTCTCTGCCTCAGGGCGGTGGAGGCCAATTCTCTGGATACTTTCAAGAGAGAGCTAGATAGGGCTCTTGAAGATAGCGGAGTCGGGATATGGGGAGAAGGCAGGAACGGAGTACTGATTGTGGATGATCAGCCATGATCACATTGAAGGGCCGAATGGCCTACTCCTGCCCTATTGTCTATTAATATAATTCCTTTGTTTATACAGTGAATGCCATGTTGCTCAGTTACAATGATTGTAATGACTGACTTTCTCCTACATTAGAGTTTGGGATATTGATAGGCATTGTCTCCAATGATCAGGATGAACCAGTTATCATAAAATTCTCATCTTAAATTGCACCATCCCATTTATCTATCATTGCTGTTTATTCAACCTATTTTGATGTCTGAGCTTCTGGAAGTCTGCTGGATGAACTCAGCCGGTTGAGCAGAATGCGGGAGGAAAGGAATTGTCGGCATCCTGCATTAGTCCCCTAAAGATGCTGCTCAATCCACTAAATTGCTCCAGGAGTTTGTATTTTGCTCCGGATGTGAGCATCTGCAGTTCTTGCATTTCCAAGTTGATCATTAATCCTGATAGGTGGGGCAATGAATGATTTTTGGCTTGTCACAATAAGAAATAATGTGTGCTATGTTTACTTTTTATGTTAAAACATTGTTAATCATACATAAATGTAATTTGTCACTGAAAGGATTAGTGGGATGCATGCACATAAATTAATGGTAAATGATTAGCTGTATCTTAATACTAATTAACTAGGAATAAAGAGCAGAACATTAGGCATTTTACTGATCTATCCTGACAGGGTGTTCCTGGGTTTAATGCTGAACAAAGGTGAACTATGACTCATGTAATGTTTTGCATCATTTCCCACCCCCTTAAAATTTCCCTGTTACAACGTCTCCCTCTTCGGGCTATCTTTACAAGTGAGAAGATAAATTGGGCATTTATTATATTAATGTTGGTCTGGGCTCAGGGGCTCACCTCTGGGACCGAGGCTTATGTAACGCTGAACCAGTGTGGCTCAAAGGTTGTCCTGGACTGGTTTTCAAAGTGGCTTTGGTAACTGAAGGTGCAGAAACCAGCAATGATAACTAAATCCTCTACTACTCTCAAGTTGAGTTTATTGTCATATGCACTAGAGGTGTAGGTACAATGCAAATCTTGTTTGCTGCTGCATCATTGGCACAGACAACACACAAAAATATAAATTATAGATAGGTTCTGCAAGATAGTGGAAAAAAAGACAGCAAAAAAACAAGACATTAGAGCAAAACCAAATAAGAAAACAAGTCGAATGAAGTGTTGCTGAGGTCGGATTTGGGTTGTGGAAATTGATTCAAGAAACTGACAGTTGTAGGAAAATCGCTGGTTCCTGAACCAGCTGGTGTGGAACCTCGGGTTTCTGTACCTCCTGCCTGATGGTAATCCCACATAGGCAAACTCGGGTCCCTTTATATTGTTCAAACAGCCAACCTGTTCTCTGTCTTAACTAAAGTGTAGTAACATCACTAAAGTACTATCTTACCATCGTCACAATGCAGTTTGTGAGACCTGATAAAGTGTCTTAGTGTCAGTAAAGAGACATCTTAAATTAATTTACAGTGCTAATTAAGGTGTATGGATCAAGCTACTAGAGGAGGGAGTTGAGGCAGGGACTATCCCAACATTCAAGAAACAGTTGGACAGGTACATGGATAGGACAGGTTTGGAGGGGTATGGACCAAACGCGGGCAAGTGGGACGAGTGTGGCTGGGACATGTTGGCCAGTGTGGGCAAGTTGGGCCCAAGGGCCTGTTTCCACATTGACTCTAAGGAAAATTTCAAAGGTGCATTCATACCTCTCTAACCTGATAGAAGGGGTGGCTATTAATTAAGTCATGGGTCATGCACTATATCAGACTCGCTGTATGCAACAAAAAAAACACATTATATCCAGAAACCATATGTACTGGACCATAAATGCAATCCATTGCAATCTCCTGGAACTGTGGTTGACTTGACACTTTGTACAGCTGCCCAAATCAAGAATGACCATTAGACCGTGGACACTTTAAAATGACCTTTTATCTATTCACAATAACATACTTTATCATGTTGGTTAATGAACAGTGAATCACTGGACCTGATAGGGAGCACATTTGTATTTCCTCCTCTAAAGCCTCAACTGATCTGACCTGTAAGAGCAATGAATGAAACAAAAAAAAACACCTTCAGATGTTGGAACTCTGAAATAAATATGGAAAAAAATGCAGCATGTTGCTGAATACGTTTATCAAAGTTCTACAGGTGTAGAAGCCATCACGACCAGCTCCCTAGTCTAGAGATTGGCTGGGAATTTGCTTGAGGGAATATTGCGAGAGGTCCTCAAGCCAGAGAGAAGCTTGCGGGGTGAAATCTAGAGGAGAAAATTGTGGATACCATCAATAAGCCTGCCCAGAGTCTGGAAGATACAACCATTGTTGGATGAATAATGGGTCACAATGTGCCAGAGTGCAGGAGGAAGATCGACAATCTGATTGAATGTTGCCAGAACAACAACCTTACTCTCAACATAACAAGGTGATGGTTGACTTTGGGAAGGGAAAGCCTAGTGCCAGTGAAGTGGTCTTCATCGGTGGGATGGTGACGGGAGAGAGTCTGCGTCTTCAAGTTCCTGGGCGAGCATGTCTTTGATAATCTGTCCTGGGCCCAATACATTGATGCAACACAAAGAAAGATCATCAACTCCTTTGTTTCATCAGAGATTTGAGGAGGTGCAACATATCAACGGACCGTCTATTAAACTCCTGCAGGTGTACGGCAGAGAGCATGCTGAATAGTTGCATCATGGCCTGGTTCAGTAATTTAGCCCAAGAATGGTAGGTGTGGGGAGTGATGGATCCATCACAGGTATCGACCCCCAGCCATTGAAATGATCTACAGGAAGTGTTGCGTCAAGAAGGCCTCTAATATACAATTGGTCCATGGTCAGGAGAAGGAGGGTGTCAACAAATTGAAAAGTATGGATTTAGTTAAAGGGAAGTTGTGCAGACGTTAGTGAAGTCGCCAGAAGAAGTAATAGGACAAAGTTTAAAAAGGGATAAGTCTAATGTCAGGCAAAATGGGGACCAATTTGCGAAGCGGGGGTGGTGAATACTAAACCAAAGGTGTTATATTTGAATGCATGCAGTATGCAGAACAAGGTGGATGAACTAATAGCGCAGTTTGAAATTGGTAGGTACCCCGTTGTGGGCATTATGTAGACATGGCTCAAAGAGGATCCTAGAAGATTAACACCCAATGATACACATCCCATCCAAAAGACAGTTAGGTGGGCAGGAGGGATGGGGTTGCTCTGCTGGAAAGGATTGAAATTCAATCCTTAGCAGGGTACGACAGGATCAGAAGATGTAGAATTCTAATGGATGGAGTTGAGAAGCTGTAAGGATGAAAAAGACTTGATGAGAGTTATATGCAGGCCTCCGATCAGTAGCCAGGATAGAGGGAACTAATTACATCAGGATATAATGGCACAGTGGTACACAGCTGGCAGCGCCAGACACAGCTGGCAGCGCCAGAGACCTGGGTTCGATCTTGGCTCCGGGTGCTGTCTGTACGGAGTCTGTACGTTTTCCCCGTGACCTGCATGAGTTTTCCCCGAGATCTTCAGTTTCCTCCCACACTCCAAAGACGTTTGTAGGTTAATTGGCTTGGTATAAGTGTAAAATTGTCCCCAGTGTGTGTAGGGTTGTGTTAATGTGCGGGAATCGCTGGTCGGTGCTGACTCGGTGGGTCGACGGGCCTGTTTCTGTGCTGTATCTAAACTAAACTGAAGAAGGGTCTCAACCGGAAACATCACCTATTCCTTCGCTCCATAGATACTGCCTCACCCGCTGAGTTTCTCCAGCATTTTTGTCTACCTTAAACCGAATATACAACTGGCTTGTAAGAAAGGTAATGTTACAATGGTCAAACGGGATTTCAATATGCAGATAGACTGGGGAAAATCAGGTTGGTACTGAATCCCAAGAGAAGGAATTTGTAGTGTCTACGAGATGGCTACTTAGAGCAGCTTGTGATCAAGCCTGCTATTCTGGTTTATTCTGTTCCCGCTTCCTATGACAATAAAACTCTCTTGACTGGCCGAACAATCTCACGATCTGCTGTGACATCACACTTCAACTCTAAAAGGCAGGCCCCCCCATTCCCAATCTCGCATTCAACCCCGAGAACTATTAAGACTTTTAAACATCCTCTAAAAGTTGCATTTGCAAATAATTCCATTGATGAGTGGTGCTTTCAAAAAACAATTACACATGCAGGTGCTGAAAATTGAAATAAAAATAGAAAATAATGAAAACTCTCTGCAGGCCAGGTTGCATCTGTGGAGAAAACATTCGATTTCAGGCCAGAGACCTTGCCAGAACCAATGCTATTGAGACCATTATTCCATGCCGGTGGGAGGTGTGACTATACATCTGTCCAGAAATGAACCTGAAAACATCCAGTAGCCATTTGTTAACGCAATAGCTGTGACTATTCTCTTTCTCTTTCCCAGTTCTGATGAAGTCTTCGACCTAAAACGTTAACTTCTAGCTCCTCCTGTAGTTTGTACTATGCTCTGGATTGTTGCGTCTGCAGTCGTCCATGTCTCCACAGAAACTGCCTGTCCTGCTGAATGTTTCCAGCAGTTTACGTTTCAGACTTCAAGGTCAAAATTATTTTTGGTTTCGTTTTCATCTGCAACGCTTGGCTAAATTCTCTGCTTGCCCTCCATCGGTTTACCCAGCTGCAGCGAGTGTGAGATGTGTGGACATGTTGCCAGTGGGATGAGGGGACAGGTTGCCAGTGGGATGAGGTGACATGTTGCCAGTGGGATGGGGTGACAGGTTGCCAGTGGATGGGGGTGACATGTTGCCAGTGGGATGGGGTGACATGTTGCCAGTGGGATGGGGTGACAGGTTGCCAGTGGGATGGGGGTGACAGGTTGCCAGTGGGGTGGGGGTGACAGGTTGCCAGTGGGGTGGGGGTGACAGGTTGCCAGTGGGGTGGGGGTGACAGGTTGCCAGTGGGTGGGGGTGACAGGTTGCCAGGGGATGGGGGTGACAGGTTGCCAGTGGAATGGGGGTGACAGGTTGCCAGTGGGGTGGGGGTGACGTGTTGCCAGTGGGATGGGTGTGACATGTTGCCAGTGGGATGGGGTGACAGGTTGCCAGTGGGATGGGGTGACAGGTTGCCAGTGGGATGGGGGTGACAGGTTGCCAGTGGGATGGGGGTGACAGGTTGCCAGTGGGGTGGGGGTGACAGGTTGCCAGTGGGGTGGGGGTGACAGGTTGCCAGTGGGTGGGGGTGACAGGTTGCCAGGGGATGGGGGTGACAGGTTGCCAGTGGAATGGGGGTGACAGGTTGCCAGTGGGGTGGGGGTGACGTGTTGCCAGTGGGGTGGGGGTGACATGTTGCCAGTGGGATGGGTGTGACATGTTGCCAGTGGGATGGGGGTGACAGGTTGCCAGTGGGGTGGGGGTGACAGGTTGCCAGTGGGATGGGGTGACAGGTTGCCAGTGGGATGGGTGTGACATGTTGCCAGTGGGATGGGGGTGACAGGTTGCCAGTGGGATGGGGGTGACAGGTTGCCAGTGGGATGGGGGTGACATGTTGCCAGTGGATGGGGGTGACAGGTTGCCAGTGGGATGGGGGTGACAGGTTGCCAGTGGATGGGGGTGACATGTTGCCAGTGGGATGGGGGTGACATGTTGCCAGTGGATGGGGGTGACAGGTTGCCAGTGGATGGGGGTGACAGGTTGCCAGTGGATGGGGGTGACATGTTGCCAGTGGGATGGGGGTGACAGGTTGCCAGTGGATGGGGGTGACATGTTGCCAGTGGGATGGGGGTGACAGGTTGCCAGTGGATGGGGGTGACATGTTGCCAGTGGGATGGGGTGACAGGTTGCCAGTGGGATGGGTGTGACAGGTTGCCAGTGGGATGGGGGTGACATGTTGCCAGTGGATGGGGGTGACAGGTTGCCAGTGGGATGGGGTGACAGGTTGCCAGTGGGATGGGGTGACAGGTTGCCAGTGGGATGGGGGTGACAGGTTGCCAGTGGGGTGGGGGTGACGTGTTGCCAGTGGATGGGGGTGACAGGTTGCCAGTGGGATGGGGTGACATGTTGCCAGTGGGATGGGGGTGACAGGTTGCCAGTGGGATGGGGGTGACATGTTGCCAGTGGGATGGGGGTGACAGGTTGCCAGGGGAGCGCGTTGCCAGGGGAGCGCGTTGCCAGGGGAGCGCGTTGCCAGGGGAGCGCGTTGCCAGGGTGCCGCTTGCGGAAGTGGGTTCCCAGGAGTGATTTCCGGTGCTGAGGTGAGCGCTGACGTCAGCGCAGAGCCAGGTCAAGGTGCGGCGGCGGCGGCGGCGACGACTGTGGTGACGGTGACGGCCTGGTCCTGGTCCCGGTCCCGGTCCTGGTCCTGGTCCCCGGGCGGCAGCAGCAGCAGCAGCAGCACATGATGATGTGCGGCTTCGGTGAGTGTCCGGGCCGGGGGGGCGCGCTCTGCAGGGGGGGGGGGGGGGGGGGGGAGGGGAGGCAGGGCTGAAGCACTTTTTAAACGAGGACAAACACAAAATGCATCCGTGGAGAGAAGGCGTGGGCGATGTATCGGGTCGAGACCCTTCTTCATTGGACGAGGAATCGTCTGTGAGCAGGTCTGTCCCTGATCTGTAACTCAGTCGTGTCTGCTCACGCATGGCCCATTGCGCTTAAAATACTGTGATCTCCAAAGCATTGTGTGAACTTTGAATCTTAAGGCAATCCAGTAAGGGAGTGGATCTAATTGGATAAATCTTTCAAAGAGTCGGTGCAGGAATAACTTTTGTCTGCAACATAGGTTACGTATAAACGTTGGATTTCCCAACTTTGAGGAAAATCCCACCTGACCCCTTTTCCCTTGTTTGTCCCTCTCTGGGCACATATTTCTGCTGTCACTGCCGTCACCCACTCCTACCCCTCCTCCTGCTAGTCTCTGCTCGCACTCCTCCCTATTCCAAGTCTCCAATTTCCCATTGATCCTTTCTCTTGCCCCTCCCCGCATCCTGTTTCAACAATATCCCTCCCTCTGACAACATTTCACCTCTCCTTATCTCCCCTCTTTTTCCATATCCGATACCCTTCTGTATCCTTTTAACTTCGAGCCTTTGTCACTATCTACCCATGTTCTATTAAACCCTACCCTACCATTTACATCCACACATCAACTTGCCAGGCTTTGCCCCAGCCCAGTATCATTTACAGCTTTCACCTCCCTGTTCTATCAGTCTCAAGAAGGGTCCCAACCCAAAACAGCATCTGCCCACACCCTTTTCAGGTGCTGTTTGACTCACTGAGTTCCCCCTGCAGTTTGTGATTTGCTCAAATACACGCATCTGCAGTCTCTTCTGACTCCATAGATCAGCTTCTTCCATTTTATTGGTCACTCAGTGGAAAATATATTGTTTTATATATCAAATTGTTTGATCAGGAATGTGTAGGAATTTTGTAAGATGCATTTCCCAAGGTAAAGGAAGGGTTGATGAGGGTGTTTAGAGTCAAAGGGTAGTAGGTACAACATGAAATCAAGCCTTTTGGCCCACTGAGTTCATGCCAGCCATCAACCATCTATTTCCATCAATCCTACATTAATCTATTTTTTAATGCTAAAAAAAAAGAACTCTGGAGGAACTCAGTGGATCTGGAAGGATCTGTGAGGGAAATGGACAAATTGCATATTGGGTTGGCCCACACAGACAGAACCTGAGGTCAGGATTGAACCCAGGTCTCTGGTGCCCTGAGGCAGTTGCCCTACCAACTGCGCCATTGTGCCACCAACTGCACCATTGTGCCACCCACTATCAATAAGATCTCTGATAAAATATTTCACGATTTATTGTAGCAAAATGAACATAGTGAAAAAAAAACATTGGTCAGTGGAATTGGACACAACATTGTCTGAGTGGGAAAAGTTGAGGGACCATGGTGAACTTATTTTTCAGTGTCTTGGCTTCTGCAGGAGATCAATAATCCATACCTTTCTTTCCAAATAACTTCTCAATGATCTAAACAAATGTGGGGACCCTTGTTTATATTATTAAAAAAGTTGCTGTAGCTGAAAGCGGGGGAGGATGCTGTCTTGTGCAGAAAATAAAAATGAGTGGACCAGTCAGATGGTGAAGTAAGTGGTAAATGCAATTTGATCTAGAGATGTATGACCATATGAAGGGTTATGAGGAATGAGTGAGTTGGCTGTTGTTGTTTCCTGCAGAGCAAAAGAAGCTCTGGGGAAATCTAATGGTGATATTTATGAATATGATGACTAGGAACAAAATATTAGATGCAACAGAGCATTCAATTCCAGGGCCCATAGATTTATGTTAATTCAATACCAGGGCCCATAGATTTATGTTAATTTGTATAAGGGTTAGATGGCAATCAAATCTGGAATTCGCTGAATGGGTGGTAGGGGAAGAAATGTTTGTCAAGGTCAAAAGGTAGTGGGATGAGCTGTAACCTACCAGGTTGGCTCTCTGAAAAGGGTCTTAACCAGAAATGTCACCCATTCCTTCTCTCCAGATATCACCCCTCATCCTCCTGCATTCTAAGGAATAGAGTCCCAGATACTCAACCTCTGCCTATAATTCAGACCCTCTAGTCCTGGCAACTTCCCAAAACACCTCACATTTTTCTGCATTAAACTGCATGAACCATTCCCCAGCCCACTTGGCCAATTGATCAAGATCCTGCTGCAATTTTTCACAATCATCTTCACTACCTGCAAAACCACCTACTTTTGTATCATCTGCAAACTTGCTAATCTTGCCGTGTATGTTTCTCATCCAAATCAGTGATATAGATGACAACAGTAAAAGGTCCAGCATCGAACCCTGAGGCACACCACTAGTCACAGGCCTCTAGTCCGAGAAGCAACCTTCCACCATCACCCTCTGATTCCTTTCAGGAAGTCAATTTTCTATCCATTCAGCTATTCCTCCTTTGATCCCCTGCGATCTAAACTTCCAGAGCAGCCTACCATGAGGAATCTTGTGGAATGCTTTACCGAAGTCCATACATACAACACCTGCAGCTCTGCTCTCATCAATCTTTTTGGTCACGTTTTCAAAAAAACTCGATCAGATTTGTGAGACACGACCTCCCACGTACAAAACCATGCTGACTATCCCGAATCAGCCGTCTAAATACCTGTACATCCTATCCCGCAAAATACCCTCGAGTAACTTTCCAACTACAGATGTTAAACTCACTGGCCTAAAGTTCCCAGCATTTTCCCTGCAGCCCTTCTTGAATAAAGGCACAACATTTGCCACCCTCCAGTCTTCTGGCACTTCTCCCGTTTATAGACAACTTGTACATTTCAACCAGGGCTCCCACAATTTCCTCTCTGGTTTCCCACAATGCCTTCGGATATATATATATATATATATATATATGATCAGGCCCTGGAGATTTGTCTACCATCATACACGATAGTACTTTCAGCACCACTTCGGGCGTTACACTGACAGCTCTCAAGACGCTTCCATCGACTGTTCCAAGTTCCTCTGTCATCCTGTCTTTCTCCTCGGTAAATACAGAGGAGAAATACTAATTGATGACCTTGCCCATCTTCTGCGTCTCTACACGTTGACAACTTTGATTCCTGAGGGGGTCCCACTCGCTCTCTCTCTAGCTACCCTTTTCTGCCTTATGTATTTATAATATCTCTTGGGGTTGTCCTTAATGCTACCCGCCAGAGCTATCTCCTGGCCCCTTCTTGCCCTTCTGATTTCCTTTTTTACTTTGCTCCTAAGTTCCCGAAACTCCTCCAGGGATACACTTGATCCCTTTTTATTCTTAACCAAAGCCTCTATTTCTCTCGTCAGCCAAGCTTCCTGACATTTACCTGCCTTGCCCTTCACTCTAACGGGAACGTGCAAATCCTGAACGTTTGTCAGCACACTTGTAAAAACATCCCACATGGCTGGTGTTCCTTTCCCCTCAAACAACCTGCTCAAATCAACTTGAGTGAGACTTTCTCTCATACCCTGAAAGTTGGCCTTACCTCACTTAAAATAAGAAATGTTATTCCAAAGAATTAGAATGCTTTTTCGAGTCACGGAGGCATCCACCATGGAACTTCAGCCCACTGAGTTTACACCAGCCACCAAACATCCATAGACACAAATCCTGCATGAATCCCTTTTTATTATTCTATCCACACTCTCATCAACTAACCCCACTCCCAGAAATGACCACTCACCAAGACACCAGGGGCAAGTTGGGCTAACTAACCTACTGACCTGTATACCATTGGCAGGCGGGAGGAAACCGTAGCACCCTTGGGGAAACTCACACGTTCACGGAGAATGTACGAACACAGTTTTATCGCGTCAAAAATAATTAAGTTCCCTTGATAACCCAGGAGGAATTAAAATTCTATTGCGCCTTTCTGCTCCTTGCATCTTGCTTAAAGCAAGTCGGAATAATGAAATGCTTTTGAAGTGTGGTGATCGTTGGAATGTAGGCAGGGTCACCACTTGGTGGAGAACAGCTCATCCAGAAAGCCTTGATTCTCAGTCTTTTATCAGCAATGCGTTTGCAACATTATGGTGACATCAACTACTTGTTTGCCTGCTTTCATTCCTGATTGTGACTGCTCGATTCTCTGTCCATAAAACATAACATGGCATACCTATCATAGTCAAAAGCGTTTTATTTGTCAATGTACCAGATATGGACCAGAACAATGAGATTCTTATTTGCTGAAGCTTCAAGGGAACGTTACTTGCAAGAACTATAAAAATATACAGTAAATTATCAGTAATTCTAAGTAAATTAGACCATGATAGTGTAAAAACCAATATTTTTTTATTAGTACAGGTGTCAGGGGTTATGGGGAGAGGATGGGAGTATGGGGTTAGGAGGGAGATATAGATCAGCCATGATTGAATGGCAGACTAGACTTGATAGACCGAATGGCCTAATTCTGTCCCTATCACTTATGACATTATATCAAGCATCCATAGTGGTGCAAAGTAAGTAGTGTTTCAGTACTGAGGTCGGGTTGTTGTTAAGGTTGTGTAGGGTGTTTCAAGAACCTGATGTTTGATGGAAGATGTTCCTGAACTTGCAGCCTGCAATTCGCAGGCTTCTGTACCACTTTCCGGATGAAAAGAGTTTATGGCCAATGTCGTATGGGTCTTTGATGATTAGCTGCCTTCTTGAGGCAGAAACTCCTGTGCATTCCTTTGATGGTTGGGAGGTCAGGGAGGTCATTATTGTGGACCAGCAACATTTACCACTTTCTTCAGCTTCCTTCGCTCTTCTAAGAGTGAAGTACAACTGTGCCGACAATCTGGGAACAATTGTGTCCCAAGATCTCAAAGAATGGCTAGCTTGGGTGTGGCTTGAAGGAAGTCACATCCAGTCAGGCTCACTGGATGGGAGGGAATTTAATAACAGACAGAAAGTCAAAAATGTAACTTGAGATGTCACAAGTGTGTTTTTAGTGAGAATTTTTAGTGAGCTGTTATACAATGTTAAGTGAGAAATGTAAACCGTAGAGATTTGAATAGCTTTATTACTTTCCCGAACATTGGAAAGCTGGAAAGATCTCTTGGGGTGTCTAGTGAATGCTGTTACTGCTGAGATTCTATGAATGTTTTCTAATCCCAGAAAGGCTGTACCCAACTCGGTCTCCCTGACTCCTTCAAATCTCCAGGCCTTGCAGCTCTCTGACCTCTTGCCGATTATCATTGCTACAGAACCACCATGTGCTTTCAGATTTCAAGGAATTCCTCTACCACTTCTGTCCTTGAACCCTCTCTCTCCTGTTGCAAACCCAAGTGTCTTTTTTCTTGGCTCGGTGTTGAATGGTATTTGGAAACGTTCCAATAAAAAAACCCTGTGGATGTTCTGCTTCATTAAAGATACCAAGTAAGTACAAGAGATTGTCAGTTGACAAGTGTTCCAACCGGTCAGATTTGAGGTCAGGAACGAAGCAGAAAAAAACGAGTTAATTTGGTCTTTGAAAAGGGTATGTGATGGAGGGGAAAATAATTTGCTTTATCAGAACAGAACAAGAGGACATTGTCCTTAGAGGTGGCAAGATTTGATGGCAAACTGGCTGCATTCTGTGGTGTTATGCTCCTATGGTTCTGGGAAAGATTTCAACCATGGCTATTTTCAGTTCTGCGTGGTTACCTACTTGATCAGACTTAAATAATTGAAGACATTCTTGACAGCAACTAGGACTATTCATCAGCTTTTCATTAAAGGGAATAGAACACAGGCTGGGAAATCTATATACACCTGTTGTGTGGATTTCCGTTGAGTGAATAATTGCTTTCAAAATTATAATTAGATCATACTATCAGCAATGAGTTGCTATGTATGGTGCCTTTGACCTTGGTAAACATCCCAAAGTCACTTCAGAGGAAGCTGGCAGAGAGCAGGACAAATCTGTAAGGATTCAAATAAAACTATACATTCGAAGTGTTAAGTGAGAAATTGATGAATATTAATGGTGATGCTAATGTTGTGCTATTACTAACTTTCAAGATGCAACATAATTACAAGGCATGATGGGAAAGGTGCTCTGCTGGAGCCAGTATATGATTGTGCAGTTTCAAACAATCACTGTATTTATTGTGTTAAAGAAGGAACTGTAGATGCTGGAGAATCGAGGGTTACACAAAAAGCTGGAGAAACTCAGCGGGTGCAGCAGCATCTAAGGAGTGAAGGAGATAGGCGACGTTTCGGATCGAGACCCTTCTTCAGACTCGTAGGGAGGAGGAGAACTTCTTCAAAGTAGGCATACCTTGAGGAGATATCGCAGTGGAGTAGACAAAGTGTTAAAGAAGGAACTGCAGATGCTGGAGAATCGAGGGTTACACAAAAAGCTGGAGAAACTCAGCGGGTGTAGCAGCATCTAAGGAGTGAAGGAGATAGGTGACGTTTCGGGTCGAGACCCTTCTTCAGACTGGAGTCAGCTTGGATATATTCGCCAGCTTGGATATATTCATTGATCATCTAGTCAGTTCTCTGGGGTAGAGAATTCAAAAGATTCATGACTCTTGACAGATGAACTCCTCCTCATCTCTATCTTAAATCGTTGACTCCTTTATCCTGAAACTATGCCCCCCAAATGGTAGACACCCGTGATAGGGAAACACCTTCCTGCTACCCAACATGTCAACCCCCTCAGTGTTTGCAGTCTGAAGAAGGGTCTCGACCCGAAACGTCGCCTATCTCCTTCACTCCTTAGATGCTGCTGCACCCGCTGAGTTTCTCCAGCTTTTTGTGTAACACTGTATTTATTGTTTTGTGTTGCTCCAAAGATAGGGGCCTGGAAGGAGCCCTTAGTGCTGAGCTGTTGGGATATCACCTGGAGACCAAGTGTGAGAAAATGTGGAGCCTAATTTTTAGCCAAGACAAGCCCTTTATTCTACAAAGCGAGGCTACCATTATAAAGTAATTATGGTGCTGAAAGAGATGAGCCATAAAACACAAAAGCCAGGAGAAGGTATAAGCCATTTGGCCCCTCAAAATTGCTCTACCATAAGATCAAAGCAGATGCAATCTGGGCCTCTATGTCACTTTCTTGGCTTACTCTTTGACGCCCTGTACATAAATGGCTGCCTTTCGCCAGCTTGGATATATTCATTGATCATCTAGTCAGTTCTCTGGGGTAGAGAATTCAAAAGATTCATGACTCTTGACAGATGAACTCCTCCTCATCTCTATCTTAAATCGTTGACTCCTTTATCCTGAAACTATGCCCCCCAAATGGTAGACACCCGTGATAGGGAAACACCTTCCTGCTACCCAACATGTCAACCCCCTCAGTGTTTGTTTCAGTAAGATCACCTCTGACTCTACTATACTCCAATAAGTAACGACCCAATCTCACAGCCTGCTCCACCTTTTTTTCATTTAACTCCTTTATTTTACCAATCGAACCTATGAACCATTGCAGCTGAAGACTGAATGCCGTCAACAGTAAACTTTGCCCCAGAAACTTCAAAGCAGGAATGGTCAGAGTCGAGCCTTACTGTATATTATCTCCATTATTGAGTGTTAATTTTATGTAATTGAGTGTTAATTCAATTAATTCGGACTTGAAAGAAACTAGTCATGAATCCTATGTGATGTAGATTGGATGTCTTCCATCCCACTAGTTATATTTGAAAATGGGAACATTTTCCCTCACTGTCAATAGTTCGAGGGGGATAGGATAACTGAAGGATTTACCATCAGTGGTGTGGTGAAGAACCTTGAAAACAAAGATGACACGGGTGTCAACTCTCCGAAGATTTCGATTTATTATCATTACGTGTACCTAGGTAGGTACACGTTAGGTACGATTGGTACACGTTAGGTACGGTGAAAGCTTTGTTCTGCATGCTATCCAAAAGAGATCAGATATAACATGCATAACATAAATACAATCCAGTTGAGCATAAATACAATAGATAGAGCAAACTGAAAGATACAGAGTGCAGAATATAGCTCTCGGCATTGTAATGCACCCGTTCCATAGACAAAGTCCAATACCCACAATGGGGTAGCAGTGAATTGAACCGTACCCTAGCTTATGGAAGATCGTTCAGAAGCCTGATAACACAGGGGACCAAGCTTTTCCTGAATCCAGTGCATGCTTTCAAGCTTCTGTATCTCTGCCAGATGGGAGCAGGGAGAAGGAGGAATGGCAGAGGTCAAACCTCCCTCAGTGTTTATCTTTCAATAAGATCACCTCTGATTCTACCAGTGGGACGTCCTTGATTATGTTGGCTGCTTTTCCAAGGCAGCGTGAAATGTAGATGGAGTCAATAGTGTGGAGTTTGGTTAAATATAGCAGCTTTAACAATAGAGGCACAGAACACTAAAACGTGGCAGTTTTAAATATTTATAAAGTACCGTTTAAAACCTCAGTTGATGTTTTTTAGGCACCACATTTAAACAGAAATGTACCTGGACCTTTAAGTTGTGGGATCGATTTACTGGAAATGGGTATGGATGGGAATTTCAATGACATAGAAAGATTGTAGAAACCACCTATCGCCAACCACAGATACTGCCTGCTTACTGATTACTTCCAGTTCCACTTCTCTCTCTCTCTCTCATAGCTATCAAAGAGCAGAGCCAACATTGTGGATGCACAGACAATGAATGCATTCAAAACTAAGATTCATCGACTTTTGGGTCACAATGAAAATTGGGAATGTGATGATAAGGGAGGAAACTGATTTGAGCAGAATGTCCGGCACAACCTAATGAACTGTGGAACAAGCTCAATAAAGCCTACACCTATTTCTTATCTTATTGTAATAACAACGTGGGCCTATAAAAGAATGTGTCCAAAGTATGTGACTAGAGTATCACAATACTGAAACAAATGCACAGCCCAAAAAAAGAGGTGTTGGGGATAATTGATCAAAAACGTTACGATTTTTATGCTTCACCTGAAAAGATTGTTTGGATCATATTACCTCATCTCTTCACTGAAGGTGGTAAAAAGCGAGGTAAAGTGATCCAACAATGCTTTCAGTTTAATCAATTATCTGTGTACACTCTTTCCAAGCTAATATATTCCATCCATTGCGGGCAACCTGGTCTGCTCTACATTTGAAGCACAAAATGCAGATATGATAATAGTACTATATTTTTGTTCATTGCAACACCCAGCTTCTATTTGATTGTTTTTGTGCTTCACATTCTTGGTGTCTGACCCAACCAGATTAATATAGTAGGGTAGAATAGTGGGTTTGGTGAAAATGGGCCGAAGGGTCTGTGTTACTGTGCTGTACAACTCTATAACTGAAGTGGATGTTCTCTTCTGATCCAACAGATAAAGTGAATGGCCCCCGGCAGTTGATGACGAAGGGCATTGCGCTGATTTTTATTGGGCACATCAACTTCATCATTGGCGCAATTATCCATGGTACAGTCCTCAGGCACATTTCAAAGCCCAAGGACCATCTGACGATAGAGTATTCAGTGGCCAACATATTTTCTGTCATCTCTGGTTTATTGGTATGTCCTTTTGTTTGCTTTATCATGGCAGTGATCTATCTTCCTGCATGGTGTACAATTACATTTCTTGGGTGAATAAAGCAATGGCAATACCAAGAATTGATTTCCTACCGTCTCGTGAAATGTCCTCATGATCCTAATATGTCAGAATTGATTAAAGCCAATGAAATACAGTGTTTTCATTGACTTAGGAAAAAGTCAATGGGCGGACTATGTATGAACACAGCTGTAATTTCTACATAGTGAAACCAAAATGTATAAAAATGGCCGTTAACAGAATCTGACAATGTGCACTTTAACCAAATGTGAATTTTTCTATTACAAATCTTAAATTGTGGAGCACAGAGGCAAATAAATGATGGGTTTTTATCCTGAACATTATGGAGGGCACGTTATATGGTTTTAATTTATATTGTATGATTTATTCGGAGAGTAAGCAAAACAAAGTTCTTGACTGTACCTCAGTACACGTGACAATAATAATCCACTATACATACTGGTTCTTGTACAATGAGCAAACCATTTGGAAGCAGGAGTGGTCATTATTGATCGTGTGAATGATTAATAGACAATAGGAGTAGGCTATTCGGCCCTTCGATCCAGCACTGCCATTCACTGTGAATCCATCATCCACAATCAGTACCCCATTCCTGCCTTCTCCCCATATCCCTTGACTCTGCTATATTGAAGAGCTCTAACTCTCTCTTGAAAGCATCCAGAGAGTCTGCCGCCACTGCCTTCTGAGGTAGAGAATTCCACAGACTCACAACTCTCTGGGTGAAAAAGGTTTTCCTCATCTACATTCTAAATGGCTTACCCCTTATTCTTAAACTGTGGCCCCTGGTTCTGAACTCCCGCAACATTGGGAACATGTCCAATCCCTTAACAATGTTTCAATAAGATCCCCTCTCATCCTTATGAATTCCAGTGGATACAAGTCTTTCAACATATTCTTTCAACATATGACAGTCCTGCCATCCTGGGTATTAACCTCGTCACCTATGCTGCACTCCTTCAATAGCAAGAATGTCCTTCCTCAAATTTGGAGTTCAAAACTGCACACAATCCATGTGTTCTCACCAGGACCCTGTACAACTGCAGAAGGACCTCTTTGCTCCTATACTCAACTCCTCTTGTTATGAAGGCCAACATGCCATTGGCTTTCTTCACTGCCTGTTGTACCTGCATGCTTACTTTCAGTGACTGATGTACAAGAGCACCCAGATCTTGCTGTATTTCCCCTTTTCCTAACCTGACAGCATTCAGATAATAATCTGCCTTCCTGTTCTTGCCACCAAAGTGGATAACCTCACATTTAACCACATTAAATTGCATTTAATCCCTTCATCTAAATCATTAATGATATTGTAAATAGCTGAGGTCCCAACACCGAGCCTTGCTGTACCTCTCTAGTCACTGCCTGCCATTCTGAAAGGGACCCATTAATCCCTACTCTTTGTTTCCTGTCTGCCAAACAATTTTCTATCCATGTCAGCACTCTACCCCCAATACCATGTGCCCTAATGTTACCCACTAATCTCCTATGTGGGACCTTATCAAATGCTTTCTGAAAGTTCAGGTACACTACATCCACTGGCTCTCCCTTGTCCATTTTCCTAGTTACATCCTCAAAGAACTCCAGAAGATTAGTCAAGCATGATTTCCCCTTTGTAAATCCATGCTGACTCGGACCAATCCTGCTATTGCTATCCAAATTTGTCACTATTTCATCTTTTATAATTGACTCCAGCATCTTCCCCACCACCGATGTCACGATAACTGTTCTTTAATTCTCTGTTTTCTCTCTCCCTCCTTTCTTAAAAAGTGGGATAACATTAGCTACCTTCAATCCACAGGAACTGATCCTGAATCTATAGAACATTTGAAAAAGATCACCAATGCGTCCACGATTTCTTGAGCCACTTCCTTAAGTACCCTGGGATGCAGACCATCAGGCCCTGGGAATTTATCAGCCTTCAGTCCCATCAGTCTATCCAACACCATTTCCTGCCTAATGTGAATTTCCTTCAGTTCCTCCATCACCCTCGGTCCCCTGGCCAGTAGTACATCTGGGAGATTGTTTGTGTCTTTCTTAGTGAAGATAGACCCAAAGTACCTGTTCAATTCATCTTCCATTTCTTTGTTCCCCATAATAAATTAACCTGTTTCAGTCTTCAAGGGACCCACATTTGTCTTAACTATTTTTTTCCTCTTCACATACCTAAAGAAGCTTTTACTATCCTCCTTTATATTCTTGGCAAGCTTACCTTCATACCTCGTCTTTTCTCCCCATATTGCCTTTTTAGTTATCTTCTGTTGCTCTTTAAAAGTGACCCAATTCTCTGGCCTCCTGCTTATCTTTGCTATGTTATACTTCACTTTTATTTTTATATTGTTCTTGACTTCCCTTGTCAGCCACAGTCGCTTCTTACTCCCCTTAGAATATGTCTTCTTCTTTGGAATGAACTGATCCTGCGCCTTCTGTATTAGTCCCAGAAATACCTGTCATTGCTGTTCCACCGTCATCCCTGCTAGGGTATCTTTCCAGTCAACTTTGGCCGGCTCCTCCCTCATGCCTCTAAAGTCCCGTTTGCTCAACTGTAATACTGACACTTCCCATTTTCCCTTCTCCCTCTCAAATTGTAGATTAAAACGTATCATATTATGGTCACTACATCCTAGTGGCTCCTTTACCTTGACTTCCCTTATCAAATCCAGTTGATTATACAACACTAAATCCAGAATTGCCTTCTCCCTGATAGGCTCCAGTACAAGCTGCTCTAAGAATCCATCTCAGAGGCATTCTACAAACTCCCTTTCTTGGGGACCAGTACCAACATGATTTTCCCCGTCTACCCACATGTTGAAATCTCCCATAACCGTTGTAGCATTACTTTTACTGCATGCCAATTTTAAGTCTTTAATTCTACTTGCACCCTATCTCCAGGCTACAGTTTGGGGATCTGTAGATAGCTCCCATTGGTGTCTTTCAACCCTTACAATTCCTCAATTCTATCCATATTGAGTCTACATCTTCTGATTGTATGTCACCCCTCGCAAGGGTCTGAATTTCATTCCTTATGAACAGAGCTACACCCCCCCCCCCCCCCCTCTGCCCACCTATTTGTCTTTTCGATAGGACGTATACCCCTGAATATTCAGGTCCGCCCTGTTTCGACTAATGCAATCAACTCGACGTGCACAAACGGAAGATCAAATAGAACAAGTTGTCCAACAACTTTAGGCTGTGCACGCCACACGAAAGAAGATGCTCATCCACTTTATTTTTTATACTCCGTGCATTAATACACAAAACTTTAACTTCAGTATTCATCTCCCCTCTCACACCAGTCACTGTCGCCCTGACCGTACTCTCTTATCCCTTCCTGAACTTTCCTTCCAATTAATTCGGGAGTCTGTTGTAACTTTTCCTGTACTCACTTCACCTTTAACTCCATCCTTATACTCCTAATTTGTCAACGTATGTGCACACAATCCGTAACCAACAGATACCCCGGAGTGGCAAACTTGACCACTGACACCCATGAACGTTAACTGCCCGTTCTTGTATTTTTGGCTGTGGGTTTGCATTATATTCTTGCTAGCAGAGGTCTCCTGGCAAGACTTACCAGAGGTACGTTGCAAGGTTAACTGCTTGAAAGAATCCAGGGGGTCAGGAATACACATACATCTGTGTATTTGCATCCACAAATTGTGGTTGAGGTTCTCCAGGCTCTGACATAATTGCTTCAAATCTCTAGGCATGACTAATTTTTGCTTCTGTTTTAAATTCTAGAGTATTGCAACTGGAATAATTGCAATCTTAGTCTCCAGAAACCTCCTCAAAATAAAGCTGGTAAGTGGTTACATGTTCCCTGCGCATTCAGGCATTTTATAGAAACATAGAAATTAGGTGCAGGAGTTCCCTGCGCATTCAGGCATTTTATAGAAACATAGAAATTAGGTGCAGGAGTAGGCCATTCGGCCCTTCGAGCCTGCACCGCCATTCAATATGATCATGGCTGATCATCCAACTCAGTATCCCGTACCTGCCTTCTCTCCATACCCTCTGATCTCCTTAGCCACAAGGGCCACATCTAACTCCCTCTTAAATATAGCCAATGAACTAGCCTCAACTACCCTCTGTGGCAGAGTTCCAGAGACCCACCACTCTCTGTGTGAAAAAAATCCTTCTCATCTCGGTCCTAAAGGATTTCTCCCTTATCCTTAAGCCGTGACCCCTTGTCCTGGACCTCCCCAACATCGGGAACAATCTTCCTGCATCTAGCCTGTCCAACCCTTTAAGAATTTTGTACGTTTCTATAAGATGAAGGTGTGATGTTGATTCTGTGTATCCCAATCGCAGTAACTGACTTTATGCAACATTCTGCTGGGCTCCTAGATTGATGACTAGTCAGATGAGTTAATGTTCTTATCTCTACTACAGACTGCTGCAAAGTAATAGCCTCTTATTACTTCAATAACAAGCACTGTGCATTCTACTCCTTAACGATGAATTAGTTCCCTGTTGTCGAGTTAAAGTATATCATTGCTTTGATGTGTGTTTACTAGTAGATTTGAGAAGGAAGGACTGATTAGGTATGATAAAGTGTGTGTTCCAAATTTGTCAACTGCTTAAAAGCTCTGATTGTTCCAGTAATCCATTCTGATCAGATTGTCTCTCCAAACAGTGTGTAATCTTTGCTGATGTATACACTGTAGCCGCCTCTGTACCAGAGTTGGTTCTTCTTTCTCTTGGTGAACTTTGGCACTTTCTTTTCATTTTCTGTCTATCAGCCAGTCGTATCATCTCTTATTCCTCCCTCCTAACTTTGCTGAATCCCTGCTACTTTTCTTCTCTCATACAACCAATGCAGCCTAATATCACAATATTACCACTTCCCACAAACTCCCTACAGTTCTTTCACCCCAGCTACACACATCTCTGCCTCTGTGCCTATTTTATAACCAGCACCTGATATCTCACCCAACACCCCAGATAACCAATCCAGCCTAAAATCACAATCTTATTCCCCCTCCCCCTCCTACATTCCCTACATTTACTTCAGCTCATAGCTACACCCTTTCTGTCTCTGACTGTCCTATTACCAGCACCTGATATCTCTCCCAAACCCTTATCTTTAATCTTCCTACAATGACTCAGTGCTCTCTTCCATTGAATCAACGAGTCAGTTTACTTGCCGTGTACAGCCTTGAGCTGGAAACAACACAGAAAACATTGACAAAGGTGTTGCCAGACTCGAGGGCCTTAGTTATGGGGAGAGGCTGGCCAGGCAAGGACTTTATTCCTTGGAGTATTGGGAACTGATGAGTGATGTTAGATGTGTATAAAATCAAGAGGGCAATAGTTAGGTTTAATGCACATGTGTTTTTCAAAGCATTTGGAATCAACAAATGGAGGCATGGGTTTAAGGTGAGATGGAAAAGATTTAATGGGAGCCTGATGGGCAACCTTTTCAATCAGAGGATAGTATGTGAATGGAAAAAGCTGCCATGGGATGTTTTTGAGGCATATATTAAAATAATATTTAAAATACATTTTGATAGATACAGGGATAAGAAAGGTTTTGAGGGACGTGGGCAGATAGGATCAGCCTAGTTAAGGGGCTGTCCCACTTAGGCAACCAAATCCGCGAGTTAAGGAGAGTGTCTTCGATCTTCAAGCTCGAGGGCACTGGCCTGGAAAACCGGGGGCCAGGGAAAGTGGGGGAGCGCTGTCTGAAATGAAGAGGAAGGTAAACGGCTGCACAGTGTATGGTAAGTCTTTAGAGAGCGCGAGGAGGAGAAGGAGTGGAAACACTTTTAAGAAGTATAATAAAGTTTAGCGGGCATTTTACCTACCGGTCGGTTTTCCCTGGTCCTGAAAACTCCAATGAGCCAATTAAAATTCCAGGTCAGCGAAGGAGATTGCCACGGCTGCCCTTGACTGCCTGTAACTAAATAGCAACCCCACTCCACTGCACTACGAGCCAAAAAGAACCATGCCGACCAAATTTTACTCGTGGAAAAATTTTCAACATGCTGAAAAATGTTCCGCGACTTAGGTGAGACCACGAGTATTTCCCTCGAGCATCAAGGAGAGTTCCAACGACCTCATAGGACCTCCTAGGACCATGTGTCGACCATGCTGCGAGTTTGAAGGTCGAAGACACTCTTCTAAACTCACAGATTAGGTCGCCCAAGTGGGACAGCCCCTTTAGACATCTCGGTCATCTAGGACGAGTTGGGCGAACTCTATGGCAAGAAGTCCATTGTATCGCAGAGGCAGTTTGGGCAAAGCAGAGTGAAGTGGAAGTTGCTTGGGTAGGAGGTTTCAGTCAAACCAATCTAGGTCATGGGGCAGCATGAAGTGGAGGTGACAGTATCAGTGATTATTACCATAGTCACACCTTTAGCGCACACTTCTTTACTTCATTTTCTATCTTGAGACCAGCTCTCTCCGTTGTCGTCTCTCTCAGCCTCTTGAGCTTTCTGACATCCGTCTGATTTGGAGAAATTCCAGACGACGATTGGTGCATCCCATTAAACAAACATAGCCTTCCCTTCGAGTGACAAACAGAACTATACAGGGTATTCCAGCTGTGACCTAACAGATGTTTTATAAAACTATACCATAACCTCCTTGCTATTTTATTGTATGTTCCTGGTTAATTGTCAAATATCCTATATGCCTTCTTCAATGCCTTTTCTACTTGTCCCGCAGCCCTCAATTATACTAGGAGTTGTTAGTTAATATTCCTTCGGGTTCTACCATTCATTATGTCTTCCTGTTATTGTGTATGTCCTCACGAAGTGCATCAGGATTACTTGTCACACTTGTCAGGATTAAATTCCATCTGCCATTGTTCTGCCCATGTTGCCAACTAATTGATATCAACATTTAGCCTAAGACCATCCTTCCCCCTATCAACAACAACACCGATTTTGTTCTGGCTCTGTTTGTTGAGGAGGGATCATTTCTAATGGATTCCTTTGAATTTATGATGGGCCACTTGGAGTTCTCTTGTGTAATGGGCTTGTTGAACTTCTGCCTTTATTTCCACAGCACTGGGGGCTGATGTTAAGTTCTCTGCTAAATTCGTTGATGTCTTTGGCTTGCACGGCTGGACTATTCCTCACTGTTGTGCTAACGATATCTCAAGGAGGCAGGAACCTGATTTCTGGTTGCAATTCTACAATGGTGCCAGCTAATCCCAGCAAGTCAATGACGATGAACAACTGTCCCTTTGATACAACCCGAATCTATGTAAGTAATTAATTCCTGCTGTCTTTAAGAGGATAATGGGGAAAATGTTGTCTTACCCACCAAACCTACTCCATTGTAAGGCTTTGTTTGAGGGGATTCAGTATGTCGCCGAATACTCCCACGCTGCAAGCGCTGTTGAATTGCTACTGGAGTTAGCGACACTCGTTCTCCCTTCTCCACTGGTCCATGGAGAAGGGCAGCCAGACGTGCCCGTCCCTGTCCGGTGGCAGCCCCGGACTTGCAGCCGGCGTGGGGAGCAAAGCCCCTCTCCCGTTCCCCAGTCCCTGCCTCCTCACTCCTGCCATCTGAACCGACTGAGGCCGGAGCTCCGGGTCTGTGGAGAATCGCACCTGCCCCCCACAGTGAGTGAGACCCGAATCCCTCGGCACCTTCACAGGTCACAGAGCGACCTCGCCTTTTCCACTGGCTTTCGTTTGGTCCTGTCGGTGCGATTCTCCACAGACCCGGAGCTCCGGCCTCGGTCGGCTCAGCGACGGGAATCGCTGAGCAGATAGGACTAATTCAGGATTAGTTTCTGTGACGTATGACTCTATGACTTTAATTGTTTTCTATGAAAGTACAATGGAGTTGTATGAAGATATAGAAAAGGTTCCAAAATCAGTGCCATCCGAAGGTGACAAGCACAAAGCCCTCCAAAATACATTTAATAAACATCCACCACAGTGACTCCTCCACATTCCTCACTGTGATGGAAGGCAAAAAAAAAGTTAACATCTCTTCCCTTCTATGCTCTCCTGCCGTCGGGGCCTCGAGCCCTCTGTTGACAGGCCGATCTTCACACCCGTAGCCGGTGGCGGTTGGGCCCTCCTCATCGGGGCGATCAGTTCCTGCATCGGGGGGGAATGTCAGCTCACCTGATCGGAGCTGGTCGAGCCTTTCCGTCATTGGAGCTTCCCGACTTGGCCTCTCCTGAGACTGCGAGCTCTTGATGGTAAGTCCGCAGACCGCGGCAGGAGCGATCTTAGGCAAGGGATCAGCTCCAATGTTAAGTCGACGCCCCACGGTGGGGCTCGGGTCTGTCCGAGGAGCCCTCCAGCTCCATCAATGGTAGGCTGCAGAGCGACCGGAGATGCGACCCGGAAAGCAATCACCCCTACCCCCTCCCTCTCTCCCACCCCCCCCCCCCCCCCCCCACCCACTTAAAACAAACTGGAGAACATTTACACAAACTTTTAACACACACTAAAAATTAAAAAAAGACGAAAAAATAGGCAGACTGTTGACAGGGCTGCCAATCGTGCGGTGCCCCTGGTGATGAAATAATCAGTATACGAGAATTAGTTCTTTGGAGTGCTTTGTCTGGTCTGATGATTCTCTTCTTTGCCCATTTCCAGGACACCACGCTGTCCTTATGGATCCCATCGATAGTGCTGTCAACAGTGGAGGGAATCCTCTCCATTTTTTGCTTTGTGGTGTCAATGATTCTTCGTGGGATTGGCCCCTGTGCACAGAATGACATGGTGGACCGGGTGAGTCGGGTTGAAGGCTATGGAGGGGTGGGATAGGGCAGAGGATTTGGAAGCAGAGAATGTTATATATGTATGCTTATTTTAACTGCAGGTAGTAGAGGAAGTATGGTATCATTCAAGCGACAAATGCTGTCATTGCACTTGCATCTGGTCTATTTTCCTCCACACTGTCTAAATTATATTCCTCATACTATTACACACAGTGTGGGAGGTGAGAGCCCAATATTATATTTGAATGTAACTTTGTCAAGTAAATCACACCGTGCCTACAGATCATATCTGTTCTGCCTACATTTTTTAAAACTTTGTCCGGAATCTTACTTTTGTATATCTACGTTGTGAAACAGATCAAGGAGGAAGATCCAACGAAAGGGAAGAAATACAGAGAACTGGAAACTTACAAACTCATCACTGGCAGCCGAGAAATCCAGCTGTAGAAACGTGGGTGAGTGAAGTGCCTTTCCTCTTCAGTCGGACGATTTACTGAACCTACTTGAGGATCTAACCAATATTGCAAACTCTATTTACAGACTCAGTGCTGGGATCCAAGTTATTTATAATAAATATTAACGATTTAGACAAAGGAATTAAATGTAACATCTCCAAATTTGCAGATGACACAAAGCTGCGTGGCAATGTGAGCTGCGTAGGGGATGCTATGAGGATGCAGGGTGACTCGGATAGGTTGGGTGAGTGGGCAGATGTATGGCAAATGCCGTTTAATGTGGACAAATGTGAGGTTGCAACTGGTCACAAGAACAAGAAGCAGATTATTATCTGAATGGTCCGATTAGTAAAAGGGGATGTGCAATGAGACCTAGGTGTCTTTGTACATCAGTCTCTGAAAGTGAGCATGCAGGTGCAGCAGGCAGTGAAGAAAGCTAATGGCCTTCATAGCGAGAGGATTTGAATATAGGAGGAAGGAAGTGTTACTGCAGTTGAGCAGGGCCATGGTGAGACTGCACCTGGAGTATTGTGTGCAGTTTTGGTCTCCTAATTTGAGGAAGGACATTCTTGCTGTTGAGGGAGTGCAGTGTAGGTTCACCAGGTTAATTCCCGAGATGCGGGACTGACATATGATGAAAGAATGGGTCGACTGGGCTTATATTCCATGGAATTTAGAAGGATGAGAGGGATTCACATAGAAACATGTAAAATTCTTAAGAGATTGGACAGGCTAGATGCAGGAAAAATGTTCCTGATGTTGGGGGAGTCCTGAATAAGGGTCACAGTTTAAGAATAAGGGGTAGGCCATTTAGGACTGAGATGAGAAAAAACATTTTCAGCCAGAGGGTTGTGAATCTGTGGCATTCTCTGCCACAGGAGGCAGTGGAGATCATTTCAATGAATGTTTTCAAGAGAGAGTTGGGTATTGCTCTTGGGGCTAACGGAATCAAGGGACATGGGGAGAAAGCAGAAACAGGGTACTGATTGGCCTACTCCTGCATCTTTTTTCCATGTTTCTGTTTCTAACATGGAACATGCCCTTTGGCCTGCAATGTCTTTGCCAAATAACCTATCCCTTCTGCCTACACATGATCCGCATCCCTCCGTTTGCTCTTTAGCTATGTGCTGATCTACAGCAGTTTTAAACAACACTCTTGTATCTGCGTCCACCCCAATCTCTGGCACCACATTGCAGCTACTGATGATTATGTAAAAAGAAACTTCCCCACGCATCTCCTTCAAACTTCACACATCTCCTTTAGCCACTTCCCCCCCCCCCCCCCCCCCCCACCTCTGGTAGTTTGATATTTCTACCCTGGGGAAAAAGGTTACGACTGTCAACTCTATCCATGTGTCTCATAACTTGATCAACTTCTATCCTGTTTCCCCCAGCATCTAATCCAGCCAGCATCCTAGTAAACTACCCGCACATTCCCCAAAGCCTCCACATCCTTTCTGTAATAGGCAACCAGAACCGCACACAATACTCCAAATTCAGCCTAACAAAGTTTATAAAGCTGAAACATGACTTCTTAACTTGTATACTCAATACCCTAACTGATAAGGCAAGCATTTCATATGCCCTTTTTTACCACTATATCAACTTGTGTGTCTACTTTCAGGGAGTTATGGACTTGGACCCCAAGATCCCTCTGTACATCAATAGAAACATAGAAAATTGGTACCGGAGGAGGCCGTTCGGCCCTTTGAGCCAGCACTGCCATTCAATATGATCATGGCTGATCATTTCAAATCAGTACCCTGTTCCTGCTTTCTCCCCATATCCCTTGATTCCGTTAGCCCTAAGAGCTATATCTAACTCTTTCTTAAAAACATCACAATGCTGTTAAAGGTCTTGCCATTAACTGAAAACCTCTGCCTTACACTTAACCTCCCAAAGCCCAACATGTCACACTTGCAAGATTTGTTTTCCTGAATTAATCTAAATTTGGGGTGGGATTGTGTAAGAAAATAGCATTGAATTAAAAGATCAACCATGATCTTATTGAGTAGGCTTCAGACGTCGTGTGACATGCTCCTATTCTTGTTCATCGTCCACCCTCCTTGTGAACTTGTGCTTTGGGAAGCTTTCAAGGTTCTAGCTATCTTCCAACTTCACTTGCAGTGTTGTCCTGAGGAATGAGATAGGAAAACGTCTGTGTCCATCACACCGGGGACAAAACGGTGATTACAACTGATGGAGCTTCTTCCCTTGCCCCTCTTTTGATCATATTGCGAGCCCCTGGTTCTGTAGAGGGTTTGGCTCTGCAGATGGCAGTGTGTACCACAGGGAGCAAGATGATATCAGAGGTGGCATCATCCCAAGATGTGCCTTTGTTACTATTGTTTTTTGTAGGATTGCTGGAAGTAGAGAGGCAGGCTGGGAATGAAATGCGGAACAGGAGTAATGGTCAAGTGGAATGCAGATGTGGTTGCTGTGCATCCCTTGCTCCACCATGATACTCCTCATTGTCTGGATGATCAATTTACTACATACTGTGTTGTACAATTGGTTTAATGTGAGGGATGTGGACATAGACTTGCTATCTTTCAAGTTAAATATTTTAGCACCTTATCCAAAGTCCAGTATCCCATTTCCTCAGTACAACACTAGAGTGCCAACCTGAATAATGTGGCACAGGTTTTAAACACGCAACTCTCCAACATAGGATTAGCAAAGGCCCGGGCTTACCTCACCAGAGCTGCTTTGAATGTACATTTCACACCTTTTTGTTTTCCAGTTGATGTAGGTAACGTGCTTTCACTGACCCTGGGAGCTAAGGATGGTGGGGTTTACACACAGTTGCTGAAACAAGCCTGTAATTTGTTGGTGGTAGCTGAGGGCATTGTCTTTCTCAATGGAAAAATATCAATGGCTATGTAATTTCCGGTTTCAACTTCTTGTGTAGAACTGTTGTGCCCTAACTGTAGGAGATATAACACCTGTCCCATCACCTCCTCCCTCACATCTGTCAAGGACCTCAGCAGCTTTTCCAGATGAGGAACAGGTTCATATGCACCTTTTCTAACCTCATCGTCTGCATTGGGTGCTCTTGATGTGGCCTCCTTTACATCAGCGAGACTAGGTTACTGTTTGGCCAAACATTTGTGCTTGGCCATCCTTTATCTCTCAGTTGTTAACTATTTGAACTCCCCTTCCCATTCCTGACATTTCTGTCCTGGGTCCCCTCCATTGTCAGAGTGAGGCCACACACAAACTGGAGGAACAGCACCTCTTATAACACTTGGATAACTTGCAACCCCACTGTATGAGCATTAAATTCACCAATTTTGGGTAACACCACCCCCTTTTTCGACCCATTTTCCTGTGCCCCACCTATTTCTCCAACTTTCCCACCCCCCCCCCCCCCCCGCATCTGTGGGGAGTGTTGCAAAGCTACATTTCATGTCAATATCTTATCATCAGAAGTTTTTTAATGTAAGAGCATAAAAGATTGGAGCAAGAGCAGGCCGTTTGGCTCCTCAAACCTGCTGCTTCAGTCATCAAGATCATGGTTGATAAAGACTGGACCCAAGTATAGATTTTGGTCGTGCCACAAACTGCCAAAGATCCTTAGTTCAACTTGCTCTCTGTTCAATAACCAATCAATGACCCCTAATTCTATCTGCTCTAACCTTCATGACCAACTTTCTCTGTAGGACTTTATCAAAAGCAGTCTGAAAATCCAAATACATCATATCCGTTGGTTCCACACTTATTGATGCTATTAGTCATATCCTCAAAGTACTTAGGGAATATATCAAATAGCATATAATCCATGCCATTGGAATCAATATGGTTATTTTTTTCATGATATTCTGTTATTACAAGAGGTCAGTCGGTTCCTCCCTTTTTTTAATTGTGGGATCATATTTGCAATCCTGTAATCCACATGAACAATTCTGGAATAACCAAAGCATTCATCATCTCTATTGCCACCTCTGTGAAAACACTGGGATGTTTGCAGCGCTTTCTTGGGTTTTAATTCCACCAATTTATACATTTTTTTAGTTTCTATCTTAAAGGGATAAAAGTCATTAACCTAAATCATTGACTCTGTTTCTCTCTCCACAGATTTTGGCTGATCCACCAAATGTTTCCAGCATTGTGTTCACACTTCAGATTTGCAGCAAGATTTCATGTTTGTACAGTTTTTTGGAGGTTAATTGTTAATGATGGTTCTTGAAAAAACAATACTACATTAGAAAATTTTAAAGGGGATAATAGGTTTTTAATGAATGTCTATTAAAATCTCTATTGGTTTCCTTTTACTCTTTTTAAACATTTTTTAAATAACCTATGGATTAGACATTGTGGTCATTAAAGTCCAAGAATCAAACATCAGCATGGCTATTCAAGCATTAATTCTTTAAATCATGTCACTTTGAAGCCTATGAATGCCTCTAATTATTTAGTGATATTGATCCTTGATGAATTACCATTGTATTTTATAGATTTTTGTCTGTAATGTTGTGATTTATTTTCCTTCCCCATCCTCATTAATTCCACATCTCTCTCCCCTCCCTTTTCTTGCTCCCCTACACCCTATTATGGGTTTTTTCCATTGTGTGTTAAAGCAGGATTTGTGGTGTTCCTGTTGTGGTATTTATCTTTCATAATCACATCCGTGGTACGTGCTAAGTAGGGCAAATGTAACTAAGCTGCGGTAATTTGGAATCTTTTCAGTTGTCAGGGAACTGTAGTATGGCATTCTCAGTGCTGAGTTAAGATGGCAAGAATCTTTTTCATTTATTGAGATTCCTCCTTGGTGTTGGGGATATTGTCTTTATTGCAAGAAACATAGATTACCTGGGGAAGTGGTCCTCATTGTAATTGTATAAGGGTTTGGGGAAACTAAACCTGGTGGGGTAAAGTAAAGTTTGGTTTCTGCACCTTAGAGACAGTGCGGTATCGATTCACTGGTTTGTTTCCTGAGATGAGAAGAATTCGACTGTACAGGTAGATCTGTGATCTAATGGAGCTAACTTCTATGGGGGATTGATGTGGTTCATCTGCGACTCCCTAGAATTATTCCTTTTAAGAAAAGTTAATGAGTCACCCTGCTGGAGCGTTGGGCTTGCTTGATGCGGGAGTTATTAAGAAGTGGGCGAACAGGTTTCTGGTATTCATGTCTGCTGATTTGGATAATCAAGGTGGGTAAAATAATTCCAGTCTAGGGTGGAGAAATGAACTCATATGGGCGGGGTGGTGAAAAGTGTACATACAACAGTTCCACTTCATCACAGACTTAGACCATAGAGTAAAACGTTTCCAAAGATGATGCCCAAGTTGTGAGGTTTATTTGACTTTATGAAATTTAATTTAAAGACAGCCTTTTATACAAAGCAGAAGCAGGTATTAAATGTTGGTTCTGTTTACTTTTTTGTTGCGCATGTACAGTTAATACAAGTCATTGTATGCCTATATTGTATTAAATGTCACAGTTTTATTATCTTTCAAATAAAGTTTGCTGATAGATTTTCTCTGCGTCTCATGTTTTGCATTGTTTGATTTTGGGCTTAATGCCAAGACTAAATTAATCATGTTCTACATTAAACTGCCAGTGCTTTTTATATGCATTCATTGGGTGATGGGGATAATGGCAAGGCCAGGATTTATTGCCTATCTTTGAATGCTTTTGAACTGAGTGTCAACCATATTAATGTGTTTCTGGAGTCATTTCGGCTGGACAGCTGCAAGTGACAAACTTCCCCCACCCTAACAGATGTTACTGAACTGAATATATTTTTAAGGCATGCAGTAATTTTCTCATCACCATAATTTCTGATTATTTCTCCATGCAGATATATTTAATTACCTGGATTTTAATTCAGTTGCTGTGGAAGTATTTGAATATATTTGAGTGCATATTTGAATATATTTTTGAATTATTAGTCTAGGCCTTTAATCTAGTGAAATAACAACTCGCCCCTATGTCTCTGTGTGTGAGAGGTGTGGATCTAAGTGATGTGAAGTGAAATTTACGTTAAAACTTCAGAAAAGCAAGTAGTTGAGTTCAGATGAAAGATACCAGACCTAAATGTTAACCGTTTCTCGGCCTGATCTGCCGAGTGTCGCCAGTATTTTTTAAGTATTCAAATTGTACTAATTAGTAAGGCTTCAGAATTACTATCTACGTGTATAATGCATCATAAGTCATGGAAGCAGGCCCTTCAGCCCACCAAGTCGGTGTCAGCCATCAACTACCCATTTAAACTTATCCTACCATAATCTCATTTATTTATTCACCCCACATTCTAATTAATTTGCTAGCCTACCGCTAGCCTAGTCAAATGGGGCAGATATTAACACTAATTAACCTATAGATCTGCACATCTTTGGGATGTGGGAGGAAACTGAAGCACTGCAGGGGAAACCCACGCAGTCATAATGAGATGGTGCAAACTCCACACAGGCAGCATTGGAAGTCAGGATTGAATGAAATGAGTGAGTGGGCGAGAACATGGATGATGAAATAGCACATGAAAGGATTTGTAGTTATCTGGTTTGCACAAAGCAGAAAAACAGTATACTTGCAAACAGACTCAGGATAAGTAAGCTACTTAGAAGTGAAAAGGAGAACTGCCTTCCCTGAGAGATTGATGATCCTTTGGAATTCTCCCCCAGAGGGCTGTGGAGCCTTTGTCATTGAGTTCTTTCAAAATAGAAATGGAAAAATTTCCTGGACATTAGAGGAATCGAGAGAAAATGGTGTTGAGGTAGATCAGTCATGATCTTGATGAATGGTGAAGCAGGCTTAAAGAGCCAGGTGGTTTACTCCTGCTCCAATTTATATTGACTCTAGAAATGCACTTTGACCTTTTACAAAGGGTGGCAGAAATGTAGGACACTAAATGCTGGTCGATCAATGGAAAAATTCAACATGTTCTCTAATAATGGATGTTGTAAATGCAGCTTTTTGATGGTAGGAAGGTGATTTAGTATTTTTTCCCTTTAAACTGTAAGGTCTGAAGCCTTGGATAGACACAAAATGCTGGAGTAACTCGGGGCAGGCAGCATCTCTGAAGAGTAAGGAATTGGGTCGAGACGCTTCAGACTCAAGGTCTGAAGCCTTCCTGTGCACGTGAGCATTGCTTTCTATGAATTAAGTTCAAGCATCCAGTTGGATTCCAGTTCTATATGTTATCGAATTATATCAGATCATGCAAAACATGAGTAAAATTTAGTCAAAGAAAAAATACCAGAGTGTAGAATATGCTTTACAGCATAGCAACATTACAGTTCCAGAGAAAAAAGTTAGCATTGAAGTAATTTGGAAGATCGGGATTACACCTTTGTTATAGAACAGTTCAGTATTCTGCTAACAGTGGGAAATAAGCTGTTCCTTTATTTGTATTTGGTCTATTTTAACATCTTCTGCTTGATGGGAGGGGAGGAGGGAATGACCAGGGAGAAGAGACGCCTTGCATTGACTGCCTTCCTGAGATGTAGGTTGAAGTGTAGATGGAGTCGATGGCGTGGAGGCTGGTCGGTGTCACGGACTGGGCTATGTCCACACTCTGCAATTTCTAGCGGTCTTGGGCAGAGTTGTTCCCAAACCAAGCTCTGGTGCAACCCGGTAATATACTTTGCACAATTGAACCTGGTAAGAGTTGTTGGGAGACACACTGAACTTCCCTACTCTTTTGGAAGTAGAGGCATTGGTGTGCTGCTTTGGCTGTAGCTTCAATGTGGTTTGTCCATCACAGATTGTTGGTGATATTTACATCTAGATTCTCTTGATCATCACCACCATTAATGTTGACTAGGATATAAACTCCACCACACTTTCTGGCTTCTTTGTCTTGCTGTCATTGAGGGAGAGGTGGTAGAAACGAGGAACTGCAGATGTTGGTTTACAAGAAAAGACAGTGTTGGTGTAACTCAGCAGATCACGTAGCATCTCTGGGGAAACCTATGTTCAAGACACCTCAGACACTCCGTCGGCTCCGTGCATTCCATTCTCCAGGCCCGCATCCTCTCACCTTCACCATGGACGTAATAAGTGTAGCCTCGATTCTCCAGCATCTGCAGTTCCTTCTTTAACACATAGATAGGTGACATTTTAGATTGGGTTTCAGATCCTTCTCTAGGCCGTTGAAAGGTTCTAACAGGAAACATAGCCTATCCATGTTCCCTGAAGATGCTGCATGACCCACTGAGTTACTCCAGCACTTTGTCTTTTTTTGAAGGAGAGGTTGTTTCGACATCATATTAGTATGCTCTCTATCTCCTTTCAGTACTCTGTTTCATTGTTCGAGATACAGCCACAAAAGTGATGTCATCTGCAAACTTGTAGATGGAGTTGGAGCGGAATTTGGCTGCACAGTTGTGAGTGTTTTGGGGAGTGCAAGGGGTGCATGAGCTGCCCAAGATATGGAAGACCTGACTTCGGGAAATCCAACTTTATGCCAATTCTCCCATAAATCTTTTAAGCATTTTTTAAGATAGAAAATAATGTTTTGTAGTTTTCATGAACAATGGGTTAGAGTGAATATTTGATTAAATGAAATAATTATATGAATTGTATGCAGTGATACAATCTGGGTAGCTATAGAAAATTGATGTTTCTTGTCACCATCAAATGGGCTTGTGCATAGTCCTCGGGAGTGGAAGCTATACATGTCTTTGCTGCCCTCTAGTGAGCAATTGCACAACATGGAAGTACAAATAAGTCATTAACAAAAATACTTTGAATTAAATTCTAATTCAAAAATAAAATATTTTATGAAACATGGGATTCCTTCCCAAAATTCTCTATCTTAGTCTTTTGTTGATGCTCCTGTGAAATTATTTGTATTATTTGACTATGTATTGTATATTTTAGATGTTGAGCAGTGTTACATGATTGGCTGGGACAATTACTGAACGTCACCCTGTGAGTGACAACATTATGCAATTTTCCTGAAGAGTGAATGTCCCGTTGTCACTGTTAATTACTGCATAAAACTCTTGAAGTTTTGAAGTCGAGCTGAAAACAGTCACTGTTTGAGAATGTAGAAACAAGGAACTGGAGCTGCTGGTTTACAAAAAAAAGACAAAGTACAAGAGTAACTCAGCAGGACTGAAAAAGGGTCTCGACCTGAAACTTCACCCATCCATGTTCTCCAGAGATGCTACCTGGCCAACTGAGTTATTTCAGTATTTTATGTCTTTCACGGCTAGAGAATAGTGGTAATCTGCGCAGTAGGTTTAAGCAGTTACTGTAACTTTCGTCATAACCCGTTCTTTTTTATTTCCTGCTATATGCAATTCTTGTTATCTGTGTGCACCTGAGTACATACACAAGAAAAAGCACTGAATAATAGAACCTTTTCATCGTGTTTCAATTTAAGTGCAGATTTTTCACCTTTCTAATATGCTTGGTCTCAGTTTATTATCCTCTTTCTCAGTCTATAATTTCCATTCATCATTTGTTCGATTTTTTTTTGTTTTTAGTCCTTATTAATTCCCTGTTTTGGTGCATTGCTTTTGTAACCACATATATCAAAGCGTTTAAATTAAACAGGGTGGGAAGATAAGCCTTGGGTTTCTATTGAATATGGTGGAATGGTTAAACATGTTGGAGTCTATTCAACAGTAATAAAAGGCCATCCAATTGAGAAACTGGGAAAGTATTAATTAAGCTGACAGGAGATTGATAGAATGTGAAAATGGGCTGGAACTATTGTAAACCAAATGACGTAGTGTGGGCGTCTTTGTTTTGGACGTCGCTAATATAAAATGGTAACTTTGTCCCAAAATGCTACTACAGGACATCAAGTAACTATACAATCAACATTTCCAACACTTGCCCTGTAGCCCTTGAATGCCTTGTGTTTCATGTCTCATCTAAATAACTTGCAAGATGTGAGAATAAACTACCTGTTTCCTCTAACCATGCCCAATTTATTCTCTCTGCTGAAAAAAGTGAAAGAATTGAAGTCTCTGCTGGAGAATTGCATATTCCAAATCTCCAGATAATTGAGCACCATCTCTGCAGCTTGGGGAATCCATTGATAGACAAAGAAGAATTAAATTGTTAATTTCCAGCAGTAGGTGGAAGGAGTCGCGAAAGGACTAGTGAGTAGGAGGGAACTGCAGATGCTGGTTTATCCGGAGATAGACACATAGAGCTGGAACAAGGGTCAGGCAGCATCTCTGGAAAAGGAACAAGTGACGTTTCCGATCGTAACCCTTCTTCTGTCTCTTTGCTGTCAGAACTCAGTGGCGCAAATGGCATTTATGGAGGGAAATGGACTAAAGGGTTTAGTTTTCTTTCTCTAGATATTTCTTTAGTTAGAGGGTGGTGAATCTGGAATTCATTGCCACAGAAAGCTGTGGAGGCTGTAAATGGCTATTTTAAAAGTGGAGATTGATAGATTCTTATGGGAAGAAGGCAGAAGAATGGGGTTGAGAGGAAAATATAGATCAGCCATGATTTAAGGGCAGAGTAGATTTGGTTACTGAATGGTCTAATTCTGTTCCTGGCACGTGAAACAGAGCATGGAAACGGACCGATTGACCCACCGAGATCATGCGACCACACTAGTTCCAAGTTATCACAGTTTGTCATCCACTCCAGGCACAAGGCCATTTAACCAACAAACCTTTAAGTCGTTGGGATGTGGGAGGAAATCGGAGCACCCAAAGGAATTCCACGCAGTCACAGGGAGAAAGTGCCATCTCCATACAAACAGCACCCGAGGTCGGGATCAAACCTGGTTCATTGGCATGGTATCGACCCGAAACGTCGTCTGTAACTTTTTTTCTCCACGCTGTCTGACTCTGAGTTCCTCTAACACGTTGATTTATTTTTCCCTCAAGATTTCAGCATCTGCAGTCTTTCGTGTCTCCATTGAATGAACATAGCACTACAATTGTTGAGGCAATCCTGATCTCCGGAGATTCCCAAACAGTGTCACTGCCAGATTGTCTGGAAAGCCGATCCTCCGAAATCGGCCGATTCCCACCCAAAACTAGCAAAAACTTGTTGAGTTTCACTGTCTGTAATTTAAAAATCACCTTCAAAAGCCGTGAGCGCCGACAACGGGAAGGATTTTGCGTTGGGGAGAAAAAAAGGTACACAGTTTATTTTTACACTAAAAGTTGGTTTTTATGGAGGCTTTAATCACATTTTCATGTTGCGAAATGGGGTCCAAAAAAATGTATGAACCATGTATGATGTAGATCTACTCATTGAATTTTGTAATTAGCTACAATTAGATAACTAATTATATGCTTTAATTTCAGGTCATCCAAGTAAGATGGTTTCATATTTGTTTCGGAATGCTTCAATCTATAATAACTGAAAATTTCATTGAGTTCTCTTAATTTTTAAGAAAGTTATGGGCTTTTAACAGTGCTAGATCACAGCTTTTGAGTCAAGTCAATGGAAAGGCAATGGGGAACAAGATGCTAATTTCCAAGTATGAAAATGGTCATAACTTTCTTAATACTGAAGATATGAAAGTGAATTAGGTGTCAAATTAAACTTCTTTTTATGCTTTATCTGATGGGATAAATTGCAGACTTGATTTTTACAATCTCAAAATTCTGTAACTTTGCTACTATGCACAGTTATTCCTAGATCCCTCTGTTCCACAGCATTCCTCAATTCCCTACCATCTACCATTACGTAGAATGTACGTCGCGGGTATGTCGGAGCTCGTAACGCTAACGGCAGGTACTCGTGAAGTTTTTTCAACAGCATGAAATATTTCCACGAGCGCCCCGAGTACCTACGAACCGCCATTACCGTAATTCTCCGAGTTTGAATCGGGGGAAACTCGGGAGAACTCTTGAATTACCTCGAACAGTGGGACAGGGGGGCTTTACACCAGCTTTTTGTGTCCGCCAGCCGATCGGCGCTCCCTCTGCCAACCTGAAGAAGGGTTTCGGCCCGAAACGTCGCCTATCTCCTTCGCTCCATGGATGCTGCTGCACCCGCTGAGTTTCTCCAGCATTTTGTGTAAACCCTCTGCCAACCAACTGCCAACCAACAGCCGATCACTGGCGTTGCCACAGAAACAGCCGATCACTGGCGTTGACACGGAAACAGCCGATCACCACCGTTGCCTCCGGAAACAGCCGATCACTGACGTTGCCTCCGGAAACAGCCGATCACTGGCGTTGACACGGAAACAGCCGATCACCACCGTTGCCTCCGGAAAAAACAGATCACTGGCGTTGACACGGAAACAGCCGATCACTGACGTTGCCTCCGGAAACAACCGATCACTGACGTTGCCTCCGGAAATAGCCGATCACTGACGTTACCACGGAAACAGCCGATCACCACCGTTGCCTCCGGAAACAGCCGATCACTGACGTTGCCTCCGGAAACAGCCGATCACTGGCGTTGACACGGAAACAGCCGATCACCACCGTTGCCTCCGGAAACAACCGATCACTGGCGTTGACACGGAAACAGCCGATCACTGACGTTGCCTCCGGAAATAGCCGATCACTGACGTTACCACGGAAACAGCCGATCGCCACCGTTGCCTCCGGAAACAGCCGATCACTGACGTTGCCATGGAAACAGCCGATCACTGGCGTTGCCCACGGAAACAGCCGATCACTCGCGCTGCCGCCGGAAACAGCCGATCACCGGCGTTGCCACGGAAACAGCCGATCACTCGCGTTGCCTCCGGAAACAGCCGATCCTTCGTGCCTCCGTCCGGAAATAACCGAAGTGTTTGGCTCATCCCCTCGGGCCGCTCCTCCTCCTCCTCCGCCTCCACCCCCCCCCCCCCCTCCGCCTCCGAAAGTGTCTGCGGCCGCCGCTGCCGCCGCCGCCGGCCTTCGGTTCGCTGCTGTCATGGCGATGGGTCGTGGTTTGAAGCATGCAGCAGAACAGGTGAAACGGACGTGAATGTGAAGATTGAGGAGAAGCACCTGAGCTGCAGGGGGAGATCAAAGTTGGCAGCTTGAGTTTAGTGGAGATCCGGAGTTGGGCCGCCGGTTGCGTCGACATTCAACATCATTGCTGACCCCGTTCCTCCGCAATTCAACATTCTTATTTAAATACGACGTGACTGTTTTTAAAAAGGGAAGCCTGAAGGAAGTTTTTGCTCGCTGGGAGTTGGGAGTTGGGAACTGCAAGCTGAAGCTTCATCGTGCCGGCGTCATGTCCGAATCCAACGTGAAGGTGGCGGTGAGGATTCGCCCCATGAACAGAAGAGGTAGAGATGTTCCACGTTATCACCGTCAAAAAAATTGCCTGTCCCACTTCATGCCCTCCTCTTTGGGTCACATCTGAGGAAACTAACTCATTGGGGTGGGAAGGAGGAGGGTGGGGGGAGTTAAGGTTTTTAATATAAGTTACCCTCATCACCGTCCAAAGTTTACCCTCTCCTGATGAATAAAGTTCTGCCGTGTCGTATGAGTCTGCCTATAACTTAAATATTAAAGGATTTTATTAATGGTCATAAATATTGCGTTTGTTCTTGAATGTTTTGCTGATGGCTTCCCAAAGACGGCTGTGGTGCTGATTTTTATTAAGAAGGAAACACCCGAGATTAGATTTCTACCCCAAAAAAATTGCCTCTGATTCCCAAATCACTTTTGATTGCAGATAAATCTGAAATTGTCTCATCAAGTCGGCAGGTTTTGACGTATCTACTTTTCGTTTATCGTTGGGGGGAGGTGGTTGTTTTAAAAGTTTGGGCGGAGGAAAGAAAATCGAGGGCAAGTTGAGTCATCTGATGAATAAAACAAATAAGGTGCTTCTGGCTAACTGCTGGATCACCTGTTGACTGGATTCTGTTGAAGTTATTTATTCCAGCAATTGACCTTGAGGGGCTACTGTTGTGTTTGTTTCTTGCTGTGATAAAGTCCCTTTCGCGGTTACTGCTTAAATTATTGAAGTTGAAGTGATTGTTTTTCTATAGTTAGCACGAACATGAACAAGAATAAGTGATTCATTTGGTTTCGGAATCTGTATTTTGTTTAAATAGCCATAGGTTTTTCATATTTAGCTTTGGTCAACCTCTCGCTCCCCCTTCCCGGTTTTATGTTTGTTTTTTGTTTAATTTTTAACAATGCAAACCAAAAGCAAGATCTTTTTTCCTGATTGTAACTGATTTTCCTTTCTGAATGGGGAAACAATTATACAGTTCCTCAGCTGACTAGCGCTGCTTTGTGCTTTGACCAGAGATTTCCTGCTTAATTCTTTGAACGCTTTTGTCTCTTTTAAGTAAAACTCTGTTGCCTCTGTTTCACAAGCCAAACTCTAACATTAATTCGCCTTTTTGGGAGGACGCAAATAGTCAAATGCCAAAGAAATGTTTTTTTTAAATGTAAATATATTCCCACTTGCATTCATTATATTGGTACAGCAAATTACAATTATTGGTATTAGTCACATGTACTGTGATATAGTGAAAAACTGCATGCTCTCCAGTCAGATCATACTGTATATACTTACAATAAAGCCATACTCAAGGACAACAGGTAGTGAATGTAAAGAGAAAGATACCAGAGTTATCGCAGCACTATAGCATTCGTTACAGAAAAAGTGCCAATAAAAAAAAATTGTGCTTTTAACAAGCTATTTTGCAGGAGCAAAATATGATGTAAAGAGCTGTCGTCCTAGCTTGTTGTAAAGGCCTCTTGCACCCTTTCTTTATTTTGTTCTTGATCCCTTATGACAGTGGTAGCTTTCACCAATATAACTTTGATGAGATGCATACCTTTGCCTTGCTCAAATATACGGTCATAAATGGTAGAAGCAGAATTAGGACATTCGGCCCATCAAGTCTACTTCGCCATTCATTTGTGGCTGATCTGTCTCTCCCTCCTAACTTTTCCCCTAACCCCAGACATCCATACTAATCAAAAATCTATCTATCTCTGCCTTAAAAATATCCTTTAAAAAAAGCCTCCACGGCCTTCTGTGGCAAAGAATTGCACAGATGCACCACCCTCTGACTAAATAAATTCTTCCTCATTTCCTTCCTAAAGGAACGTCCTTTAATTCTGAGGCTATGACCTCTAGTCCTAGACTCTCTCGCTCGTGGAAACATCCTCTTCACATCCACTCAATCCAAGGCTTTCACTGTTTGGTACGTTTCAATGAGGTCTCTCCTCGTTCTTCTAAACTCCAGTGAGTACATAGCTGAAATGCTCCACCCCAGGCAACATATTCTGGTGAACACAGACAGACACAAATGCTGGAGTAACTCAGTGGGCCAGGCAGCATCTCTGGAGAGAAGGAATGGGTGACTTTTCGGGACGAGACCCTTCTTCATGGTGAACCTCCTCGATATGCGAAGACCAGAGATATGCACAGTACGCTAGTTGTGCTTAATTATTTGTTTACATAGTTGAGCCTTGCCGTTTATAGTCTGGCCTGCCTGTCATTGCATCATGTTACCACACTGCTATTTGCATTTGCGGTTCACCAACATTATTCCATGTAGTTTCTACATTTACATACATACATTATTCCTATCTTTATATTCCTTGGAGATATACAACCTGGAAAGAGGCCCTTGGGCTCACAGTCTGTGCTGACTGTCGACCACCCATTTATGCTGATTCTGCAATAATCACGCTTTTTATTCTCCCTGCCTTTCTATCAACTCCCTACACCATAGGAGCAATACACCATAGGAGCAATTACCATTCACCTACACACCAGGAGCAATTTACAACGACCAAGTAACCTACCACCAACATATCTGTGGAATTTGGGAAGAAGCGGGAGTACCCAGAGGAAATGTCATGAGGTCACGGGAGGGGACCTGCAAACTCCACAGCAGCAGAGGGCCACGGCCTTTTCCAGGCTGCGGTCCATCGGGTCCAATGAGCAGGGGTAGCTTCCTCCAGGACTTGGTTCCAGCCAAACAAAGGTGAAGCCCACCGAGCTCCCCTGACGACCAGAGACCAGGAGGAAGGAGCCGGCAACAATGACGGACAAGGTGCAAGGCCAGCTGGAGAGGAGAATTTGCCTGGCATGGGCACCACTCATAAAACCTAGAGCGTGGACTGGATTTTGAACATAGCGCCAAAACATGGTGCCTCTTGCATGCGGAATCAGTAGGCTATTTCTGGATACATCCCTGGTGCCTTGAGTCGGGCTCTGCGCTGTCACTGTGCTGCCCATTGAATGTTCTACCTCATCCATCCCTACTACCCTCGACCACTTTCACATCTGCTCCTGGATTCTGGTGTTTATTGTCATGCTAATTTAATTAAGCCGTCCCCAGTCACACCAAAGATCCTCCCTGCAAAAACATTGTCTCAGTTTTATTGAAGTGCAGCACGTCTGTTTGCAAAAGAAAAGGTGCCTCCCACTTTAGAACTGATCACAAATGTCTCAAGTCTCTGAAGGCCTCCCACTGCACAGTGCCTCACAGTTCCTACTAATTCTCCTTATTTTCCAATTTTCCTCCACTGGCACTGATGATGTGGTCCTTGCTGAAATCTTCACGTAATCTCTCAGAACAGACCACTGGTTATATTTTGCAGCCTCCCTGGTCTCTGGATGAGTTCCACATTAGGCAGTGAAAATGAATGAATCACTCGATATTTTAAAAAAGTTGATTTTATACACAATTTTATAAAATACAATTAAATATTCCTATAGAGGTGGCTTACCTCAGTTTTCTTGGTGGTATATCTCATATCAAGATTTTATTTCATTAAAAATAATGGTTCCTTTGGATTATTTTATGTTCGTGGAACGTAAATGGTGCAGCACTTTCTCGGGCATGATTTCAAAGAATTGCTGAAGGCAGATGCTGGCAGAATTCAATAGTTTGCAAACAAATAGTGTGTTGTTTTCAGTGTCAAAAAGACCAAGTCAGCATCTTTTCTTGACAAAACGTTGACTGTGATGTTGCCCAAATGCTTATATCCGTTAACACTTCAATTAGGCGTGTCCTAATCCTTAGTTTGGGAGCTACATTCAGAGGAAGAAAAATAACTGGCATTTGTATCATATTCTTCACATCTTTGTGACATGTTAAAATGCTCAATAGATGGATAATTTTGGTTTAGTTTAAGTAATAGTTAAATTCACCATCAAATTTGTCCACACCAACCGCCCACAGACAGAAAGAGAGGCCAGACTTGCATTTTTCTTTTGTACTTTTCATGAACTGGGAGTTTCCAAGAATACTTAACATTTGTTGAACTAAAATATCTGGACAAACATTCATGATCATAAACAAAGACACAAACTGCTGAAGTAACTCAGCAGGTCAGGCAGCATCTCTGGAGGGGCCTTTTTTAAAAACTGTTAGCAGTGGGAAGGAAGGTGGGAGCAGGACAAAGCCAGGCAAAAGGTTAGTTGATACAGACTATAATATCCTCTATCAACTCTTTCCCCCCCCCCCCCCCCCATTCCCATCAACTGCTACAATCAGTCTGAAGAAGGATCCTGTCCCGAAACATCACCTATTCATGTCCTCCAGAGATGCTGTCTGACCTGCTGAGTTACTCCAGATCTTTTTTTACTAGCATCTGCAGTGTCTCGTGTCCACAGTCATGATGAGGATATCGTCTTCTTGGGAAGTCCATGGTGATTGAGAACTTGAATTCCATTTTTTTTTCTGGGTGAATGATGATGCCATTGTGAGTCAGATGGGGCTGGAAGTGCCTGACGAGATAGGGGGTGAAAGAGGAATGATGCACGGAATCGAGGTCCTCAAGACTGTGCCTCTTGATCCATCTCCATATCAAACTGTCATAGACCAGAGATTGCTGGGAGTTAGTGGGGATGCTGGGAGTTAGTGGGGATGCTGCTCGTTGAACCTTTACCTCTGTCCACCTTGTCATATCGTGTCTGGTGTTAGGCAATGTGGCCTTTCTTATGAAGTCAACTGAGTGTGACCAGGGCTTCAGTGCTGTGGATGTTGGCCTGGAAGAGGACACTGACTTAAGGTTTAGGGTATTTTGGCAATACTGTCATGTTTGGATATCTTTCCAGTGTCTTGAGGTGCCTGCTACAGCTAGCCCAGGTTTCAGAAGCATACAGAAGGGGAGAGCTCGGTGCAGGTCTGAGGTCTTGATCTTCACACATCTTCGTCATTAATCAAGGAAAGGGTTTCTGGCGCATCGCAAGCTGTGGTTAGGTTTGGCATTGATATCTGTCACACTGCTCTGGAGAAACAAGATGAGTTCTAAGTTTCTAAGGGTCTAACTATGAGCATGTATTGTCGAAGAGTATGTTGCAGCAGGGGCAGGTTGGTAGAGGATATTTCTTCTGTGCGTGTTGAATCTAAGGCTTGTTCTTCATATCCTTCAGTAAATGATGGCTTGGGGCACAGGCAGACCCATCACCTTCCATGTGGAAAAAGTTGCCCCTGCGGTTCCTATTTAATCTTTCCCCTCTCACCTCAAACCTATGTCCTCTTGTTCTTGATTCTCCTAAAAGACTGTGCATGCACCCTATCTAATCCCCTTATGATTTTATACACCTCTATAAGATCACCTCTCAGTCACCTTTATTCCAAGGAATGGGATATCTAGCTCTAGCTTGCTCAACCTCTCCCTACAGCTCATGCCCTCAAGTCCTGGCAACATCCTTGTACATCTTCATTGCACTCTTTCCAGATTAATGACATCCTTCCTATAACGGATAATGAAAAATGAACAGAATATTCCACATGTGGCCTCACCAACGTCTTGTACAACTGTGACATAACACCCCAACTTCTATACTCAATACCCTGCCTGATGAAGGCCAATATAACGAAAGCCTTCTTAACCACTCTATCAACCAGTGCCGCTACTTTCAAAGAACTTGCTACCTGCACGCCATGAATCCTCTATTCTACACTCATTCACTATGACCGTCCTGCCCTGGTTTGTCTTCCCAAAATGCACTTTTTCCCTGCATTAAAACTCATTAGCCATTCTTCCAACCACTTTCCCAGCTGATCACGAGCTTGTTGTAAGTTTTAATCATCTTCACTATCTAGAATGCCACCCACGTACTGCAAACGTACCAATCGTGCCTTTTACATTCTCATCCTAATCGCTGATACAAACCACAGACAACAATGGGTGGGCCCAGCTCCAATACCCTGAAGCACACCATTAGACATGGGCCTCTAGTCTAAAAAACAAGCTTCCACCATTAACCTTTGCTTCCTTCCATGAAATCAGTTCTCTATCCAGTCAGCCAGCTCTCCCTGGATCCCATGCAATCTAACCTTCCAGTGGAGCCTACCATTTGGAATCTTATCACATACTTTGCTGATAGACAATGTCTATGGCTTTGCCTTCGACAGCCTTTGTGGTTACTTCAAATAACGCAATCTGATTTGTAAGCTATGATCTCCCGCGTACCAAAACCTTCCTGACTATCTCTAATCAGCACCTGTCTATCCAAAGTGCATATATATCCTATCCCCCATTGATAGGGTAAATGCACAGAACCTTTTACCCTGGGAAGGGGAATCAAGGACCAGAGAACATAGGTTCAAGGTGAGAGGGGAAAGATTTTATCTGAAGAAGTTTCATCATGGACCTTGATATCCTGATTGGGGGGGGGGGGGGGGGGGGGGTGGGGGAATTGCAGCAGGAGTGTCCTTGCTGTCATTCATGGAGGATCTTGTGCATCCACCTGAGGAATCGACAGAGCCTTGTTTTAACTGATCATTCCACAGGCAGCTTTTCTGATATTGATAGCGTGATAAACGATTACACTGGAGTGCCGTCTATATCTGTAGTTTCCATTCCCCTGACTCTCAGTCTGAAGAGGGGTCTGGTCCCGAAAGGTCACCTAATTCCTTTTCTACAGAGATGCTGCCTGACGTAGTTTTTTATGTCTAGCTTTTTCACAAACACGTTTTGAACGAGGCTTCTGAATGCAGCGTTGACTTTATGGTATACAGTACTGAAGGTTGAGTTCTCCATCCCACTTTGAAAATCTAAAGTTTCTGAATTAGAACTAGCAGAGAATGTGACTAATGCATTTTTATGCAATTTAACCTCCCCAATCAAACTTGAGCCTTAAAGGTGCACAAACAAGTTGAATCGGTAGTAAGGAAGGCAAACACAATCTTAGCATTTTTTTCAAGAGCAGGGATGAAAGAACAGGGATGTAATGCTGAGGCTTTATACAGTGCTGGTCAGGCAGCATTTGAAGTATTTTTGGCACCATATCTAAGGAAGGATGTGCTGGCTCTGGTCAAGAGGAGGTTTACCAGAATGATGATCCCAGGAATGAGTGGGTTAACATATCATGAGCATTTGATGACACTGGCCCTTTACTTGCAAGAGTTTAGAAGCATGAGGGAGGATCTCATTGAAATTTATGGAATAGTGAAAGGTTTGGATAGAGTGGATGTGGATGTTTTCACTAGCGGGAGAGTCCAAGACTAGAGGTCATTGCCTCACAACTAAAGGACGTTCATATAGGAAGGCGATGAGGAGGAATTTCTTTAGCCAGAGGGTGATGAATCTTTGCAGTTATTTGCCACAGTGTGGAGGCCGTGTGAATAGATATTTTTAAGGCAGAGATAGATAGATTCTTGATTAGTATAGGTGTTAAGGGTAATGGGGAGAAGGCAGGAGAATAGGGTTAGGAGTGAGAGCCATGATTAAATTGCGGAGTAGACTTGATGGGCCGAATGGCGATAATTCTTCTCCTATAACATTCTCTTATGACCTTATCACAGAAACGTTTTGATGAAGCAAAGTTGAGCTGGTTGCATTTGGTTTCAATAATGCTATTGTTACTGTATTTGCTTATCAGGAATCTTTCAACAGGATATCTTGCATCATTTGTTTATCTATATCTGTATTTTCACATTTGAAGCTACTTAAAAGTTGGAACAACCATTAAATGTGAACATCGTTTATTCCACAAACTTGGGTCCAGCAGTGATCGTAGCATCCTCCTTGTACTGACTGCAGTCTCTGGACCCTTCTATTTGCTCTTGGTTGTGGGTCAATTCAAAGCTGCCAAGACCAATGGAGGGGCCTGGTTAACTTTCATTATCCCTGGTCCTGATATGTAACTCAACGTAATCAATTGCTTCATTCAGAAGAGAGATCTCGATTCGAAACATCACTTATCCATGCTCTGACAAATGTTGCCTGTTCAAATTCTGTATGGAATCTTTCCCTTTTGGTCATCCAACTTAAACATCATTTGCTGTGCCGGGGCTCTGAGAAATGGTGACATTACCTTGCCTTAGCTGGCTGTAAATATGTATTAATTCTGCACAATGTTCTGCATGCACAGGACGCGTTTCCATTAATATTTGCATGGAAGTGCTTTGAATTTATTACATTTGGATCGCAAGCCTTCGCTGTACATGTCCATCGTGACATTTTGGCCACTCCACGCAGACACGCGCAGGCAAATATTTCAAAATGCGTTCATTTATTTGCATACATCTCAAGCTGCTGATACTAACTGTGCTTGACATTCTGAATTGGAATTCACATGTTAGTGAGGCTATAATGATAAATTAGGCCTTTTCAACACAAGCAAACAAATCAATAGGTATGTAGCCCACACAAAAATGACTGACTGGTTGAGAGTTCAAAAATCTGACTGGCAGAGCAAAAACTAACAGATTAGATAATAGAAACATAGAAAATAGGTGCAGGAGTAGGCCATTCAGCCCTTTGAGCCAACACTGCCATTCAATATGATCATGACTGATCCAAAATCAGTACCCCATTCTTGATTTTTCCCCATATCCCTTGATTCCATTAGCCCTAAGAGCTAAATCCAACTGTCTCTTGAAAACATCCAGTGAATTGGCCTCCATTGCCTTCTGTGCAGAGAATTCCACAGATTCACAACTCTCTGGGTGAAAACGTCTTTCCACATCTCAGTCCTAAATGGCCTACCCCTTATTCTTAAACTGTGACCCCTGTTTCTGGACTCCCCCAACGTCGGGAACATTTTTCTGCATCCAGCCTGTCCAATCCCTTAAGAATTTTATATGTTTCTATAAGATCCCCTCTCATCCTTCTAAATTCCAGTGAATACAAGCCCAGTCGACCCATTCTTTCCTCATATATTAGTCCCACCATCCTGGAAATTAACCTTGTGAACCTACGCTGCACTCCCTCAATAGCAAGAATGCCCTTCCTCAAATTAGGAGACCAAAACTGCACACAAAACTCCAGGTGTGGTCTCACCAGGGCCTTGTACAACTGCAGAAGGACCTCTTTGCTCCTATACTCAATTCCTCTTGTTATGAAGGCCAACATTCCATTCGCTTTCTTCACTGCCTGCTGTACCTGCATGCTTACTTTCAGTGACTGATGTACAAGGACACCCAGGTCTCGTTGCACCTCCCCTTTTCCTAATCTGATACCATTCTGAAGAAGGGACTCGACCCAAAATGTCACCCATTCCTTCTCTCCAGCTTTTTGTGTCTATCTTCGGTTTAAACCATTATCTGTAGTTCCTTCTTACGCCTTCTTCATAATCTGCCTTCCTGTTCTTGCCATCAAAGTGGATAACCTCACATTTATCCACATTATACTGCATCTGCCCACTCACCCAACCAATCCAAGTCACCCTGCAGCCTCATAGCATCCTCCTCACAGCTCACTCTGCCACACAGCTTTGTGTCATCTGCAAACTTGGAGATGTTACATTTAATTCCCTCGTCTAAATCATTAATATATATTGAAAAAAACTGGGGTCTGAGCACTGAGCCTTGCGGCACCCCACTAGTCCCTGCCTGCCATTCTGAAAAGGACCCGTTAATTCTTACTCTGCTTCCTGTCTGCCAACCAGCTCTCTATCCATGTCAATACTGTACCCCCAATATCATGTGCTCTAATTTTGCACACTAATCTCTTGTGTGGGACCTTGTCAAAGGCTTTTTGAAAGTCCAGATACACCACATCCACTGGCTCCCCCTTATCCATTCTACTTGTTACATCTGCAAAAAATTCCAGAATCTTCAATAATTGACTCGAGCATCTTCCCCACTGCCGATGTATGGCTAACTGGTCTATAATTCCCTGTTTTCTCTCATAAAAAGAGGGATTGCAATGACTACCCTCCAGTCCACAGGAACTGCTTCAGAGTCGAGAGGACATTGGAAAATAATCACCAATGCATCCACGAGTTCTAGGGCCAGAGTCCTTGAGTACTCTGGGATGCCGACCATCAGGCCCTGGGGATTTATCTGCCTTCAGTCCCAACAGTTTACCTAATGCCTTTTCCTGACTAACGCGGATTCCCTGCAGTTCCTCCCTTCCACTCGATCCTCGGTCCCCTAATATTTCTAGGAGATTGTTTGTGTCTTCCTTAGTGAAGACAGAACCAATGTACTCGTTTAACTGTTCTGCCATTTCCTTGTTTCCCATTATAAATGTACCTGTTTCTGACTGTAAGGGACCTACATTTGTCTTCACTAATCTCTTCCTCTTCACAAATCCAAAGATAGATAAGAGCTTCAGGTCCTGTGTCTGCTGCATTTAAGTTTGAGGAAGAACTCTTCAATAAATTTGCACGTGGAAATGTTGTCACCTATAAAGCATTGGGATATATTGATGTAGAGGCAACAATGCAGGTATCTAAAGATTACAAGAAGGATAGTTAATTCAAGGTTTTACTATTTCATTTATTTTGATACAATCATGAGAGGAGTAGATCGGGTAGATGCACATTAGAGTCTCTTGCCCAGAGTAGGTGAATCGAGGACTAGACGACATAGTTTAAGGTGAAGGGTAAATTAATATGATTCAATAGGAATCTGAGGGGTAACTTCTTCACACAAAGGGTGGTGGGTGTATGGAACAATCTGCCAGGGGAGTTGGTTAAGGCAGAGACTATCCCAAAGTTTAAGAAACAGTTAGACAGGTACATGGATAGGACAGGTGTGGAGGAATATGGGCCAAGCGTTGGCAAGTGGGACTAGTGTAGCTGGGACATGTTGGGCGCTGTGGGTAAGTTGGGCCGAAGTGCCTGCTCCACTCTGTATCACTCTATGACTAACTAGACTGAGATTAGAGTTTTAGTGTCGATGATATCTTAGAAGGTTTGTTTCAGTGAGGGATCTCTTGCAGGCAATAATTTAAAGTTAAAATAAAATGTGATGTTGAATTACATAGAGATAGCATTCTCTTTGCTCTGGGTACCATTGATCTGAGCTAAGTATTCCTCTTTTTCCTAGTGTTTGTCTGGCTTCCTGTCAGATTTCTGATACTATGAACTGGGTGGCTGATTTGACATTTATTTTATTCTGTCCTTTCTAATTGTTTCTGCCCTCTCTGTACACAGTTTGAGGAATGCTTACACCTTTTGCTTCTCATTTGTTGATATGTGCATGATAATATTGTGTAGGCCAAGTGGGAAATTAACTCAAACCTCCAATCTCACTTTAAAGACCCTTCTCAAAAAAGAGCAACATTCCCTGGGACAATTTATTAATTGGACATTGTCTCAATACTTGATAAACCAGATATCTGGTGTTTTATGTTGAAGTTCGCCTTTTGGTTCTTAATACCATCATGACTAGAGATTCAGTAACTTTTATTATTTTGACCTTATAGTTCAGAGGTGTGGACAGAAAAGAAGTGTAAGAATCTAATTGAGTTTCATTGATTTTTTTTCCCCCTTCTTAATTATGTTCACCTATTGGGGAGTCTGGGTCAATGGGGCACATTTTATTTCAAATAAGGCACTTTACATATAAATGGTAATGGACATTGGTAGAACCTTCAATTGCTGAGGGCCATCATTATCACTTTTAACACTGGCTGAATTCTATTAAATTAGCAGACGTCATGAAGGGGCTTTATTATTCAGTTTAGTTTAGCAGGTAATCAGGACATATAATTAAGATGAACTGTCAGAGAACACCAACACAGTGAATGTGCTCATTTAAAGATGTTGGGAAATCACTCATGCATTGCATTGATTCTTATTGTGACTGATAATTACATGGTGAGAAGTTTGTAACTTGTTTGCTTTCATTATGCCAATGACAAGCTAAGTTTTTCAAGCTACCAATGATAAAAGATTTAAAGGTGCAAATTACCTGAGATGTTTTTATTTATTATGAGCATTCCTTGCTGCCACATTATACAGGAAAGCTGTCAAGCGTACGTTGTGCCTTCTTTGGTGTAATGTTTTTTTTAAGATTACTGTGGAGGTTTCCCATGGCTTAATGGACTGGTGCTGTTTGTGAAATTCCCTAACTAATATTTATCCTTTGCTCAATCTTGCTAAAAAAGAATATCTGGACATTTGGGGGAGCTTGCTTTGTACAAATTGATTATATTACAAAGTAATGAGCCGTCAAAATATATTTCATTGGTTCTAAGGTGCATTGGCACATCCTGACACAGATCTGAAAGATACCATATCATTTAAAGTTTTTTAATATGTGGACATCTTAATATTGTAGGCCTGTGACTGCTGCTGAAAATGGATTTGTGTGGAGTTTGGAATATTTTTGCTTATGCCTATGCCTCACCTCCTCTCAACTGTTTAGCAGTCCAATAGTAATTAAATGTATAGTTGGAAAAATAGCAACCATGCTGAAAATTAGAAGTCTGATATTCTTTGTCGAGCAAGAACCCATTAATCAAGAGGGAGGTGGGATACGTCGCAGTACAGATGTTAACATACTGCTTTTTGGTTATGAATAAGCACTGTTTCATGAATATTTAGATTAGCTGGTTGTAAATTGCTAAAGGGGACACAAGAGCCTGCAATTTCTGGAACGTGGAGTAAAAAGAAGAGGCCCTGATGTGGGGCCTTGACCCGAAACGTGAACCATTCCTTAACCTTCACAGATGTTGCTTGAGTTCCTCCTACAGTTTTTTGGGGGTTTTTGGGGGGTTTTTTGGGACCAGACTGATTCCTGGGATGTCAGGACTTTCATATGAGGAAAGATTGGATAGACTCGGCTTGTACTCGCTGGAATTTAGAAGATTGAGGGGGGATCTTATAGAAATTTACAAAATTCTTAAGGGGTTGGACAAGCTAGATGCTGGAAGATTGTTCCCGATGTTGGGGGAGTCCAGAACAAGGGGTCACAGTCTAAGGATAAGGGGGAATTCCCTTAGGACCGAGATGAGGAAAACATTCTTTACACAGAGAGTGGTGAGTCTCTGGAATTCTCTGCCACAGAAGGTAGTTGAGGCCAGTTCATTGGCTATATTTAAGAGGGCGTTAGATGTGGCACTTGTGGCTAAAGGGATCAGGGAGTATGGAGAGAAGGCAGGTACGGGATACTGAGTTGGATGATCAGCCATGATCACATTGAATGGCGGTGCAGGCTCGAAAGGCCGAATGGTCTACTCCTGCACCTATTTTTCTACGTTTCTATGTTTTGCGGTGAGTTGCTAATGATTTCTTTATGAAGTAATGAAAGTTGTAAAGGGTGAGTCACTGTGAACCACTATTACTTCACAACCAGTTGTTACTATATATGTTGCACCATAGTGTGACTAGACTCGGAGGAGATCAGTTTATATCTGTGTGTTCAAAGTATGTAAATGACACTGACAATGCCATGGCTATTATCCAGTTGTAGCTGCTCTGACGGATAGTCTGATATCAGCCTGGACCCTGTGTGGGTGATGGATCACTTCCCTTAAAATAATTTTTCCAAAATCTAATGGCTTTCAATCACACACGAAGTGTGATTAGAAATGATATACAGGCTTTGAAAATGTCACCTACTTGTCAGCCCACAAATTATATGACTCGTTGAATGTAATTTTGCACCAATTTAAATCGTGGGTTGTTAACCCAGTACTACAACTGTGTGAGGACAACAGGAAATGATCAAAAATGAGACATTAACAGTAAACAAGGTTTTGGTGATTTTTGTTTTATACATTTTTCACTCAATTTACATCTCTCTTCAGGGATCACCTGTAAGCAGGAATATTGAGGTCTTATGAGTTAATTAAAAGTTACATTTTATCGTCCAATGCATTTCGTATCCCTCAATGGAGTTGCCAATATCTTGTAAATAATCAGCACAAGGATTATTGGTTGCTCTGTTTGCATGATTTTGTTTTTGCAAGTGGATTCAGCAAGTTTAAAACTGATGCTGAAATCTTGAGTGAAACACTAATGCTGGAGTAACCAACCATCTGTGATGGGAAGGAACAGATGACATTTTGGGTTGGGAACCCTTCTTCATACTCAGTTTAAATACTCAATTTTAACGGAACCAGTTTGCTAAACTTGGCTAATTATTTGGTTTCTTGCTTGTCTGTTGTAAATGGAAGTCGGTGACATTTAGCTTAGTTGCTTTGGTTGGTTGACTTATTTATTGTCATAGGTACAGTGGAAAACCATTAGTTTTGTATGCTGTCTCGGCAAACCATACTGTGCCTTCAACCATATGTGTAGGAAGGAACTGCAGATGCTGGTTTAAACCAAGTGATTTCTATGGTGTGTCATTGGAGACATGCCGAATTTATTTTGTCTTCTGTGGGAGTAGTCGTTGTTGTGTTTTACACATAGAATAGTACAGAAAGATGTCCCTCGACCCCCATGTCAGTGCCAAACATGATGTCAAGTTAAACTAATTTCTTCTGCCTGCATATGATCCATATCCCTCCATTCCCTGCATATCCGCGTTCCCAGGCATCCACCACTCTTGTGTGAAGAACTTGCCTCGCATATCTCCTTTAAATTGTGCCCATCTCACTTTAAAACTATACCCTCTAATCTTTGACTTTTCCATCCTGGGAAAAAGTTCTGACTATTTATCCTCTCTATGCCTCTCATAATTGTATATACTTCTGTTAGGTCTCTTCTCTACTTATGATATGCCAAAGTAAATAATCCGAGTGTCGAACCTCTTCTTATAACTAATACCCTCTAATCGAGGCAGCATTCTAGCAAATCGTTTTTGCACCTTGTCCATAGCCTCTACATCCTTCTTGTAATGGGGCAATCAGAATTGTGCACAGTACTCCAAATGTGGCCAGATCTAAGTCATGTGAACCTGCAACATGACTTCCTCTGGTACTCATTGCTCCGACCAATCGAAGCCAAGCACAGCAAACATCTTCAATCAATTTGTGTTGCCAATTTCAGGGAGCTATGGACTTGGACCTCAAGATCCCTCTATGCATCAATGTTGCTAAGCGTCTTACAATTAACTGTATACTTTCCCCCTTGCATTCTTCTGCCCAAAGTACAACACATCATACTTACTTGGATTATACAGCATATGCCATTCTCTAATTTCTATAGCTGATCTATATCCTGCTGTATACTTTGACAGCCTTCTTCATTGTCCACAACTCCACCAATGTTGGTGTCATCAGCAAACTTATTTACCATCGCATCTACATTTACATTCAAATCATTTATCACAACAGTAGAGATCCCTGCACAGATCCCTGCAGAACTCCATTGGTCACAGACCTCTAGCCAGAATAACAACCCTCCATCATGACACTCTGTCTTCAATCATTAAGCCAGTTCTCAGTCTAAATGACCAAGTCACCGTGGATCCCATGCATCTAAATCTTCTGGATCAGCTTACCATGGGGGACTTTATCAAATGCGCTACTAAAATCCATGCAGACAACATCCACCGCCCTACCCTCATTGATCACCCTTGTCACCTCCTCAAACAATCTGAGTTTGTAAGACGCGACGGATAATCTGTCTACATATCTGTTTGTCTATATCCATATGGATATTGGAAGACCTATAGCATAATTGGGCCTTTTTAAATTTTTCAGCTCTACCCATATTGCCTCAATGGATGAACCCTCTAGTATGCCGCCATGACGTTCTCTATGATTCATAAAGCAACTCCTCCACCTCTTTTACCTCACACACTATCACGTCTGAAACTTCAAAACCCTAGACCATTGAGCTGCCAGTCCAGTCCCTCTTGCAAACACTTCTCCGTAATTGCAATAACAACGTAGTTCCAAGCACTCGTCCAAGTTCATCAATTTAACACACTTTTACATTGAAATGAACAGTCCAGCTCATCAGTGCAACCGCATTGCTTAGTGGTTCCTTGCCTGTTCTTTCTTTGCGACTTACTGAGTATACCCCACTGCCTTCTCATCAGTTCTTCCATTTACTGACCGTCTACTCTGGCTCCCACCCCTGTCATTCTAGCCATAATTTATTTGCTGCCAGCATCACTGTGATTGCACCAGGACAAATTGTTGGTGATATTTATGCAGTGGAACATGTTGTTGACCATCTTCACTTCAGCATCATTGATGTACACAACCCTGCTTCCTAAAGTTGATGGTTTTGGTTATTGGTTATAACCAAAACTGATTGGTTTTGTTGACATGGAGGGAGCAATTGTTGTTTTGATACAATACTATTAATCTCTCTATCTCCTTCCTTGGTCAATGCTTGTCTTGCTGAGGGAGATGGATAATTCCCCATGTGCCCAATGTTACTACATCGTGCTCTCATTTAAAATATCCTTCATGGAGGCTGACAGCATTTTGTGCATGACCCAAGTTGCTATTCTATGTGCTTTAAAGATTGGGGTGCACTGCAAAGTCCAAGGTTTGAGTTTGGAACTATTGTGCTCCTGTTCACCCAGTTCAGAATTGTGCACAGCCTGGTATTGGAGATTGAGAGTCCCATGCTGCAAACAGTTCAAATAAGGTCAGGTGCCAAGGGGCATATTCCCTTACATGGCTGATCAATAAATAGCTGGGATGAAATTGTCAGATGCAGACAGAGTAAATTAGAGACTTTTGTAAAACATAAGATGGATTGTGCTCAGTGTTATATGACGATGTGAATCCTGATCATTGCACTTGTCTTGATGTTTGTGGCATAGTCCACAAGGGTATTTGCAACAGTAAAAATAGCAGTCCATTCCACTTTGTCAGATCACAGTCTACACTGTGCACAATATTACAGTTGATTTATTGTAGAACCAGTGTAGCAAGGCATCTGTTGCAGAAGTTGCTGAGCATGCTATGACTCCAGTGAATTGCTCCACGCAGATAGTTCCCAAAGAAATAAACTGTTGTTGTCAGTGCTGAAAAGACCAAGTCAGCTTCTGTTGGCAAAAGTTGGTTGATTTATATCCAAATGTCGACAGAGACGTTAAGCTCCCTTCAGTTGCAACTTTCCTATTTTTTGGCTTTAAAACTGCGCTTAAAGGAGGAATCAAATGGCATTGATAGACTTAGCAGCACTTGTTCACTTGGGCAAGATAATTTTTAATTGGGGTACATTTACTCAGTGACAACATTGTAGGCCTGCAAAAGCTACAGAAATGTTCACGTTGCCATTGGTGAGTGCAAAAGCAAGGTGTACAACTTTATTACTCAATAAGCGAGTTCGGTATTCCGACTGCGCATGCCCAGGTCATAGGTCACAAGCGAAAAGCAGTCTCGGCAACGGTGGTGCTGCATTGTGTGCACGCTTGCGTTTCGTCAGTGGTCGGGGTCGGGCCCGCCCAGCTCTCCGTCGCTGCGGGTGCTGTTGAGATGCTGCTAGGCCTTCTCCGTCCCCTCCCTGGTGTCCTGTTCCTGTTTGGAGGTGTCCGGGGCGGCCCTGGACTTGTGGCCGGTGCTGCAGCTGCTGGCTCCAGCTCGGCTCTGCTTGTCCCGCCGGGTTGGCGCGCAGCCCTCCACCTCCACCCCCCCTCCCCTCAGTCCGACACCGAGATCCTGCTGAAGATGGGCAGCCGCCGGCCCCGCTCGAAGAAGGGCGACTCGGAGCTGCTGCTGCTGGAGTCGTCCTGGTCGGACAGAGAGTCTGCGGACGGGCTCCTGCCAGCCGTGGAAAGGCCGGGCGCCCGCTGGAGTTGCCGGTGCTGTTGGTGGTACTGGTGGCAGCAGTCACCTCCTCCCCCTTCCTTTCCCAGCCCCAAGCCCAGATTCTGGGCCAGCTCCAACTCCAGGTCGGGGCTGAAGGCCACCCACAGCGCGGCCCAGTCAAGCATCAAGACCGGAGCCCTCGCTCCTCCTTCGAATTGTGGATGCAGTGGCAACGCGTACAGTAGGGGCAGAAGCCGGTGGTGTGGATGGTCCGGCATGACTCCGTCTTGTACTTGGGGGTGGCGGCTGAGGGAGCGCAGCTTGGCCAGGCCGTGGGCGAACTGGCACTTGTCACTGTAGTGGCCCATCGGGGGGGGCAGATTCCTCTGGTGTTGGAGCGGGGTTGGGCTGGAGTTGGCCTGTGGGTTCTCCGCACTGGCTGTGGGCCTGGGGCTGCTGGTGTCGTTGGTCCGGGCTGTCGGTTGGCGAGGCGGGGATGAGTTGGGGTTGGTGCTTCTCCGCGCTGGCTGTGGGCCTGGGGGCCGGAGCCTCATCGATCCGGACGTCTCCGGCCGCCCCCCGGCCGGGGATGGGACACTCGAGTTGGTGGGAGACCGGGGACGGTCCAGTGGCAGTGGCAGTTTGCCAGTGATTGCGGTGCCGGGGACACTGGGTCGATCCTGGCTGCAGATGAAGCGCGGTTCTGTGTACGTGCAGCTGCCAAGAGCCGGTCCAGTCTTCCCCACCCCCCGCCCCCAACCGTGTCTCCCACTCATATCTGCCCCCTGACAAATACATACTTGAAAAAAGACAAAAAATCGGACCCAAACTATACTCATTGAATCTACAGCGCTTCGTTCAATTTTTATTTATATCGTTTGACCTTTGACAAATCCCATGATTCCATGCATTTTTTCGGAATACCGAACTCGCTTATTGTTATAGCGGACTTGTTATAATTTATTCCGCTCCATCCTCTTACATCAACTTTACATGACTTTTAACTTTTAAATTATGTTACTCTCCATTTCATAAGCATTTGAGACTTGTCCCTGTGCTACCAATCCATAGCCATCACTCAAGCTCTTTGTCCTGTCTATGTTGAGGGAAAAGGGTCAAATCGATAGAGATGGGTAGATGTACCAAGGAGGTTAGGATTACACATACTGTAGAAAAATTAACTTGTGACCGACTTAACACTGAGCATGTGAAGGGGGCTTGAGGGTCTGAGCTGATATTGTCAAGATAAGACAATGACATGCTGCCTGATTCATCACATTTCTTCACATGTTGTCTCTTAATTACAAAACTCTCAGCATATAATGGAACTTCAATTCAACCAAATATACAGGGTATATTATTGGAGAGAGATTGCAGGAGAAGATTGTTGAGGACTTTGGTTCTTGAGCAATTACTACAGTCTGTAATTACCACAAAAAAAAAAGAATACTCTAAAAGAATAAAGATTGAGTTTAATGTATATCTTATGCCAATTTATGTTGTGATACCTAAATTATATCAAGTGTTGATCCACACGTAACTGACAAGTATTTGGCAAACGATGTGTTACTTTTGATCATTTTATATTCTCTCTACTTTACTTGTAGCACAGCATGCTCATTTCTCAACAAAACATATGCACAATATTTTCTCCCATTTGTTTGCAAAGAGGTTGAAGGAAATGTATTCATAAAAAGATATCCAAATTGCACCAATGTGGTTACTTTGTACCAATATATATTTAAAATTATGGATGTACTTTTTGTGTGCTGGATGTCATTTAAATGCAAAATATAGATAGATATGTATGTGTATGTATATGTGTATCTACAATTTTGTTGAAGTAATTATTAACTGGCATATATCGCCTCCTTATTCATTGAAATGTTGGATGCAGATGCTGGTTAGTTGAAAGCTCCTCTTCCCCCGATCCACCCCATCCCTCAGATGGAACAAGTTTGTTCTGGGGTTCTGCTCTCACTCTCCCTTTCCCCAGATGGAACAAGTGGTAACTCTCAATTTCAGGGTCTCCACCACATCTGCTTCCAAGCAGATGTGATGGGCCGGGCAGCGCCCTCCAGTTTTTGTAATCTCCTTTGTACCTAGGTGTTCTAGTTGTTGAACCAGGTTTTCTTTTCCAGGATGTCGAAGATATCCACATTCTTTTGTAAACGTAGCTTTCCCCCTACCATTGTAGATGGATCCCCTACCCGCACCTCCTCTGTGTTCCATAGTTGTGCTCTCCCTCCTCCTCCCCAGATGGAACAAGGATCTAACCCCATAATCGCTCCCCCTCTGCGTCCAACGCATCATGCTCTGGCATTTTCGCCACCTACAATGTAATTCCACCACCAGTCACTTCTTCCCATCCCCGCCCGGTTTTTTGCTTTCTGCAGACACTGCTCCTTCTGCAACTCCTGGTTCGCTCGTTCTTTCCCACCCAAACTACCAGGTACTTTCCCTTGCAACCACAGGAGAAGCAACGCCTATCTGTTTTCCTCTTCCCACAAATTCATTCAGGAGCCCCAGCAGCCTTTTCAGATGAGACAGATACATGCTGCCTGCCACCTCCACTGCCAGATTGAGGCCACATGCAAACTGGACTCGTATTCTGCTTGGGTAGCTTACAACCCAACAGTATGAACATTGTAGTCTTCAATTTGAGTAACTAACCAACAACAACCTTTTTCCCTTCCGCTTGTATCGCTTACTGTGGTTTCACATTTTGTGCTGCTTCTCTTCTTTTCTCACACCCTTTTGTCCTCTTTCCACCTCTGCCGTTTGTCCACCTATCTGTCAATCAAACCCTCCTCGCCTGTATCCTGGCCAGGCTTTGTTCCGGCTCCAGCTCGCGTCCACCTTTCTCCCCTCTACTACAATCGGTCTGATGAAGGGTCCTGACCCAAAACATTGTCTATCCATGTCCTGCGGAGATGCTGCCTGACCTGCTGAGTTTCTCCAGCTTTTATGTCCACTTTTGTAAACCAAGATCTGTAAGACCGTGTGTCAACGCAGGCAGACAGTGGTAAAAAAGAACCTGGTATGCTTGGCTTCATAGCTTGAGACATCGAGTACGAGTCAGGAAATTATGTTGAGGTGTAATAAAACTTTCGTTAGGCCACAGCGTGAGGTTAAGAGGATTTAATTGTCATATGTATCAAACTGAAGCAATGGATTTCTTACCTGTGGCAGCATAACAGGTGTGTAACACAGCACTCAATAAACCAGATAACAAGAAAACAAACAAAAAAAGTTTCATTTGGGCCTACTCCTGCGCCTATTGTCTGAAAAAAAACATTTTGTGCAAAACAAAACATAAACCCGAAGACCCTGGTGCAACCAAGGCAGTTCATTGTTCGACGTTTAGTTGGTGTTTGTAGTGTAATGTTCAATAGCCTGATGATTGTTGGGAAGAAACTGTTCCTGAGCGTTAAGGTCACGGTTTTCAAACTCCTATACCTTCCCGGTAGCAGGAGTGAAATGAGAGCATAGCCAGGGTGGTGTGGCTCCTTGTGGGGGGCTTTTTTTTGAGGGAGCATCTGCAATAGATCCCAAAGAAGGGTGGGAGGTCAGTAGCCATGATGGACCGGGCAGCGCCCTCCAGTTTTTGTAATCTCCTTTGTACCTAGGTGTTCCAGTTGTTGAACCAGGCCATGATGCAACCGGTCAACATGCTCTCTATCATACACTGTAGAAGTTCAAGAGAGTATTGGCCAACATACTGAATCTCCTCAATCTTCTACAGAAGTGGGGGTGATGATGTGCATTCTTTATAATTGCATCAATGTGCTGGGTCCAGGACAGATCTTCACAAATACACACTCGCAGGAACTTGAAATTGTTGACTCTTCTCATCACTGACCCATCAATGAAGACAGTTTTGTGGATCCTTGGCCTTCTAAATTCAACAATCAGCTCCTTGGTTTTCTTGATGTTGAGAGCAAGGTAGTTGTTCTGCCACGATTCAATCAGATGATTGAATTCTCTTGTACTCTGACTCATTACCTGTAACAACGGTGGTGTTGTTGGCAAATTGAATCTGTACATTTGGAGCACTGTGTGCAGTTCTGATCATCCCATTCAAGGAAGCTTTGGAGAGGGTACGGTCAGCGGAAGTGGTTCACTAGAATGCTGCCTGGATTAGAAGGTATTAGCCATACGGAAAGGTTGGGCAAACCTTAATTGTTTTCTCTGGAGCGTCAGAGGTTCTGGGTTCAGGTTCAGGTTAGGATTACACATACTGTAAAAAAAGCAATTAGCTTTTTGACCGACTAACACTTAGCATGTGAAGGGGGCTTGAAGGTCTGAGCTGATATTGTTGAGATAAGACAATGATATGAATGTTCTCAATTCTGTTAACCCTTGCTGCCTCCTCCCCTTCCCACCTCTCCCTCAGCCCTCGGGCCCTGGCATTCCCTCTCTCTCTATCTCTCCCCCACCCAAGTCGCACTAGCTTCTCATTTTCACACTACAAACAGCTTACAATGGCCTGTTTCCTTTACCATCGATACTTTTTTGCATATCTTTCATTCATTGTTCTTTATCTCTCCACATCACCGTCTATATCTCTCGTTTCCCTGATCACTAACCAGTCTGAAGAAGGGTCTCGACACGAAACGCCGCCTATCTCCTTCGCTCCTTAGATGCTGCTGCACCCGCTGAGTTTCTCCAGCCTTTTGTGTACCCACAATGATATGCTGCCTGCTTCATCACATTTCTTGACCTTGTCTCTTAATTACAAAACTCTCAGCATATAATGAAACTTCAATTCAACCTAATATACAGGGTATATTATTGGGAAGCGATTACAGGAGAAGATTGTTAAGGACTTTGGTTCTTGAGCAATTACTACATTCTGTAATTACCAAAAAAAAAGAATACTCTAAAGGAATAAAGATTGAGTTTAATCTATACCGTACACCAATATACTTTGTAATACCTGAATTAAATCAAGTGTTGATCCACACGTAACTGACAAGTATTTGGCAAACAATGTGTTAGTTTTGATCATTTTATATTCTCTCTACTCTGTTTTACTTGTAGCACAGCATGCTCAATTTTTATCAAAACATATGCACAATATTTTCTCTAGTTTGTTGGCAAAAAGGTTGCAGGAAACATATTCATAAAATGATATCCAAATTGCACCAATGTGGTTACGTTATACCAATGTATATTTAAAACTATGGATGTACCTTTTGTGTGCTGGATATCATTTAAATGCAAAATATCGATAGATATGTATGTATATGTGTGTCTACTTGTATCTGTGTGTCTTACTTGTAGGACAGCATGCTCATTTCTCATCATAACATATGCGCGCGCACACACACACACACACACACACACACACACACACACACACACACACACACACACACACTCACACACACACACACACACACACACACACACACACACACACACACACACACACACACACACACACACACACACACACACACACACACACACACACACACACACACAAACTCTGCCTCCGCTACATCAACGACTGCATTGGTGCTACCTCCTGCACCCACACACAACTCTCTGACTCCATCCATTTCACCACTAACTTCCATCCGGCACTCAAATACACCTGGACCATTACCGACATTTCCCTACCATTTTTTGACCTTATTATCTCCATCACAGGTGATAGACTACTGACCGACATCCACTATAACCCCACTGACTCCCATGGCTATCTGGACTACACTTCTTCCTACCCTGCTTCCTGTAAGGACTCCATCCCCTACTCCCAATTCCTCTGACTACGCTGCATCTGCACCCAGGATGAGGTGTTCCACACCAGGGCATCGGTGATGTCCTAATTCTTCAGGGAACGGGTATTTCCCTCTTCTACCGTAGATGAGGCTCTCACCAGGGCCTCTTCTATACCCCTTGACTCTGCTCTCACTCCCCATCCCCGCACTTGTGACGAGGGCAGAGTCCCCGTTGTCCTCACCTTCCACCCTACCAACTGTCACATACAACAAATAATCCTCCGACATTTTTGCCACCTCCAACATGATCCCTCTACTTGCCACATCTAACCACCTCCTCCTCCCCTTCCTGCTTTCCGCAGAGACCGCTACCTCCGTAACTCCCTGGTCAATTCGTCCCTTCCCACCCGTACCACCCCCCAGGGCCGGCCTTAGGGGGAGCGGGGCCCAATTGGGAAAAATTTTGGTGAGCCCCAAGTTCCCAGTCAAGGTCTGTCAGCCCAGTTATTTAGTATATATTATGAAATTGTACACTAGGGTGCTTTGGATTATACACTGAATCTCTCCTGCTCCTGTTTGACTGTCAGTACCTCCACTGGCTTCAAACCTTTACTGCAGCCACTAATTGCCATTAAACTGCATTATGTGATTGGACACAATGTCCTTGGAGACAGCAGCTGATTGGACGGGAGGAGACCTATTTGTTGATTGGACGGGAATTTTAAGGCAGCTGGTTGGTGATTGGATGCAACCACCGTAGAGACAGAGATTAATTGGCCGCCAAATAATCAGGCACAAAAAAAATGGACAAATAGGAAAACAAAAATCGCTGGTCGGTGCAAACTCAGTGGACTATCTGGCTGTATCTCCAAACTAAACATAATATCATGCAGGTACATTCATTTAAAATACAATTCAGTGATTATTTCACATGATTTCTCACTGTGTAAAGCTCAGTATCTGACCAATTTCTGTTTAACACGTTTGGTCTGCCGTGAGCATTTTTCTCTCCCAAATCAGTTCATATCTAGCAAAACGATCAACGAACCAGACAGCAGTTGGACGCAGTCATGCGATTAGCAAGCGATTGATAAGATTTGATTGGGCACCCTGAGCTTTTTTGTTGCACTAGTATTAGGGTTAAGTTATTGAATTTAGTCGTTTCTCATACGTTCTCATACAATCTATGCGTATTGTGTTTACACGCCTGTTATGCTGCTGCAAGTAAGAATTTTGTTGTTCTGTTGTGGGTGCACATGACAATTATATATTCTTGACTCGACTCTTCACTCATGCATTTGTGCAATAGAAAACGGGTAACCATTGCACTCTGCGCCAAGTTAAAAAGAGTCAGCAGTTAGTCAGGAAGTGATTATTCACCTCCAAAGAGCGACCCTTTGTTAGGTGGCTTCACTAAATGGTGTGACTCAATACTCCTCCAGCAGTTTTTTGTTTGCTCAAGATCTGCAGCATCTGCAGTCGCTTGCGATTTAATACTATGTTCCGCTGCGATCTAACTAATGGATGGCCCCATGGTGAAGCACACGCAGCATTGAAATGCTAATACGACAATTAGCAAGAATATTGGACAATACAGTAACACGTAACTCAGAGGACACTGGGGTTTAATTTTACAAATGCCCATTATCACAAAGCAAGTCACTTTTGGCACTTTTTAAGAAGGCAGACTTTGCACTGACCACTTGAAAATAAATCAGTGGTTAACTGGCAATGTAAACGTGAAGGAGTGCCTGCCACCAACGCAGCAGGCACCGTGGGAGGAAGGTGGGGGAGAGGGAGATGAATGTGGATGGACAGGGGGTGAAACAAAAAGATAAAGAGCTGGTATCAGTCCAACAGCAGTACAAAACTTGAAACAGCTGGTCACAGGGCTAAGAGGCTGAAGTGCTTCAGGCTGCTGTTGGACTGAAACCAGCTCTTTATCTTTTTGTTTCACAGAATCACTTCAAGCCCGGTCTCTGCATTATAAGTGCAACATGAACAGTGATGGAAATGGGTTTTAGGAACTAGGGGCACGCTAAGGTAGTGAGGCTGAGGTTGGGAAGGGGGGATGGGGTAGACGCTATCAGCCCCCTGTGAGAAATTTGATTTCTGTGAAATTGAAGATAGACATATAGCTGGAGTCACTCAGTTGGACAGGCAGCGCAGCGACTCGGGAGAAAACACCCTTCTTCAGACTGAACTGAACTCTCGTCGGTGAGAGTACTTGTGATTGTCTGAAGACGGGTCTCGACCAGAAACGCAACCCTCTCCCCAGAGCCCATGTCCGTCTCGCTGAGCCAAACAAAAAACACAGAGTGCTGGAGGAACTCAGCAGCCATGGTGGCTGCCTCACCCGCTTAGTTTCTCCAGCATTTTTGTCTGCTGCAAAACGTCAATGATTCCGGGAATGCCAAGGTGAGAGAGAGGGAGTGAGAGAACTAGAGAGAGACGATATGGGGAGTGGGAGAGAGAGAGCGCGCGGGAAAGAGAGAGCATGAGAGAGAGGGAGGGAGAGAGTGAAAGACAGAGACACTATGTGGGTCGGTAGGTGAATGACCAACCTGCACACCAAGAAAAAGTCTGGAGCCCTCAATCATGATGGTGAGTTTGAAGAAATTCTCAATGTGTCATCACTGCATCGATCTACATTCCTCAGTAAATGTAATTGTGTTTTGAACAAGTATTAATGACACCGCTTGCATTTTATTCAAAGGAACGCGCATCATTAATACTAGTTCAAAACACAATTACATTTACTGAGGAATGTGGTTCGATGCATTGATGACACATTGTATAACTACTTGTTAACTACTGGCTGTTAACAAGTGCTAACAGTAGTAGTTAACAAATCGTTTGTGTCTGATGGCCGCGCAGCGGTTGTTATCCATGGTCGTTTAAGAAAAATCCGGATGGAAAATTAAAAAAAATCGTCATTTAACAAAGCGAATTCGTATTTCCGTACGAAATACGGAACATTAGTGCGGGGCCCCCCTTAGGCGCGGGGTCCAATTGGGAGCAATCTGTCCAATCGGCTTAAGGCCAGCCCTGCCACCACCTCTCCGGGCACTTTCCATTGAAACCGCAAGAAATACTACACTTGTCGCTTTACCTCCCCCCTTGACTCCATTCAAGGACCCAAGCAGTCTTTCCAGGTGCGTCAGAGGTTCACCTGCACCTCCTCCAACCTCATCTATTGCATCCGCTGCTCTTGATGTCAGTTGCTCTACTTCGGTGAGACCAAGCGTAGGCTTGGCGATCGCTTCGCCAAACACCTCCACTTGGTTCGCAATAACCAACCTGATCTCCCGGTGGCTCAGCACTTCAACTCCCCCTCCCATTCCGAATCCGACCTTTCTGTCCTGGGCCTCCTCCTCCATGGCCAGAGTGAGGAACACCATAAATTGGAGGAGCAGCACCTCATATTTTGCTTGGGCAGTTTGCACCCTAGCGGTATGAACATTGACTTCTCTAATTTCAGGTAGTCCTTACATTCGCCTCCCCTTCTCAGCTCTCTCTCAGCCCTCTGGCTCCACCTCTTCCTTTCTTCATCCCGCCCCCCCACCCTTCCCCCCCCACCCTCACATCAGTCTGAAGAAGGGTTTCGACCCAAAACGTTGCCTATTTCCTTCGCTCAATAGATGCCGCCTCAGCCATATAACCATATAACAATTACAGCACGGAAACAGGCCATCTCGGCCCTTCAAGTCCGTGCCGAACAACTTTTTTCCCTTAGTCCCACCTGCCTGCACTCATACCATAACCCTCCATACCCTTCTCATCCATATGCCTATCCAATTTATTTTTAAATGATACCAACGAACCTGCCGCCACCACTTCCACTGGAAGCTCATTCCACACCGCTACCACTCTCTGAGTAAAGAAGTTCCCCCTCATGTTACCCCTAAACCTCTGTCCCTTAATTCTAAAGTCATGTCCTCTTGTTTGAATCTTCCCTACTCTCAAAGGGAAAAGCTTGTCCACATTAACTCTGTCTATCCCTCTCATCATTTTAAAGACCTCTATCAAGTCCCCCCTTAACCTTCTGCGCTCCAGAGAATAAAGACCTAACTTATTCAACCTATCTCTGTAACTTAGCTGTTGAAACCCAGGCAACATTCTAGTAAATCTCCTCTGTACCCTCTCTATTTTGTTGACATCCTTCCTATAATTGGGCGACCAAAATTGTACACCATACTCCAGATTTGGTCTCACCAACGCCTTGTACAATTTTAACATTACATCCCAGCTTCTATACTCAATGCTCTGATTTATAAAGGCTAGCATACCAAAAGCTTTCTTTACCACCCTATCTATATGAGATTCCACCTTCAAGGAACTATGCACGGTTATTCCCAGATCCCTCTGCTCAACTGTATTCTTCAATTCCCTACCGTTTACCATGTACGTCCTATTTTGATTTGTCCTGCCAAGGTGTAGCACCTCACATTTATCAGCATTAAACTCCATCTGCCATCTTTCAGCCCATTTTTCCAACTGGCCTAAATCACTCTGTAGACTTTGGAAATCCTCTTCATTATCCACAACACCCCCTATCTTGGTATCATCTGCATACTTACTAATCCAATTTACCACCCTTTCATCCAGATCATTGATGTACATGACAAACAACAAAGGACCCAACACAGATCCCTGAGGCACCCCACTAGTCACCTGCCTCCAACCCGACAAACAGCCATCCACCATTACCCTCTGGCTTCTCCCATTCAGCCACTGTTGAATCCATCTTGCTATTCCTGCATTTATACCCAACAGTTGAACCTTCTTAACCAACCTTCCATGAGGAACCTTGTCAAAGGCCTTACTGAAGTCCATATAGACAACATCCACTGCTTTACCCTCGTCAATTTCCCTAGTAACCTCTTCAAAAAATTCAAGAAGATTAGTCAAACATGACCTTCCAGGCATAAATCCATGTATTCATCCAATACTCAGCCGCTGAGTTTCTCCAGAATTTTTGCCTACCTTCGATTTTCCAGCATCTGTAGTTCCTTCTTAAAAATAACATGTGCACATACTGCCAAGTGTGGAGGCTAATATGAGAGTGGCTTTTAAAATACTTTTAAATAGGCATATGGATATGCAGGAAATGAAGGGATGTTGATTACATGCAGGCAGAGGAGACTAGTTTAAATTGATATCACGTTTGGCAAATATTGTGAGCTGAAGAACCTGTTCATTGCGCTGTACTATTCTATGTAATCACTGATTTTCAATGCCGCTTATGTACAGCTAAGTACCGCTAACAGGCTTCAGATGAATTGTCATTTCTGATTTGGTGGGGTGTTTGAGGGTGAACATCAGTCAGGACTCTAGGAGAATTGCCTGTTGAGAAACTGCTATGGTATCAATTGCATTTGTTTCATCGGGAGTTTGGGTTTCAGTTTAATCTCATCCGAAGCATGACACAGCCAATAATGTCGCGTTGCACAGGACCTCAATGCGAGAGTCGAGCATCAGTGTAAATTACAGACATGGCTGTCTTAAGTTACTTTGAATCAACAACCTTTGCACTCCAGCAACAGAGTTAAGTCGGACTAAATTAAGCTGGTCCAGAATTTGGTATTTTGGTAAATTCTGATGTTTTAGACTGGATCTGTTTGAAAGACTGCTTTGTGTCCAGGTGTCCTGTTGATGGATGCCATGGAATCCATTGGAGAAATGTCGTCTTGGAGGAATGTCTGTGCAATGACAATAAAGGCCATTCATTCATTCATTCATTCATTTCTGGGGTTTATGCTCTTTGATCCTGTGTTAGATGAGATGGTCTGGACCAGCCAATCACTAGATTTCAATGGGAGTTTAGATCTATGGCAAAGAAAGCAAAGGGGAAGGTAAATTGAAGTGCAGTGCTGGGAATACTCAGCCGGTCAACCAACACGTGGAGAAACAAAGTTAACGTTTCAGATCAATGATATTTCCTCATATGGAGAAAAGTCAATGACAATGATTTTTACGTGGCAGAGAAAGAACGGGGAGGGTTTAGTCAACGTGCCTCTCATGCTTTCTTGAAGGTCATGTAATTCACAGTCTTATAATATCCAACTTTATGAGATCTGGAGTGAATGAGCATAATTCAGCAATTTAAAAGTTGTCCCCTTCACATCTGTGTGAATTTTTGAGATGCAATTAAGGAGATTTTTTCACTTCATCGCTCTTAATATTTAAAATTTTTAATAGGACAGTTTGTCAAGTGCTCCTCCTATTCCAAAAGGTGCTAAAAGCCCTGTCTCACGGTACGAGTTCATTCCAAGAGCTCTCCCGAGTTAAAAAAAAAAATCAAACTTGTGGTAAGCACGGAGGAATCAAACTTGTGGTAGTGGGTACGTCGGTGCTCGGGAACGTCTCTTAGCGGCTCGTAACTCTAACGGCAGGTACTCGGGAAGACTCGCTAACGGCAGGTAAGCACGGGAAGACTCGTGAAGATTTTTCAACATGTTGAAAAATGTCCACGAGAGCCCCGAGTACCGACGAGTGGCCATTGCCGTAAATCTCCGAGTTCGAATCAGGGCAAACTCGGGAGAGCTCTTGGAATGAACTCGTACCGTGGGACAGGGCTTTAAGCAGGTATAATCTTTCGTTTTCATCCCTGATTTTTTTTAAAATCTTTAATTTTATTTTTTGTCTAAAATGTAAACAATGGTCCTAATATTACCTGCCGTGGCACCAATGCCAAAATATTCAGGTTGGTGGCAAATAAAACTCATGCCAGGTTTGAGGCAGGAAACGTGTTCCCGATGTTGGGGGAGTCCAGAACCAGGGCCCACAGTTTAAGAATAAGGAGTAAGCTATTCAGAACGGAGACGAGGAAACACTTTTTCTCACAGGGAGTGGTGAGTCTGTGGAATTCTCTGCCTCAGAGGGTGGTGGAGGCAGGTTCTCTGGATGCTTTCAAGAGAGAACTAGATAGGGCTCTTAAAAATAGAGGAGTCAGGGGATATGGGAAGAAGGCAGGAACGGGGTACTGATTGTGGATGATCAGCCATAATCACATTGAATGGCGGTGCTGGCTCGAAGGGCCGAATGGCCTACTCCTGCACCTATTGTCTATTGTCTATTATTGCAATTGCAAGGACTCGGATATTTGGTCTGTTCCTTGGTGCTGCCCTTGAGCTTGAATGTTTTGAGTGATTTAAGTGTTATAAGTTTTATTGTACCAGAGCAATGTTTATGATTTTAAATTATTAAAAAGTAATAAACTACAGATGCTGGAAAATCAGAAATAAAAGTAGAAATGCTAGAAATGTATTGGTCAGGCAATATCTATGGGAAGAGCAAAACAGCCAAAGCAACAGGTGAGAAACCTGATTGCAAGTTTTAAAAATAATTGAAATGGAAACTGGCCCTTCTGCCCAAATCCACGCCGGCTAGGATGCTACATTTATACGCTAGTCCACCTGCCTGCATTTGGCCCGTGTCCCTCTAAACCTTTCCCATCCATGTACCTGTGAAATATTGTTATAGTACCTTTCTCAATTACCTCCTCTGGCAGCTCGTTCCATATATCCACCACCCTCATTGTGGCAAAAGTTGCGTTTCAGGTTCTTATTAAATCTTTCTCTCACCTTAAACATGTGTCCCCTGATTCTTGATTTCCCTACTTAGGGTAAATGCACAGTCTTTTACCCAACCTATTCCTATCATGATCATATACACCTCAGTAATATTGCCCCTTATCCTCCAGTGCTCTAAGGAATAAAGTCCTAGCCTGATCAACTACTCTCTACAGTTCAGGACCTCAAGTCCTGGCAACATCCTCATAAATTTTCTCTCCACTCTTTCCAGCTATAGCAGGGTGATCAACACTGAACACCATACTGTAAATGCGGTCTTACCAATGTCTTATACAACTGGAACATAACATCCCGACTTTTATACAATACCCTGACTGATGAAGCGCAATATACCAAAAGCTGCCTTAACAACTCTATATGCCCGTAAAGCCACTTTCAAGAATATAAGTACCTGCACTCCTAGTTTCCTCTGCTCTGCAACACTCCCTAGTGTCTACCATTCACTGCGAAAGCGCTGCCTTGGTTTGAAATGCAACACCTTGGACTTATCCACATTAAACTTCATTAACCATTCCTCTGCCCACTTGCCCAACCAATCAAGATCATGCTGTAGGCTTTGATGGCCATCTTCACTATCTACGATATCACTCACTTTAGTGTCATCTGCAAACTTACTAATCATGCTTTCTACATTCTTTTTTAAATCATTGATATAAAGCACAAAACACCGCTGGGCCCAGCACTGAACCCTGAGGCGCACCACTCGTCACAGGCTAATCTGAGAAACAACCTTCCACCATCACCCTCTGCTTCCTTTCACGAAGCCAATTCTCTATCCAATTGCCAAGCTCTCTGGATTCCTCACGATTTCTCTCTCCATAAATGCTGCCTGATATTTGCCATTGATTTTATTAATGTTTACAGTCATGAATAAAGATAATAAATTGGAAAATCTGCATTAAAGGGTGATGATGGGTGCATGGCATATTATGGCTTTTTGTCCCATATTGAATAGTCACTGAAGATGGTTTAGTTGCCTTTCTCTGCTTGGGGAGGTGGTATAGAACACTATAGAGACGAGCCAAACCATTTTAGGCGAGTGAAGTTGGAAGTAGACCGAGTTATTTTTCCCTCTTGCATTCTACAGTATTTTGTATCCTCTCTCCATTTTAATCATGTGTGAACTTTGTCCTTATTTCAACAACAATGAAGTGAAGCTCATTATTTGCTCAGTTAATAACTAGGACAGTTTGTATATTGTCTTGAGGAATGCAATAAAAATAACTGAGAGCAATTTTGTGTAACCTGAATACGTTACCACGTGAAGCACTGAATGTTTGTTCAATTGAAATCAATTTTTGACTTTGGAAAATAAATCCTACTGATCGTGTTTCTTTCATCTTTAATTATGTTTGCTTCCTCGTATCAGTCATAATTGCAGCCACTTATTTCTGGCATCTTTCCATGGACTTCTTTCTGTATCCTTTCTATTAAACTTGGCTGCCATAGTGGTTGTGTGTTCTGGACTGCAGACAATATTCATTGTGGCAAGCAATGTCTGGTACAAATTCAACTGTGTGATACATGCCATCTGGGCATTTGAGTCTTCATTTCCAGTTATAAAACTTTGGCGGTGGATGTAGTCCTATTTTGAAACATTTGAGCTTGGTCCCATACAAGTGGTTCACTAATATGCCTTTCCTTAGCGAGTTCAGTCCAGTGCAGCTTGGTAGATTTGCTTGCCGCGGATTGTAACAGCTTAGGAAATGGCACAGTTGACAAGCTGAGGCAATAGGGAGAAGTTGAACCTTGATATAATTTCCTGACATTAACCAGATTAGTTGCTGCCAGATTGGTGTTTGGCTTCTCGGCTCTTGGATTGAAGAAGGGAACCCGTACCATAAATGGTTTTTTGATTGCTCTCCAGTCTTTGGAACAAGATGCCAGCATGAGCTTGTATATGATTGCAACGCTTTCTTTCCATTCAAATCCTGCCATATGCTCTGCAGGGAATAGATGTCTTCTGACACATCCAAATAGCAATATGATTTGTTCATTACATTTTATGTTCTACAATTTGTTCCATGTGTCTGCTTCTGAGCTCTTAAATGCTGGTTTTACTGCATAGCTCCAGTTGTCAGTTCATTAAATGTTGGCATGGAGTTAAAAGGGCCTCCACAATGTAACTTTCAGTTAACTTAATAATTTAATGTTATTAAGTTAAACCTACTGAATAATGAAAGGCCTCGATAGAGTAGATGTGGAGAGGATGTTTCCAGTAATGGGAGAGTCTAGGACCAGCCTGTCCCACTTAGGAAACCTGAACGGAAACCTCTGGAGACCTTGCGCCCCATCCAAGGTTTCCACGAGTCGCCAGGGGTCACTTGCCTAGAAAGCCTCGACCGAAGCGTGAGCTGCATCAACTGACGAAAGATCCAACAGGATCTTTGCTACCGAACACACACACACACACACACACACACACACACACACACACACACACACACACACACACACACACACACACACACACACACACACACACACACACACACACACCACCCCCCCGAAGGTGGGGGCCAGAGACAGCGGAGGAGCGATGTCTGCGCGATGAAGAGGAAGTTAAACGCCTGCCACAGAGCACGGTAAGTCCTTTAAAGAGGGGGGGGGGGGGGGGGAGAAGGAGTGGAGACAGTTTTAAGAAGTTTAATAAAGTTAGCGGGCATTTTACCTTCCGGCGGATCTTCTAGGTCCTAAAGACCAAAGGTCCTACATGATTTTTGCTGAAAACTCCAATGAACCAATCAAAATGGGCGGTCAGCGAAGGAGATTGCCACCGACTGCCTGTAAGTAAATAGCAACCCCACTCCACTGGCTTCGACCAACCTATTTTTAGTCGAGGCCGGTTTTGGTTTTGTTGAAATAATCGCAGGAACATAGAAGAAGCCTCGACTACGCGGAAACTACTTTCGACTATTAGGGAGAGTGACCAAAACCTCCGGGAACCTCACGGAAACCTTGGGTGGGGCGCAAGGACTCCAGAGTTTTCGGTTCCGGACAGGGGCATAAGAATTAAAGATTGCACCTTTAGAATGGATATGAGGAGGAATTTCTTTAGGTAGAGGGTGTTGAATCTGTGGAATTCATTGTGACCGATAGCGATGGAAGCCAAGTAAATGGGTAATTTTAAAGTGGAGGTTGATTGGTTCCAGATTAGTAAAGGCATCAAAGGTTATGGGGTTTAGAGGAAATAAATAGATCAGCAATGATTGAATAGCGAGGCAGACTCGATGGGCCGAATGCCCTAATTCTGCACCTATGTCTTATGGTCTGATAAGCACTATATTAGCCAGATAGTGCAGTGATATTTGGAGCTAGAGAGTGCGGCATGGTTGCCCTTTACGATCATAAAGCAAAAATACCACAGATGCTGCAAATTTGAAATAAACACAAAAGACTGGCTCTATTCAGATTAGAGAAAAACTGGGAAAGAGTTGACATCAGAAGTCGGAAAGATGAGTAGATCTCTGGTCCGAAATGCAAACAATATTGTTGTTTCTCCCTATGGCTGATACCTGACCTGTTGACACCTTGTTTTAGAAACATAGAAACATAGAAAATAGGTGCAGGAGTAGGCCATTCGGCCCTTCGAGCCTGCACCGCCATTCAATGTGATCATGGCTGATCATCCAACTCAGTATCCCGTACCTGCCTTCTCTCCATACCCCCTGATCCCTTTAGCCACAAGTGCCACATCTAACGCCCTCTTAAATATAGCCAATGAACTGGCCTCAACTACCTTCTGTGGCAGAGAATTCCAGAGACTCACCACTCTCTGTGTAAAGGATGTTTTCCTCATTTCGGTCCTAAAGGAATTCCCCCTTATCCTTAGACTGTGACCCCTTGTTCTGGACTCCCCCAACATCAGGAACAATCTTCCAGCATCTAGCTTGTCCAACCCCTTAAGAATTTTGTAAGTTTCTATAAGATCCCCCCTCAATCTTCTAAATTCCAGCGAGTATTTGGACAAGTAGCATTCAGTTGGGGGAAAAACAAGAAACCAGGAACTCAGCAGGCCAATGTGGCAGGACATGGAGAAGGCAACGATTTGGTCGGTGCCTTTTAGACTAATGGAATAGAGAGTGAAGAAGCTGATAAAGAGACTTGAGGGGAGATGAGAGACAAGAACAAGCAAGTAATAGGTGGATGCAGGTGAGGCGCAGATGGATGGAAATTGTATCGAAGGCTAGGGGTGAGGTGGAGAGAAAAGGGTGCAAATGGGGAATCGGAAAAGGAAAGGAGTGAAGTGTACAACCAGAGAGGCGGATAGTGGATGGAAGAGAATGGGGGTGGGGGAAATGAGAATGGGGATCATTGAGCAGGGTGTGTGGGGAGGGGGGGGGGGGCGTGTTGGTGTGAGATGAACAGGTTGGTGGATGTATCTGGAGCCACCTGTCGCTTGCTAGTTATTGCCTTTCCCCTTCAAAGTCATGTCAAAGTCAAACAAACTTTTTGTCATTTAGAAATACATCGATATATGCAGTTCCAAACGAAATTCCGTTGCATTTATCTCCCTAACGATAATTAACAGAAGGATAAACATGGATAAAAAGGATAAATAGACAATGGTGGCAGCCCATTACATGGCATTCAGGAGTCTGATGGCTCGTGGGAAGAAGCTGTTGCAGAACCTTGATGTCCTGCTCCTTATGCTGTGATATCTTTTGCCCGAGGGCAGCAGAGTGAACAGTCCGTGATGGAGATGTGTGGGGTCTTTTATAATACTGCTGGCCTTAGACACACAACGTTTGGTCGCCATACCCCCGATTGGGGGGAGAGAGGTCCCGATGATTTTTTCCGCTGTCCTCGCCACTCCCTGCACGGACTTCCAGTCGGAGGCTCTACAGTCCCAAAAACCAGACAGAGATACAGCTGGTTAAAATATGATCCCTCTCTTCACCAGTTTTCTCCCCACTATTCCATCAGTCTGTAGAAGGGTTCTGCTCTGAAGTGTCATCCATCCATTTCTCTCAAATGCTGCCTGGGCTGCGGAGTTCCTTTTGTTCTCGTTTGTATGCCTCTTGCCCAAATAAAACAAAGTGCTGGAAATATGCAACAGCTCAGGTGATAACTGGAGGGGAATAAAATGATTGTTTGCATTTCTAGCTCCTGATCTATCCATCTTTCTGACCTCTTATGTCTGTTGTGTTTCTCACCATTTATTGGACCTAAGTTGCCATTTTGTTTTTATTTCAGATTTGCAGCAGCTGTGAAACGTTGTGAAGGCCAGCTACGCGTTGGTCGCTGCACTTTCTGGCTAATTCTTAATAAATTATTAAATTAACTGAAAATACTATTATTTAGGCCCTTTAACTCAAATTGCATGCCAGCCTTTTCTTCACTGCTTTGTTTTTCACTCAAGATTCCAGCATTTAGTCTTTCGTGTACCCATACAGATGAGAAAACTGATTGCACCCATCAAAGCATATATATATTTGAAATTTCTCTACAGTTGCTATTTATTCCACATACCCATCCGCCCGGTCCTCTTTCTGTGTGTTCCTTGCCTTCCTATGTTCTGTGTCAATGTATCTATAGAATAGATTTTGTAGACTGTATATGAAGTGTATTGGATTACAATTTGTTGCAGTGTTCACTTTATTGGGATAGTGTGTAATATTTCAGTGTGTCCCTTTCACATTGGTATGCTGAGCGAATAGTACAGAAGTGCTGAGAATAGCACAGAAGTAGCAAATAGCACTGAAGTGGTAGCAGTATTTCAGTTTCCTCATTGCAGCACCATGATATATTAAATACTTTTTGCCATCCAGGGTCTGAGTTGGTTGCTTCATCCACAGCACGCCGTATGCATAAGAAAAAAAGCTTTTAAACTCGGGGGGCCCTTATTATTTCTGTGCTTCTTCTGTGTCAGTTGGATTAAGCTCAGTTGGCCGTGAAATGAATGCAGTCTTGCATGCTGTATCTATGAAACCCCGGTCAAAGATATTTTTAGCAAAGTGGTGATCAACTGATCACAGTTCGCCATTTAGCAAATAGACAAATCTGTACTTGATTGTGTAGTGTGAGGCCCATCCCCATGTATTGAACAACTGCATTTGTCAGTTCTATGTTGATTCTGTTACTGGGACCAGTGACATTCTGTGGAAGAATTCCAAAGCTGCTGGGGGTACATCCAGTTCTCAGTTATGTAAGTTTAATTGGACGTTTGGGTTAACATTAGAATGTTTTAAAGTATTGTCAAAAGTATATATTTTTCTGCTGTACTCTGCTCCGGTGACATTAACCATTCGCACATGAGAAACAGTTAAACCAAAAGCTTCGATATAGGCCATTGACCTCTTGTCTTCATGCTAACTTCTGGAATTCTGATTTTTCTCTTTTCCAGTACTTTCTAATAACAAATCTTGTAGCAAATTTGTTGGTGATTATTATTGATTACAAAATGTAGGGAGGAGGTTTACTGGTTTTCAAACTTGCTCAGAATCATCGACAAAAGAGATGCTGACGAGAATGTGCATGCTACAAACCAATGCAAAGTAGCCACATCTCGGCTGTCGATCAGCATTCCTTATCGACCATTTCCCGTGCTGCATGGTTTTTCCAGCCTTGGATTCTTGCCATGTAACAAGTTTCATGAACTCTGGAAATGTTTCTTTCTTTGACTGAATAGTTGTTACACAAACCTACATGGTGACTGATAGGAATCGGGCTGTGAACTGGCAGAAGTGGAATAAGCCGGTAATACTTAATCCTGACCTTCTCTGGAACCTAAATGTGCATCAGGAGAACAACCCATTTTCAGTTTTTTCCTCCCAAGCCTTGCACTTTATATTGGCTCTTGCATCCACCTTAACTCACCTGGAAGAGGAACTGAATCCTTTGTTTTGCTGCTCCCTGGATAAATTTGGTACTGCAATGGCTAGTTTACTGAATTTTATTCTTAAGTGTTTCGATCGTTCTCGATACCACCTGTGTCTCATCTCATAAGATCTCAGATATGCATCATTTGCAAACTTAAAAAGATGTGAAGATTAAGATCAGTAATCACATGTGTGGTTGAAGTGAAGAGATGGGGGAACCTGGGCAGGGAGTTGCTGTGAGCTGGAACTCAATGGGACACGAGTCGGTAACTGGGACCAAGAACATTCTGCGGTGAGAAGGGTGGAAAGATTCTGAGAGAACACAAAGAGGATGCAGATCATAGGATGAGGCATGGTTATGTAGTAGGAAAGTAATTGTATGCTTTACATAAAATATTTCTGTTACTTTATGATGAGCTGCCTTTTATATACATCAAACTAAATTGTATTTTCCTGTTTTGTTCCTCCAAGAAAGTTTTATTTGTTGGCCCACATTTGTTTCTATAAATAATGTGTAATTTCTCCTTGTTTTAGAGATGGATTTGAAAACCAAATGTATTGTGGATGTTGAAGGCAATCAGACCATCCTATCTCAGGCCAATGCAAACCTCAGTAAAGGAGATGCCAGGTAAACTGTCCTGCACATTTTTTGCATGCTCATGATTCTTTTGCGATGTCTTGCGTCTTGAGAAGAGACTGTTGAGTACCCAGCATACGATACATACCAACTTTTGAAATATTATTCTATATAATGCATACATCACCTTAATTCTCAGTAAGAAATGCTATTGATTCTTCAGGAATTAAGGTACTTTTCCTTCTGAATCTAAGCATGTTAACATATACTGATGGCTGCCTGTAGGTGAACAAATGTTATGTCTGTGATGGATTAATTTAGCTATATGTTTTCTTGCAAGTTCCTTCTAGTTTTAAAAGTTGTGAGAAGGCTATGCAAGATGTTATGCAAGAGGTTGCAGAACATCACTGCGTTAAGCATTGTATCTCCTATTTCAACGACCAGAGAAAAAAACATGTTTGTACTTTTAAAGAATAAAGTGTCATCTTTACGACATAATTCTAAATTTTGCATCCATAGATCTATTTATTTTGCATAATATGAACCCCCTTCAGTATTACCATTGTTGTACTTGTTCAACTCTTTTCACAATTCCTTAGTAATTGAAGCTGCCCAGATTTGCATGCAGCAAGGACCTAGTCACCATTAAGACTTCTTCTTCTTCTTCTTCTTGCATATGGCGTGCACAGCCCAAAGTTGTAGGACAACTTGTTCTATTTGATCTTACTTGATTGTGCACGCCAGGTTGATTGCATTCGTCGAAACGGGGCGGACCACGCAAAGGTTGCAATCTTCCACCCCAAGGCATGGACTGATAACCGACAATTTATCACAGAGGTTGCAGGTAATCATCTAACCTGGACATTCAATGACCATCACAGAGTCCCCCACCATTAATACATTGGAGGGAGGGGTCACCACTGACCAGAAATTGACCACTGGACCAGTGATGGGAATACCAGAACACTTTGGAGTTTGTATTCTGCAGCGAATGACTTACCCCCAGACATCCAAGGCCCTTTGACCCTATTATCAGGAACACAATACAATAGCCTTCACTTGCCCGGATAAGTATAGCACCAATATCTCTCAAAAGGCTCAACTCTACTCAGGAGACAGCAGCTCATTGATTGGTATCGAACTCTAAACATTCATTCCCCCCCGCCACTCTGCAGTGGCAGCAGTCTGGAAATGTTCTGCAGTTACTCACTATAATCCATGGGAACACCAGGTTGCGTGCCATTCTGACTTGGAAAGATATTGGGAGTCGTTCATTATCACTGCGTCTCAATCCCGGAACTCCTTGCCCATAATCACTGTGGGCATACTTTCACCAGAAGAGCTGCAGATATTCAAGAAAATTGCTCCCCACCACTTTCACAAGGATGGGCAATAAATGCTGGTCTTCCAAATGATGCCCTTATACCAAAATGATTGAAATAAAAATGAATTCCTGGTATGCTGTTACTGGTATACTGTGTATTATTGAGCAAGGAATTCCCTGTGTGAAGAAAACAAAAATTTCGGAGTATCTCAGCGAGTCAGATGTGATTTCTGGACATGGATAGGTGGTGTTTTGGGTTGGGACACTTCTTGCAGACTGATTGTTGTAAGGGGGGAAGATGTGAGGTCGGGACAAAGCCTGGCAAGTGATAGGTAGATACAGCTGAGAAGGGGTTTGAATTATTAATTGTTGGATAAAGGCTGGAGATTTAAAAAAATAAGATATAAGGATGGAGGATGATTTAAAAAAATAAGATAAAAAGGTGGAGGATGAGGAGAGATGAAACTTGAAGTTGAAGAATAGAGGGAGGAATGGTAGCATATCAGTGGGGAACAGTGAAGAAAGGAGGGAGAAAAGGTGGGTTACTTAAAATTAAAGAATTCAACGTTCCTCATGTTGGGTTGTAAGCTGCACAAGTGTAATAAGAGGGTCTGTTCCTTCAGTTTGTATGTTGCCTCACTCTGACTATAGAGGACGCTCTGGGAAAAAGGTCAGTATGGGAAGGGGAGTTAAAATGGTTAGGAACCAGGATATCCAGCAGGCCTAAGTCATGTTCAGCTAAATGGTCGCCTAGTCTACACTTGGTGTTGCACCAAATGCAGTAGATTAGGTTTGAGGAGGTGCATGTGAACCTCTGTCCCACATGGAAGGGCTGCTGGGGTCTGGGGCTGATGGTGAGGGAGGGGGTATATGGTCGGATGTTGCAGGAGAAATATCCTGGGGAGGGATGTTTTGGGGAAGGAAGTGGGTAACAAAGGAGATGCTTAGGGAGTGCCCTCTACAGAAAACGCAAAGGGGAGAGGATACAAAGATATGACTGGTGATGGGATCACTTTGAAGATGGCGGAAATATTGGAGAATGATTTGTTGGATGTGCATAGTGTAGAGGTGAAAGATAAGGACCAGGGGAACTCTATCCTTCTGAACTGTGGGGGAAGAGGAGAGAGACCAGAACTACGGAACACAGGAGATACGGGTGAGGGACACATCTACAATAGCAGGGTGGACACTATGTTTATTAAACAAATGAGGACAGGTGTCCAAGAGCGTCATCTTAGAAGCAGATGTGGCAGAGACTGAAATTCCGAATAGGGGATGGAGTCTTTGCAGGGTGGGAGGTGGTGCAGTTGAGATAACAGTGAAAGCCAGTGTGGAACATTACTCTGCAGTGTGACTAGGAAGAGCACTGACATTTGGTGTTAGAGAATGCTGCAATTGTCAAACCTAAATGAATGTGAAATAAATGTTGCAAAATTAAATAAAGTGTGAGCAACTTAAACGCCAGAGTTAGGAATCATCTTCAAATTTACTTTGTGCTTTTGTTTGTTTTCTTTTGGATCTTTGGTTACATCTCTAATTAATAAAAGGGGTTCGTTATCTCATTATTATTGCTGATAATATATCAAAATATTTATAGCGTATTTATGTGTCATCGTATTGCTGTTGATTCAGCAATTTCCATTCTTCTAGATTATTGCTTGGCACGTTGACTGATGTGTTTCGTAACCCAATCCTTTTCACTCCTGTCTGCATGCTCAGCATAGCCTTTGGGGCTCAGGGAGGCAGTGATATCCAGCTCGAGATTGATCATCGCAGATACACATGTTTTGCTTCTGTCTCCCTATGGAAAGACACTTTAATGTAACTGAGCTCAAAAAATGACTGGTGAAGCCTTTTAAGACCACTCCATTTGCTTGTACTTTATGGTAGGGGTCGGAGAAATTCTGACGGGGTTGTCCCACTGGGCTGCCCCAAAATCACATTAGCGGTAAAAGGTTGGAACAGACATAAAAATATGAATGATATGAGGCAAGCGTTGGTAAAGTAATATAATATTTTATTAAAACATTATGAGACATTGTTGCATTTTGTCATTTTCGATTTCACACCTTCTGGTTACAGTGTTTGCTAATAGTCTAGAGTCTAGCCCTTTTTCTCTGCAAAACTAATCCACACATGTGACCTTTCTAATTATGATTGTCACCGAGAGTGCAATAATAGTTGATCTCCAGCACAATGATTTTTTTGAACAGGATATCTAGTGTTGGCTTTGAAGGGAGTCTCCTGATCTGAAGGCGTTGAAAAGAATGCATGTCAGGCTCATTGTTGGAATGGTTTCATTTAAATAAAAAAAAATTTTGTAAGTGGCATACATTGGTAAGAGTATTCCAAAATTCAAACAATATGTGATAAAATATAGCGCCCAGTAGCAATTAAAATTGCTGTTATTGATTGTTAAATATAGTCATTCACTCTTTCCACTGCACTGGAAGCACTGAATATTGTGCCAATTTTATATTAAAACAGTTTGCAGCAAATCATGCTGGTTTGCATTACCAGATTCTGTTTATAATTTCCTGTTTGGATCTTGTTTTTCCAATGTACTCTTTGTTAGACAGCCAAAGGCCACACTGAAAGTGGTAGTGAATTGTATCCATTATGTATGTCTTCATTGAGAGATGGCTCCCAAACATGTGATTGCTTCATGTCTCTCCGGGGGTTGTTGTGGGAGAGTCTGTTGTTGGTGGAGGACTTTTTTGATTTGCTGTTAAATGTAAGTGCATTCTCTTGTATGGTTCAGCGAATGAGTTGGCCATTAGTTGGAGCATTGTTTTTATGCGCATACACATAAGTTGATGTAAAATTGGTTGTACTGGGGTGGCGACGTAGATTGATCAGAATCCCATTAATTCTGTTGATTAGCATCCTCAAATTGGAAATTTGTGGTGAGGTTGTGGCGTCAGCTGATAGTCAAACCACTTACGGTCGTACCCTCGTCTGTGGTTACGAGGGTTGTCACGTGACGTCATGAGTTATGGGGAGTGTCCTGCTACATAAGCAGATCTCACCTGGAGATCATGAGTCGACAGGTTGCTGAGCTCGTCAACACCCTCGCTCAGCAGCAGCAGCAGCCACGACACAGTATGTTAGAGGACCAAACTCTCATGTACACCAGCCATGTAATGTCTGAACAAAGCAAATGTTTGTTCACCACGTTTGGCACCGCTACAAGGTGTAACATTATGGTGAGAACAAGATTACAAGCGTAGCAGAAAGCTCAAGGTCTATCATGTGGTAAAAGAAAAGGAAGGGACAGGAGCTACTTGATAAGGCAGAGGAGGCAGTTTTATCAGCATATAACTTCCTAAATCATTTGTTGCTTCTGCATGTTATCTTTCAGCGTTTCAGCGATGTGTGTCCATTTCAGGAGTCTAGTGTCGAGTATTCAAACAATGTAGCCTATGCATTGGAACCAGTAATGCTGGGGATGCTTACATGGAGGTCTATGGATCCCATATTGGCCTTATCAGCCACCTCAGATGCCACAGAAATTGAATGTAGGCAGGTCATCCTCAACATCTGGAGATTGCATAAGTAGAAGAAAATGTAACCAGTGGTAGTTGATTTGCCCGACTGTTCACAAAACCATGAATTGGTCATGGCCTAGAGGATCAGGGCTATTTTTAACTTGTTGCCAGTGTTACTTAGTATTTATCACAAAATGGATGACTACTGTGCAAAGTATCTCTTCCAATTTGTTTTCTTTAAATTTTTCCATTTTACTTCCTACAGTTCCTTTCCTAATTTTGAAGATTTGACGATCAACCTGTTTGACTAAACTTTAGCCCATTGCTCCTGACTGTGGCTCAGTGATTGTAAGAGGCTTGGTGAAATGCCTTTGGATGTTTCACCATGGTGAATTGGATGAATAGTTCCAGTTGTTGATATGGTTGTAGTCATCATTGTGGTGAGGGGATATGCTCAGAAATGGAATGTATAACTCAACAAGTCCATGGCTGTGTTTACGTTCCACACAGGTTTCTGAACATCCTAACAGCATTCCTTCTCCCATGTTTCTGTCTACTTTGTAGCAGAAAGTTTCACGTTCTTGCCGCTCTTGTCGCCATTTGTCTTTTCAAAGTAAATTGTATCTGCTTCAATAAATTCCTCTGGCAACTCATTCCAGATACAGACCTCCTTCTCAATAAAGAAAAATTGCCCGAGGTCCCTCTTAAATCTGTCTCCTCTCACCTAAATATGGATTATCCTTGTATTCTAGACATGCAGATTGATAGCACAGTTGACCGTTCTGTTAGCGCAGGTGTGGTAGAATCTTGTGGGGGGGGATTGGTGGACTGGTAAAATTAATGGGGGGAGGGTGTAGATGATCATAATGTGGGGAGAACAAAACATGGGATTCGTGTAATTGGGTGATTAATGATCTGCGTGGAATCATTGGGCTAAAGGGACTATTTCTTTTATCTCTCTCCGTCTGCCTATTTTCAACGGGGGGGGGGGGCTGGGCTGGTATTATTGAATAAGAAAGACAATGACAAAAATCTAACATGGGAATAAATAACTTTGCAGATTGGCATGGTTCTAACATATTAACTTCAATATAAGTATTTGTGCTGTGATACATATCGGTGTGAAAAAAAAAAACCACATACTTATTGGAAGTAGCATACAGAAGCAGAAGGATATTCAAGTGTGTTACCCGGATTATTAAAATCAGTGATGCAATTTAACAAGGCATTATAAAACCAACTGAACATCTGCCTTGAAGTAGTTGGCTTCCATGCCAGGAGATACACTTGAATTTGGTGTATAGATTATTTTTATGAGAAACCGAATGTAAAATACACAGAAATCCCACGAGAAATTGAATTTGACTGGATGAAGGAGACCTCTGACAAATGACGACAGTGTAAGAAGTCTACCCTTGAAAAAATTAATAACATTTTTACAATAACACGAGACACGAGACACAATTGTAGAAATGTGAAATTACTTTCCTGTTTCTTCCTTTCCGTCCCCCACCACACCAGATGCCGTGGAAGGTATAATCATCAAAAGAACTGCATTTCTGTCACGCTGCTAACTAGAAATCAGTTAGCTAATGACAATAAATCACCATTTGTGCTTTGTCTGGCGCCAAAGTATGTCCTATGACCCGTTTCAGCAACAATGTAATAGCATTCAGTACTTAAGTTGAAAAAAGGTTTTAAAAAATATCTTCTACTAAACATGTAAGTACTGCTACTTATAGTACAAAAGTATTCTTGCAAGCATTCTTTAGTACTCTTAACATTTGAAAATTAATATGAAGGGGAAAAAAGCAGAAGTTAGATTAGATATGATTGTACATCTGTCAGACTAATGTAGTGACATGCTTTTAATGATGTTTTTATTAGTGTAGAGATGTATAGAAGGGCACAAAGTGGAATAGAGTGGTTACATTTGAGCACTGTTCCATTTTAAACAAAGGTACAAATGTAAAATTGATACCAGTTATCTTTAGGGCTAATGCTAGGAAGCACTTTGCATATAGTGATAAATATTTAAAGTGATTAGGTGGGCTAATGGATGCAATACCTTACAATAAATCAATCAGGAAAATGATATAATGAGATTATTTTAAGTTCTATAGCACCTAGGGAAATGAATAATCTAATTCATATATATATATATTTTCTGATTTTTTTTTGTTTGATAATGCAAATTATCAATGTTCTAAATTGTTTAGGCCAAGAATAACAGGATACCTTTAGAGTACAATTGTACTATTATATGATCTATAGAGGATGTTTGCATCAGGTTTTTTCCGTTGTTCATCTTTATTGTTGCTGGCAAGGCCCATCCTATATTGCTTGTGAAGAAGAAGATAAGATACTGTCTTGAAGTAATTTACTGTGTGGTGTGTTATTAAACCACCATTGTCCTAAACACTGGATTTAGCTGGCACACCAATTAATGCAGTTAAATTATTTGTGTAATTCGTGAAATGTGGATAGAGTGGTTAGTAAAGGACATGGGCTGCTAAGTATATAAAAAAATAAGTGATTGAATCTTTAAAAATGTTGGTAGCACATAGCTGAAGAATTCTGGCCTCCACTTTAGGAAGGATGTGAAGATTTCAGAATCCAGTTCCAGGATGAGGTTTTTCATTGAGAAGCTGAAAATGTTGCATTTGAAGCCAAAAAGATTGAGTGGAGATGACAATTAAAAAGATACTACAGGTGGCAGAAATCTGAAAATAAAAACTGAAAATGTTGAAAATACTTGGCAGGTCAGCCAGAATCTGTGAAGAGATTTGAAAGAGACAAATCTTTGCCGGCCTTGATGGGGTAAAGAGAGAGAAGTCATTGTCATAAGCAGGCTGATCCTGGTGTAGTGGTGGAAACAGGGTCGTGACGTGAACACTCTCTCCTTGAATCCATTAGGAGCAATAGAATTTTGGGCAGAGTCCCTTGCCCAAAGTAGGAGAATCGAGAACCAGAGGAACAGTTTTGTCAAGGCATCTGTGCAACAGTGGAAGACATTCAAGGATGTTGTCAAACCCTCAAAGATGGAACATACCTTATGACTTCTAAGAATCCCTGGACCATGACTGCCAAAGTGGAGAAGGAGCTTTTGGGGTGGCAGTGAAAAGCCGAGGCCCATACATCAGAAATGTATGGAAACCCAGCATTAATGGCAGAGGGAGTCACTACCTCCCAAAATACTCAGCAGCCATCCATCCACATCAACCACCACCTGCCTCATTTGTGGATCCCACATTGGCAATATCAGTAACCTCAATTCACGGTATTGCAGTAGAGACAAATCTTTAGTTCAAAGGATCATACACAAAAAAAAATATTTCCAGACGTTGACTGAATTGTTACATACAGCCACTCCCCAACTTGTGTAATAGGTGACTCGCGTAAACTTGCACTTACATGTGCGATTCTTTAAGTCCACTGACGTCATGTAGTCTCTGTATTAGAGCTCCCCCTTTGGCGCTGTGCCAGAGCTCTCCTCATGGCCTCCACATTGAATAGTAAATTTACAGTTGCACAGCAGCACTTCCAACTGGCATAATATCCGACTTATTCAAGGGTCCACAGGGCTTAACGTACGTAAATTGGGGAACATCTGTATTTGCTAAACCTAGAAATTACGTAATTTAATTACAACTCCTATTGGTTTTTCTCCATTTTAAAAATGCACATTTTTTCAAGTTTACCCTTATGTGCCTGTCCCACTTAGGCGACATGATTGCAACATGTTCGCGGGTGGTAGCCGGGGAGTCGCCTTCATGTTTGTGAGGAGTTCCCGCAGCTGGGAACTAGTCGCGGCCTCATTATGGTCACCGCTAATTTTTCAACATGTTGAAAAATTAACGGCGTTTAGAATGAAGCCGCCATGGAGAGTAGCGAGAATTCATGTGCCGTAGGTGGGTTGCAAGGAGTTCCTAGTGGGTTGCCAGGAGGTCGGAGGTTCTCCTAGGTTGTAGCCGGTGCTGACCGGTGAATTTAATTGGCTCATTGTGGGAAAAAAAACGTAAGCAGTAGTTTTCAGAACTAAAGTTAACCGACCGGTAATGTGAATGTCTGCCGAGCTTCACAGCCGTGTATCACTGGCTTCTTAAAGGTTGTCTCCACTCCTTCTCCCCCCCTTCCCCCCCTCTTTTAAAGGACTTACCGTACACTGTGCTTTTTAGCTTCTTAATTACAGCGCCAACCTTCCTGTTCATCACGGTGTGCGTCTGTATCACATTGGCTTTGCAGCGTGTGAATTTCATTCGGACAGCGCTCACCCCGCTTGCCCTGTCCCCTGCCTGTATAACGGGCTGGTGAAGGAAGCAATGTCCTTGTGTGTGTGTTCCACTCTGACAGTCGTTGTTCCAGTTGCCCGTTTTCAGGTGACTGTCGGCAACTTGACAGTCACCGGCAGTCGCCTGAAAAATCGCCCAAGTGGGACAGACCCATTAGACTTATTAACGTGGTCAGTTTTTGCGGAGATTCTTTTAACTCCCAGTATAAACTAACTTGCTGGCTGCTGACCAGAGCTAATGTCCTTCTGCTTTAGCAGAACTTAATGGCTGTAGATAATGCATAGAAATCCTTAAGGCATATTTCGTGTCTAAAGCAGGAAATTGAGTTACTTCTGGAAAGAAAGTTCTTTTTTGCGTGCTTTTTATTTGATGAAATCTGTTTGATATTTCCTACGAAAGATTTCCCCAAGGATAACCCCAAGATCTGCATGCAATGGAGATGGAATAACCATGCTCCGCAGGAGAGCCTGACACTTGGGTCAGATGCCTGATTGGTATCTGTGATTACTGCAAAAAGTTCCACCTCCATGATGAAACTTCATATTTTGTGCAGCTTGCTGGTAATTATTTACTGAAGAGTGTTTGTTACGTAATGAAGCTGGGTAAACTTTTAGCTTGCTGTTGCCTTAACAGCAGCAATATCCATTTACATAGCCTCTTTAATATTACATTCTTGTGAAGCACCTTGGGAACATTTTGTTACCAACCAGAAATGTGATATGTGACCAACAAGATGGTATCAGGCAGCTAATCAAATATTTGATTGAAGAATGTATCAAAGGTTGATAAGTGGAGCGGCTTAAAGTATTTCCAAAGCAGCTTGGAGAAGCACACGGGTCTTGAGAGGTGGTGATGGAGGAGGACACTGAAATAAAATGGGATGAGATTATGGATGGATTTAAATGTACAGAAATATTATAACTGTTTTGACGAGCAGCCAGTACAATTTAGTTAGTGAAGTGATGACCCCAGTCTGTTAGGTTAGACAAGCACACCTCTTCAACCCTCACCCTGAACACCGGCGTTCCACAGGGCTGTGTGCTGAGCCCCCTCCTCTGCTCCCTCTTCACCTATGACTGCACACCTGTACATGGTACTAACACCATCATCAAGTATGCAGATGATACAACGGTGATTGGCCTCATCAGCAACAACGATGAGTCGGCCTACAGGGAGGAGGTCCAGCACTTAGCAGCATGGTGTGCTGACAACAACCTGGCCCTTAACTCCAAGAAGACCAAGGAGCTCATTGTAGACTTCAGGAAGTCCAGGGGCGGCTCGCACACCCCCATCCACATTAACGGTACGGAGGTGGAACGTGTTTCTAGCTTCAGGTTCCTGGGAGTCAACCTCTCCGACGACCTCTCTTGGACCCACAATACCTCAACTCTGATCAAGAAGGCTCACCAGCGTCTCTTCTTCCTGAGGAGACTGAAGAAGGTCCATCTGTCTCCTCAGATCCTGGTGAACTTCTACCGCTGCACCATCGAGAGCATCCTTACCAACTGCATCACAGTTTGGTATGGCAACTGCTCTGTCTCCGACCGGAAGGCATTGCAGAGGGTGGTGAAAATTGCCCAACGCATCACCGGTTCCTCGCTCCCCTCCATTGAGCCTGTCCAAAGCAAGCGTTGTCTGCGGAGGGCGCTCAGCATCGCCAAGGACCTCTCTCACCCCAACCATGGACTGTTTACCCTCCTACCATCCGGGAGGCGCTACAGGTCTCTCCGTTGCCGAACCAGCAGGTCCAGGAACAGCTTCTTTCCGGCGGCTGTCACGCTACTCAACAATGTACCTCGGTGACTGCCAATCACCCCCCCCCCCCCCCCCCTCCCCTGGACACTTATTATTATTTATTCAAATCATTTGCTGTGTCGCTCTTCCAGGGAGATGCTAAATGCATTTCGTTGTCTCTGTACTGTACACTGACAATGACAATTAAAATTGAATCTGAATCTGAATCTGAATCTGGGTGTATGAGACTTGATCAAAGTTAGGAAATGGTATTCTGCGTGAGTAATCTTGTTTGTGGAGAGTAGAGAAATAAAGGCCAACCAGGAGTTTGTTGGAATGGTCAAGTGTCGAGGTAATGGCATGGAGAATTTCAACAGTAGATGAGTTGAATAGGTAGCGTTGGGTGATGTGGAGGTTGAGATAGGTGGTCTTAGCAATGTTATGAGGTTGTCAACCTGAGGTCCTATGTGATAGATAGCTGGGCTCTGGCAGAGATTTTTGCACCTTGATTGGCTGTGGGTGAGGTGCCAGAAGGTTGGGGAGTAGCTAATGTGCCTTTATTTAGCAATGTTACAAATTTTTGAGATTTTAAAAATCAAGTCTGCAATTTATCCCATCAGATAAAGCAAAAAAAGAAGTTTAATTTGACACCTAATTCACTTTCATATCTTCAGTATTAAGAAAGTTATGCCCATTTTCATACTCGGAAATTAGCATCTTGTTCCCCATTGCCTTTCAATTGACTTAACTCAAAAGCTGTGATCTGGAACAGTTAAAAGCCCATAACTTTCATAAAAATTAAGAGAACTCAATGAAATTTTCAGTTATTATAGATTGAAGCATTCTGAAACAAATATGAAACAATCTTACTTGGATGACCTGAAATTAAAGCATATAATTAGTTAGTTATCTAATTGTAGCTAATTACAAAATTCAATGAGTAGATCTAAACATCTATCCATTTCTTAAGAAAATATAAACTTTTTAAAAATTGCCTAAGTGTCCAAATAACATTCACACAATAATCCACAATATAACATAATTTTTAAATCTAATTTTCATGAATTTCTGGGCCAAATGGAAGGAATTTAGTGTTTTATGTCTGTAAATTAATGGCCATTTAAATCAACTTGCGAGTGGGTTTTAGTGGAATGCGGTGGATTAGAACGTTGCGGTTAGCGGTGAAGTCGGGAGGAAAAATACTGTTTGTTCATACATTTTTTTGGACCCCATTTCGCAACATGAAAATATTATTAAAGCCTCCCGAAAAACCAACTTTTAATATAAAAATAAACTATTTACCTTTTTTCTCCCCTACGCAAAATCCTTTCGGTTGTCGGTGCTCACGGCTTTTGAAGGTGATTTTTAAATTACTCTAGTTAATAAATAATTTAGAGTAATTTAAAAATACCTTCATTCATGAAATGTCGGAGCGATTTTTCTTCCGCAACGAAATCGCCCGACATTCATCGATTTTCCATGTCTGTTGAAAAACGGCACTTTAAGCCCGCCCCCCTCTGAAAGGCGCCAAAGTCGCGCACACGGGGAGCGGCAGAAGTGCAGAGCTGCTCAAGGTAAGTTTTGTAACATACCTACTTTATTCAAGAAAGGCAGCAGGGTTGAACCCGATAACTATCGGCCAGGGAACTTGCATTAACGGTGGGGATGTATTGGAAACAATTCTAAGGGACAGGATTTATTTACATTTAGAAAATCAGGGACTTGTTTGGGAGAGTCATCATGGCTTTGGAGAGACACCGGGTTACGTAAGGTAGGTGTCTTTAAATTGTCCACTTAATTAACTAATGGATTTAACGCATTCATTAACAACACCACAAAACATTTCTAATACTGTGAAAAATTATTTTAATATGGGAAAATTTGTGTAAAGTTGGATTTCAGTAAGTCAGGTTATCTACAACTAAGGAGACACTGTTTTCTCCAGTCCAGGCAACACCTTGGTGAACCTCTTCTGCACCTTCTCCTCAGCCTCCAGATCTTTCTTATAATGTGGCAACCAGGAATGCATAAATGTGGCCCAACCAAAGTTTTACAAATCTGCAATGTGATTTACTAACATTTTTTATTCCATGCTGTGATTGAAGGATACTGTAGTACACTATGCAGTGGTCTCACCATTTTCAGGGAACTATGGTCTTGCATCCCACGATCCTCTGTTTATCAATGATCATAAAGTTCCTGCCTTTTCCTGCATATATTTCCTGTTGCATTTTACCTCCTAAAATGCAAGAACTCACACTTGTCCAGGTTGAACTGTACACATGTCAAATTGATTTAATTTACACCCTGTATATCTTTCGGCAGCCATCTTCACTATTCACAATTCCACCAATTTTTGTATCATCTGCAAACTTACAAACTCAGATTACCTATATTTGTGTTCCAAGAAAGCTAAATTAAAAAGCAGCATCGATAATATGTAACAAAAAAAGCATCCTGAGGAACTCTGCATCTGTGCAAGCAAAGGGATAATTGGCTTGAGATCCTGCATCTGGGCTAGATTCCTCCAGGAGTTTTATTTTCTCTCCAAATTCCAGCATCTGCAGTCTCTTGTGGGTCTCTCTTGATAATATTTAATTGGTATTGGAAGTAGTGCAAAAAATTAAATAAAATTGGTGCAGTTTATAGTGTTTCAAATCTGTGGACTGCCTCATTTCCTATTTCATGAAACTTCTCCATTTTACAATAATAATGGAATCAGTTATATGTGCCAACGGTTAGGTTTAATATTATATTGTCACAAGATAAATTGATTTTTTTAAACAGCACTGAAACAGATCCTTTGGCCCTACTCGTCCATGCTGACCACGATGCCTGTCTGAGATGTTTCTATTTGACTGTATTTGGCCTGCATCCCTCTGAACCGTTTCTCACTATGCACCTGTTCAAGTGTTTGTTCAGCAGTTTAATGATCAAAGAACAGTTCTATTCATTCTGTAGTGGAAGTGAATAGTGTTTATCCATCTGGCACAGAATTTCCATAATTTTCCTTCAATCTTGTGGTAAGGGAGGTTCGAATAGACATTTGCTGATATGATAATCTGCCAAATGTTTCTTGGAAGTAACGCTTACCTTTGCAGAGTCATGGTGCGGAAAAACAACACTGTCTATGTTTTGATCGACTTGCAGGCAGGTTTTTAAACCTGCTTTTGTTCCTTAAGTAACACAATTTGAATTGTGGCAATTTTTTATCTGGTTTGGACTAACTGATTAGGCTTCAAGGAATCTGTCCCACTTATTTTTTTTTTAGAACTTAAAACAATACAGCACAGGAACAGGCCTTTTGGCCCACAAGATCTGTGCCAAATTATTACCTTGAAATAAGGTCATATTTAAAAAACACGCCATAGACAAATTTGCATTTGCTTTATTTGATTTCATGCAGATGTTGTTCAGTCAACATTGTTGAGCTCCATCAACAATGTAAAATAGATTTTTTTTTTCATATTATTGCAAAATTGGAAAAATGAATTCTATCAAGGAATGGTGGGAAAGAACTGGGATTGGTTGTAAGACAGATCACCGTAGAAAAATGCAAGACACCCAAACTCATTTCTGTCAGAGAGACGATGTAAAAGAACGCGATTATTGGATGATGAGCTATATTGTTATGTGCAGGTGTATGCTGAATTTCAAGTGAGTTTATGGTCATGTGTCCCTGATAGGACAATGAAATTCTTGCTTTGCTTCAGCACACAGAACATAGTAGGCATTTACTACAGAACAGATCAGTGTGTCCATATAACATAATATAAATATATACACACATAAATAAATAAACTGAAAAAGTGCAAATAACAGATAATGCGTTATTAATAATCAGAGTTTTGTCCGAGCCAGGTTTAATAGCCTGATGGCTGTGGGGAAGTAGCTATTTCTGAACCTGGTTGTTGCAGTCTTCAGGCTCCTGTACCTTCTACCTGAAGGTAGCAGGGAGATGAGTGTGTGGCCAGGATGGTGTGGGTCTTTGATGATACTGCCAGCCTTTTTGAGGCAGCGACTGTGATAAATCCCCTCGATGGAAGGAAGGTCAGAGCCGATGATGGACTGGGCAGTGTTTACTACTTTTTGTAGTCTTTTCCTCTCCAGGGCGCTCAAGTTGCTGAACCAAGCCACGATGCAACCGGTCAGCATGTTCTCTACTGTGCACCTGTAGAAGTTAGAGAGAGTCCTCCTTGACAAACCGACTCTCCGTAATCTTCTCAGGAAGTAGAGGCGCTGATGTGCTTTCTTGATAATTGCATTAGTGTTCTCGGACCAGGAAAGATCTTCAGAGATGTGCACGCCCAGGAATTTGAAGCTCTTGACCCTTTCAACCATCGACCCGTTGATATAAACGGGACTGTGGGTCCCCATCCTACTCCTTGCAAAGTCCACAATCATTTGATCGTGAACTGCTTTTATTAAGAGAGGAATTAATGCTTATTTTGAAATATATAAAACTATATTTGTGAGCGGGCTATCCAGGACATTGCCGAAAGTTCAGAATTCTGGGGCAGATTTGAACTTGTAAATTGCATGATGTGATGTAACATTTGCACTCAGAGTTTTAAAAAGTTCAGTTGGGATTCCCTGGAGAGAAGGGAGGGGTCTATAGAGAGATAACTATCTCAAGATCACACTTCTATATGAATTCACTGGTTTATTATCCAGTGGTACAATTCAGTTTGGGAATTTGATTCAATTTAGAGATTTTGCGTTCTCAGTCACATTTTAATAAAAAGTTCTTAATATCTGCATTGTGTACGATCAAACGGATCTGTCAATCCACTTAATCTAATGGGGGGATAAAATGATCTACCACTCTGATGATCACCAAAGGAAATTTAACTCTATTTGATTCATAAATACATTGTTCATAAATATATTATCCCGCTTTGATCAGTTGATATTTGTCCCAACCCCTAAATGATGGTTTCAATTGCCCTGTTGAGTGAGTTATTTTACACAAGCTCTACATGTGTAAAATAACTGGATCATTTCCCCCACCCTCTCCCCACATCCCTGTAAATTATTTCCTTCATGTACTTTTGGAATGCTACAACAGATATTTTCTGTAGCCTTTACAGACGTACAGGCCCTAAAAACACATCGTTTGAAACTGATCTTACTTTTGTGGATGCCTTTCTTTGTCGTTCAGTATTTAACTCTTCCCTAATTAGGAACAATATTTCAACATCTACCATTCATAATTTTAAATTATCCATCTAACTTTCACAAACAGTCACTGGAACAGGTGAGGGTTTATGAAAGTAACATCTGTAGTCTGTCCATGTAATTGAAGTCCTCATTCTCATAATCATTTTATTAAATCTCTACTGCATCTTCCCCAAAGCTTTCCCATCTTCCATAAAGTGTAATGCTCAGAACTGGATACCTTTGTGCTATTATTTTATTTCTTCTTGCTCCTTCAGAGAAAGATACTAAGAATATAAAGTTAATGTTTCCTTTTATTATCGTCTTGCTCACATTTTTGTCTTTGGTATGCCATCATTTTATGTCACCTCCCTATCCAGGTATAAAATCTGTTATAGGTTTGATATATATTTGCAGCCTTTTCCAACTCTCCGCATCCACTCTATCGAGGCCTTTCACTATTCGATAAGTTTCAGTGTGGTCACCCCCCCCCCACCCCACCTCCCTTCCAAACTCCAGTGAGTACCGGCCCAGTGCCGTCAAACGCTCATCTTCTGTTAACCCACTCAGTCCTAGGATCATTCTGGTAAACCTCCTCTGGACCCTCTCCAGTGCCAGCACATCCTTGGATCTGGGGCCCAAAATTGCTCTCAATACTTCAAATGCTGTCTGACGAGCGCCTTATAAATCCTCGGCATTACATCCCTGTTTTTGTAATCTTCTTGAAATAAATGCTAGCTTTGCATTTGCCTTCCTTGCTATTGATTCGACTTGCAACATCGTGTGTTTTAATTATGTCCAAATCACCATAAAAGCTAATTTGTTTGTTTCTTTTCGCTTGTTTTTTCGAATAGCCTCAACTGGTACTCTCTTAATACAGAGGTCTCTGTCCATGGCTGAGGAATCAATCAATTCCAATTTGTTAAGCTTCAGTGCATATATCTATGAAGCTCGCCATAAAGAGAGAGACAGCAAGGAAATTGGACCTTCAGTCTGGCATGCAGATTTAAACCAGCATCTGCAGTTCTTTCCTAATGTTTTTTCTATATTCTCCCCACATTCTCATTAGCTTCACCCCATGCACCCTCAATTCTACTGGTCACCTGCATACTAGTGGAAATTCCCAGTGGCTAATTAACTGATTGACCTACTTGTCTTTGGGATACGGTTACAGAGGGAATGTGAAAATTCCACCGAGACAGCATCCAAGGTCAGATTGAACCCGAGTCTCTCGCTCTGAAGCAGTAGCTCTATTAGCTGCATCCCTGTACCAATTGTGTATGCAATCATGAACATAACTCTAACATCATTTCTGAGATTAATAGATTTCACTTTGGAGAATCAAACTTTAAAATTAAATTGTAATAAATTCATATTGTTTCCTTCACCAAGCAGATGCAGGCAACACATTTTTGAAAGTGAAGTAAATTGTTTGGTGAGAGGGTACTCTGTGTTCATAAGGTCATAAGTGATGGGAGCAGAATTAGGCCATTTGGTCCATCAGGTCTACTCTGCCATTCAACCGTGGCTGATCTATCTCTCCCTCCTAACTGCATTCCCCTGCCTTCTCCCCATAACCACTGACACCCGTACTAATCTCGTACACCGTACAAGTGTTATTTGAGAGAAAATAAAGAACTGTGTGCCTTGACATTGTATGAACTGGGGAGGAGTGAAAAATTAAGCACTAATGATACATTCATAATTGCTAATTTCATAGACTGGTCTGGTCTTCAGCTGCTGTATTTTCTGTTTTATATCTCATGTTCTGACTGCCAAGTGCCACTTCCCCAGCAGAAACTCCGTTGCTCTGGTTACGATGCCAGCTGCCAGCGTGTTGGGAGCACAAAGAGAGGCTAGATACTGAGGCCATAGATTTAGGAATGTTTATTTAATTTGAATCCTTTCAATCATTGTAAACTTTATGCAAATAAGCTTAGACTAACAGTCAATATGCCTGGCTCACCATTTTGGGTTTGCCAGATGAGAACCCGGTTTTAAATATACTTGTGCATAAGAGCACATATTCATCCAGGCCACCTGCTATATTTATGAATATGGTCCACAATCCAAAGCGGAGGCTGGGCAATTGTTTCGCCGAACACCTCCGCTCGGTTCGCAATAACCAACCCGACCTCCCGGAGGCTCAGCACTTCAACTCCCTCTCCCATTCCGTATCCGACCTCTAGGTCCTGGGCCTCCTCCACGGCCAGAGTGAACAACACCGCAAGTTGGAGGAACAGCACCTCATATTCCGCTTGGGGAGTCTGCATCCTCTGAGCTTAAACATTGAATTTTCTCAATTCTGTTAACCCAGGCTGCCTCCTCCCCTTCCCACCTCTCCCTCAGCCCTCGGGCCCTGGCATTCCTTCTCTCTCTATCTCCACCCGCCCACCCAAGTCGCACTAGCTTCTCATTTTCACACTACAAACAGCTTACAATGGCCTGTTTCCTTTATCATCGATACTTTTTTGCATATCTTTCATTCATTGTTCTTTATCTCTCCTGATCACTGTCTATATCTCTCGTTTCCCTGAAGAAGGGTCTCGACCCGAAACGTCGCCTATCTCTTTCGCTCCTTAGATGCTGCTGCACCCGCTGAGTTTCTCCAGCTTTTTGTGTAACCGTCCACAATCCAAATTCTACTTTGAAGACATAGTTGTGTGCTCACCGTTTTTGTTTTACAGCTAGAAATACAGAGGTGACATTAAGGTTTAATAATTAGGACCAAGCCATTAAAAAGCAACACCTAAAGATAATACGAGTGTAGAAGCATTGCAAATCTAAGGCACTGTTGCAAAGGGATTAGAATATATAACTGAAATGTAATATTGAAAATAAATGTTGTGCAATCTTTGAACACAGTTGGTGTACTGTGTGCAGATTTAGATTTGAAGATGAAGGATATTTGGTAATAGTATATAATGGAAGGTTGGTAGGATGTTGCATGGTATTGAAAATTGGAATTGTAGCAAGGAGTTACAAGTATGAAGAGGCAACCTAAAGAGCTTAGACTTTTTTGATAGGAGATTCCAGGATTAATTTGTAAAAATGTTTAAAATTATGGCTCAAAATGGATAGAAATAAACAACTTTTGCTGAAAATTTTATTCTCCATCTCTAATTAACTAACGCTTCCCCCCCCCCCTGCTGAACAGATGATGGCAGATTGTGTTTAACAATAATCCAATAGTTCCAAGGCTAGTATTATCCTGATTTTAAATTCACCACTTCTCATGGTGTGAACTGCTTTACTGGCAGTTTGGGTAGTAATTTAGTAAATTGCGGAGATCTGAGAAGCCATAAGATTGAAATGGATGACAGGAGTTGCCGTTTAAAGCAGAGAATTCCAATCAACAGTTTGAGTTAAGTATTGATGAATTTCAGCAGTGAAGGGTAAAGGATGAGGATGGAGAGATGGCACTATTGTGGTCAATAATGCATTTGTTGGGGGGAATAAAAACGTCTTGAAACAGATGTCCAAATCGAATAACGGCCGTGTGTTCTGAGTGGTCGGCTGAGTCTGGGATAGTATGTGGAAAGATGAATGGGATTATGTTAAGGCTGGAGAATAGTGTGACAAATCTTAACTGAATGTAGGGTGGAATCTAGAGCACGGAGTGTTGAAGTACTGAGAGGGATGACATACCTGCTACTTTAATTATCCTACATAGAGAAGTATATCCTGTAAAATGTGATGCTGGAAATATGAGCAAAAATCGGCTGGAGAAACTTGGCTTCTACGGAGAGAAATGGACTGATGGACATGTTATCAGGGAACTCGTCATCGGTCCTCTCATCAGCAAGAGTGCGGTGCTGACTGCCTATCTACCTCATTGAAATCCTTTGAACTATCTTTAAATGCACTTTATTGGGCTGTCTTGTGCTAATTGTTGTACCTTTTATCCTGTATAATAAACCAAACCAAACTAAGATGATGTTTCCAGATCTATCTTCAGGCAGTGCAGTGGGAGGGAATAAGCTGGGAAAAGTGGAGGGAATGCGTCAAAGCCTGCCAAGGTATAGTTTGCAGATTGGTGGAGTGAGTGACAAAGGTTAAAGGTGAAATGGAAACATTAGGATGTCAGATAATGAAAGAAGAGAAAGCATGGATTGTAAACCCAGAGGGAAGGTTGTGAATGGAATGGGAGAGAGGAGAAGGTGGATAAAAGAGAAATATGAGACTTAAATGGAAGATAAGTGTATGGAGGGGAAAAGTGCAAGGTGATTAGAATGGTGGGAGATGTGTGTGCACTGGGGTGTGGATAAAGAGAGGTGGATATTGAAATTGGAGAAATCAATGTTCATACAGATGGAGGTGGCTCTAGAAATAGTGGACGCATTGGTGATCATTTTCCAATGTTCAATAGATTCAGGATCAGTTCCTGTGGATTGGAGGATAGCTAATGAAAGGAGCGAAAGAGAAAACTGGGAATTAAAGACCAGTTAGCCTGACTTCGGCGGTGGGAAAGATGCTGGAGGCAATTATTAAAGAGGTAATAAAGAGGCATTTGGATAGCAGTAAAGGGATTAGTTCGTCAACAAGGATTTATGAAAGGGAAATCATGCTTGACTAATCTTCTCTACTTTTTTGAGGATGTGACAAGTAAAATGGATGAAGGGGTGCTGGTGGATGTAATGTATCTAGACTTTCAGAAAGCCTTTGATAAGGTCCCGCACGGGAGACTGGTGACTAAAATTAGAGCACATGGTATTGGGGGTAGGGTGTTGACATGGATAGAAAATTGGTTGGCAGACCGGAAGTAAAGAGTAGGAGTGAACGGGTCCTTTTCAGAATGGCAGGCAGTGGCGAGTGGAGTGCCGCAAGGCTCGGTGTTGGGGCCGCAACTGTTTACCATATATATTAATGATTTGAAAGAGGGAATTAGGAGCAACACTAGCAAGTTTGTGGATGACACAAAGCTGGGTGGCAGTGTGAACAGTGAAGAGAATGTTAGGAGGTTGCAGGGTGACCTGGACAGGTTGAGTGAGTGGGCAGATGCGTGGCAGATGCAGTATAATATAGATAAATGTGAGGTTATCCACTTTGGCGGCAAAAACAAGGGGGCAGATTATTATCTCAATGGGGTTAGGTAAGGGGGAGGTGCAGCGAGCTGGGGGTCCTTATACACTGAAAGTTGGCTTACAGGTACAGTAGGCAGTGAAGAAAGCTAATGGAATGTTGGCCTTCATAACAAGAGGATTTCAGTATAGGAGTAAAGAGATTCTTCTGCAGTTGTATGGGGCTCTGGTGAGACCACATTTGGAGTATTGTGCACAGTTTTGGTCTCCTAATTTGAGGAAGGACATCCTTGTGATTGAGGCAGTGCAGCGTAGGTTCATGAGATTGAACCCTGGGATGGCGGGACTGTCATATGAGGAAAGATTGAAAAGACTAGGCTTGTATTCACTGGAGTTTAGAAGGATGAGGGGGAATCTTATAGAAACATATAAAATTTTAAATGGACTGGACAAGCTAGTTGCAGGAAAAATGTTCCCAATGTTGGGTGAGTCCAGAACCAGGGGCCACAGTCTTAGAATAAAGGGGAGGTCATTTAAGACTGAGGTGAGAAGAAAATTTTTCACCCAGAGAGTTGTGAATTTATGGAATTCCCTGCCACAGAGGGCAGTGGAGGCCAAGTTACTGGATGGATTTAAGGGAGAGTTAGATAGAGCTCTAGGGGCTAGTGGAGTCGAGGGATATGGGGAGAAGGCAGGCATGGGTTATTGATAAGGGACGATCAGCGATGATCACAATGAATGCCGGTGCTGGCTCGAAGGGCCGTATGGCCTCCTCCTGCACCTATATTCTATGTTTCTATGGATTGTACTACCTAAGTACAATATGGTTTACTGTTCTTCCAGTTTGCACACGGCCTCACTTTGGCAATGGAGGAGGCCAAGGACCGAAAGTCGGTATGGGAAGGGGAATGAAAACGATTTGCAACGGGAATCTTCAGCAGGCCTTGGTGGACATAGGTGGCCACAAGTAAATTGGGTGAACAGCATCTCATATTCTCTTTGGGTAGCCTCGTGTCCAACAGTAAGAACATTGAACTCTTTAGTTTCTAATAATCCCCCCTACTCTATCTCTTTTCCTGCCTCCACTCAGCTTTGAAGCACACACACTTCCCCTATCATCTCCCAACATCCTCGTCACCTTTTATTCCTTCAAACACATTCAAGTCACCTTGCTCCTTTCCGCTCATCCGTATGCTCATCTCCTATCCTCGAGTCTCATCATTCCATTTTATCCCCCCTTTTTTCCCCTCCTCTCAGCTTCAATTTCCTTTCTTTATTGGTCAGATGCATATGCAGCCGTTGTTTTGGTAGACATACAATAAGTATATACGATACCATAGAGGTTTATTTATCCAAGGAGGGAAATTGATCTGCCAACAATCACAAAAACACAAAATATATGAAACTAAATTAAAGTGACGAGTGGAAAGGATTGGGGATGTGCAAAGATTGGGGAGGGGAGTCAGTCTCAGTCTACCCCACCACAGAAGGGAGAGAAGTTATACTGTTTGATAGCCACAGGCAAGAAGGATCTCCTGTGTCGTTCTGTCCTGCAACTTGGTGGATGCATACAATGCTCGATCATACCAGCTCAGTTAATGCTGGATGATTTGGGTCTTGCATTGAAGTTTTGACTTGATGTAAGAAACTAAAGATCGTGTGGTGTGATCTGCAGAGTTTATGTGGAATATCTACAGTTTTCTTCAGCCAAGATTTGCATATGTAGAGGAGAGGGTGGGTGCCACTTCTGTAAACTAAAAGGTTTGTATATGGGTGATTCTTGAATAAGCGTCTACTTTGGTGTCCTGCTACTTTGATGATATATATAAGGAAAATCTGTAATTCTATCCCATTTCTTTTTCTATAGTGTTAATAAACATAATCCTCATAAATAATGATTAAACCCTAAATTAATAATTGTTTGCTCTCCATCTCCAGCTTATCTTTTCTTCCCCAACGCTAGCCCCAACACTAGCCCCAACGCCAGGCCCTGGCCCCCAGTCCCCTGCGCCAAGCCCCCCCGCTCCAAGCTCCCAGATCCCCAGCCACAGATGCAGATCCCCAGCCCCAGTCCCCCAGCCCCATCTAACGCATTGATTTTAAACCTTCGTAACAGTTTACTGCCGGAAAAAAGTAGTGATTTTCAGCAAGAATGGTAACCGTCACATAACCTTTCACCAACTTCCTCTAAAACAATATTAACTTCAGATCAAGAGGCTGAGGAATACTGTTCATTTATCAATTACAATTGATAATTATGGTAATTGTATTATTTTACACATTATGAGCATAAAATGTTCATGTGACGGATATGACGCAGCGTGATGTCAATGATCAATTATCTCCATCACGAGAGTCATATCCTTTTTTTTGGTGGTTTATTTGAGGAAGATTATAATTTTAAAGAATGCGACAAAAATTTGATGTTATATTCTTAAATCAGTTATATTTTACAGTGTTCATCATAAAAATGCGACGGACATGACTGAATGCAATAGGCAACCTGGAAAGAGTAGAGGAAAAAAATGAATCAAATTCTCTAAAAGATTGCGGCAAACATATTTTTCCCATAGTAGAGATGTTCATCTATGTGAAACAACATTCAAAGTTTAAAAAATTTAAGTTACATAATTGGGTTTCCGGAATCATCCAAATTACGGAAGAATCACCCATATATTCTGATACTGGGTGATAGAACACATGTTAAGAAAGTCTACTATAGAGGATTGGCAGTTAGGATTGCATGATCAGTCAGTATTTTTGTTTTGGGAGAGATGACTACAAAGGTAAAGAAAGTACTACAAGTAGCAATGTTACAAAATTTTGAGATTTTAAAAATCAAGTCTGCAATTTATCCCATTTGATAAAGCATAACAAGAAGTTTAATTTGACACCTAATTTACTTTCATATCTTCAGTATTAAGAAAGTTATGGCCATTTTCATGCTCGGAAATGAGTATCTTGCTTCCCATTGCCTTTCAATTGACTTAACTCAAAAGCTGTGATCTGGAAAAATTAAAAGCCCATAACTTTATTAAAAATTAAGAGAACTCAATGAAATTTTCAGTCATTATAGATTGAAGCATTCTGAAACAAATATTAAACAATCTTACTTGGATTACCTGAAATTAAAGTATATAATTAGTTAGTTATCTAATTGTAGCTAATTACAAAATTCAATGAGTAGATCTAAACATCTATCAATTTCTTAAGAAAAGATAAACTTTTTTTTAATTGCCTAAGTGTCCAAATAACATTCACACAATAATCCACAATATAACATAATTTTTAAATCTCATTTTCATGAATTTCTGGGCCAAATGGAAGGATTTTAGTGTTTAATGCCTGTAAATAAATGGCCATTTAAATCAACTAGCGAGTGGGTTTTAGTGGAATGCGGTGGATTGGAACGTTGCGGTTCGCGGTGAAGTCGGGGGGAAAAATACTGGGGGTTCATACATTTTTTGGGGACCCCATTTCGCAACATTAAAATATTATTTATGCCTCCCAAAAAAACAACTTTTAATAAAAAAATAAAGTATTTACCTTTTTTTCTCCCCTACGCAAAATGCTTCCGGTGGTCTGCGGTCACGGCTTTTGAAGGTGATTTTTAAATTACTCTAGTTAATAAATAATCTTGAGTAATTTAAAAATACCTTAATGGATGAAATGTCGGAGCGATTTTTCTTCCGCAATTAAATCGCCCGACATTCATCGATTATCCTGGTCTGGTGAAAATCGGCACTTTAAGCCCGCCCCCCTCTGCAAGGCGCGAAAGTCGTGCACACGGGGAGCGGCAGAACTCCAGCGCCGCTAAAGGTAAGTTTTGTAACATACCTACTACAAGTTCCTATAAGTAAATACAAAGTTTAAAAAAATGCAAATGCTGAAAATCTGAAGTAAAAAGAGAAAATGCTGGAAACATTCACTAGTTTGGGCATTATATGTGGAAAGAGATACGCAGTTAACTTTTTAGGTCTGTTAACTCTTTTGAGTTTGAGTGTTTCCAGCGCTGTCTGTTTACTGCAAATTTACATCACTGTTCCCATTCTGTACCTTTGCTGGGTCTAAGGGCAGATCTTTGATTTTGTTGACATTCAAAGTTAAAATAGGAGGGACTAGGTTTAAATGAGGTGATTTAGGGCTATTTATGTTTTTTTTTCCTTTGAGCGTGCAACCTTAGTCATCTGTATTCTAGAGTTATTGATGCCAGCGTTCTTTCAGCTTTAACATGGAGCCAATAACGTTTACGAGGTTGTCATTACAGATATTCCTCAATTCATGGATTTTCAATTTGGGAATTTTTGCTATAAGCCTTTGACTCTTCCTCAATTTACAAATGTATTCCTTTCTATAATAAATAGCGCACTAATTTTCACCCACTGGAATAAACTGCAACGAAATATCCATAATAGGTTTTACCCAGTTTTTCCAGGAATGCAACCCTTTCATTAAACAAGGAATAGCTGTCGTCTGATGTTGGATGGCAAGCCTTGAGGCGCATAGTTTTGGATTAACGTTGGCATAGCTGTAAGACAAATGGAGAAGTTGTAGTTTAGTTTAGAGAAACAACGTGGAAACAGGCACTCCGTCCAATGAGCCCATCGACCGCCCACTCGCTAGTTCCATGTTATCCCACTTTCATAATCTACACACTGAGCAATTTACAGAAGCCAATTCACCTACAAACATGCACGTCTTTTGGATGTGGAAGGAAACCGGAGCACCTGCAGAAAACCCACAGGGTCACAGGGAGAACATACAAACTCTGTACAGACAACACCTGAGATCAGAATCAAACCTGGGTCTCTGGTACTGTGAGGCAGCAGCTCTACCCCTGCACTTCTATACCACCACTCCACCTCATAATAATGGTAAATTTGTTTGGGAGCCCAACTCTGACATCATTTTGAACTAAATCTCTCGAGGATTTGGTAAGACTGATGCAAATCTTGCAGGTGTCTTCTTGAATCTGCGTGGAAATATTTTTGCTTTGTGATAATCAGAAGGCACCCTGAGATTCTGGAAGTACTTGCAGAATGGTTTCTTGCAGAGTAAAGTTCAAGGAAAACATTTCCTAGCACTGGAGGGGAAGTCAATCTCTCTGAAGATGTCACATTTGGCTCCATTTCCCTTTTTTAAGAATAGCGACTTTGTCAGCGTAGGGAAGTCGGCAGAGATTTCTGTAGTTTCATAAATCTTAAGTAGCAAATAGTTTACATGTCAGTGTTCCTCCATCTGCTTTCAGTATCTCAGCTAGTTTGCCATTAGGAGCTGATTATTTATTCTTCCTAATTTGCCTAATTGCTATTCAGACCTCCTCGGGTGTTGATGGGCTGGTAATGTGTTTCCAAACTAAATAGAAATTTACATTAAAATGTTCAAGTAAAAAAATATTCTAACCGTTTTTAAAGGGAGCGTTGATAACCTTGTATGTTGCTCATTTTTAAATCTCTTTACCACTGCTAATCTATCTATATATTACTAAAACTCTCGTCTTGTTTGGATGTCTGTCTGGCTGCCTGCGTGTGTGCGATCTCAAGGAACTACGCCAAAACAGTACACAATAGCGCTACAATGCACCCCCTTACTCACCTTTGCCCCATGGTCGTTCATGCCAAGTTTCCTTCATATTTGATGTTATATTTCACAAGTTATTGATATTTACAAGTTTAAAAAAACAAACTTTGACAATAACTGACTGTGTTGTGAGAGGTTCCTAGCAGTTGCAGGTATGATGTCACAATGACATCTCACAGTCCTCCAATCACAATGGGATCTCATTTACAGACGTTGCCGTGAACATTCTGCCACCCGACAATGACATCACAATGGGATCTCCGCTACCACCCGATAGTGCCTGAGGGTAGACAAAAGGAAAGGGATGGAGAGGTGACAGAGAGGCACATATAGAGATAGAGAGAGACAAATATGGGGTTAGTGTGTTGAGGGGGGGTGGGGGGAAGCCCACAATGGGATCAGCAGCTTCCACCTCAACGGGGGGTAAGAAGGGAGTGAGACTTTTTTTAAAAAATCGGTTTTAATCAGATTCTTGGGGTGAACTTTCCTTTATTAAAACAAATTAAATAATTTTCTTTGTGGGGGGGGGGTGAGATGGGGGAGACATCCATGTGGGGTTTTTCATTGTGGGGGAGGGGTGAAATAGGGGAGAGAATTCATTTCCAGAATTTTCCTTTATTAACAAAAAATAAAACGCACCCCCACTTGCGTTTTTTAAAACGGCGCCCCCCACTTGTCTCGCACCTCCCGTGTTCAGTGCTGGCAGTTGCAGCTATGACATCACAATGGGGTCTCACAGTCCTCCACCCGACATTTGCAACAATGTTGCCATCATAGAACACTTTGTCGTGTCCCTGGCAGCAAGTGATTGAACAGGAGGGCGAGGGGAATTTGAAGTGCTGGGGGAGGGATGGGAAGTACAATTGGAATTTTGTTTAAAGTCTAGTGCTGGGGGAGGTTGGGGAGTGGTGGAATCTTACGTTGGGAAACTGGTTGCGTTTCGGTTCCAGGCCTCCCGTCGGGGCTATGGGTGAGTGATGGAATATTGCATTGGGGGAAAGGGTTATGTTGGGGGAAAGGGTGAGAGGTGGAAACAGGTTGCATTGGGGGAACGGGTAAGTTGTAGATTATTGCATTGGGGGAATGGGGCTCAATGGGTCCCACTTGGTCCAGTATATATTACTAAAACTCGCATCTTGTTTCTATCTATGTTTGTGATCACGGACCTACGCCAAAATGGTACACAATAGCACTAAAATGTTTGCACCACCTTACCTTCGTCCCATGGTCATTTGTATAAAGTTTTGTTCAGATTAATGTTATATTTCACGTTATTGACATTTAAAAGTAAAAAAAAACACTTTTGAGAACAATAACATGACAGATACTGTGACAGTTGAACGGAGATTCTGGCAGTTAGCAGCTATGACGTCACAATGGGATGTCACGATACTCCAAGCACAATGGGATCTCATTTACATAAGCTGCCATGAACATTCCTCCATCCAACAATGACATCACAATGGGATAAGCTCCACCTAGTGCATTGAGTTGGAGAAGAAATGTTATTTAAACATTGTGTTTAGTGGGGAAGTGCGGTGGGGGAGAGGCGAGGGAGGGTGTGACTGAGGGTAGGGAAAGGGAGGGAGTGGAAAGAAGAGGGAGGGTGAAGACGAGGGGAGGGAGTGTCTGAGCCGGGCCTGTGCAGTTGGGGGCTATGGGTGAGTGGTGGAGTATTGCGTTGGGGGAACGGGTGAGTGTTGGAAACGGGTTGCATTGGGGGAATGGGTGAGTGGTGGAGTATTGTGTAGGGGTAACGGGGGCCCAATGGGTCAGGGGGTTAGGGAGGGGAGAGGGGTTATGGAGGGTGGGAGGGAGTGACTGAGGGTGGGGAGCGACTGAGGGTAGGGGAAAGGAGAAGGAGGGAGGGAGGGGAGGAGGGGAGAAAAGAGGGAGGATGAAGAGGAGGGGGAGGGAGTGTTGGGGGATGAGGGGAAATGAGCTGCGCCTGTGCAGTTGGGGCTATGGATGAGTGGTGGAATATTATGTTGGGGGAACGGGTGAGTAGTGGATTATTGCGTTGGGGGAATGGGGCCCATCGGGTCCCACTTGGTCTAGTGACTGATAGACCTGTGTACAAACAATCATAGATGGGGAAAATTCTACCAATTTGGCTAAATAATTTCAGTGTTTTTAACTTATTTAACTTATTTGTTTAACCGGGTCTATTGTGATGTTAAATGTATGCGAGTACCATTTGTTTGCTGTATAGACTTCATTTTCTTTCTATGGCACGTCTCCCAGAAGCCGCATGCAATGCATGGAGAACATAATAAGTTTACTTTGATTAAATATTTATGATTTAGATAAAAAACAAGGAGAGAATGAAACCGGACACTGTAATGTGGTCAAATGCTGCAATTCTTAAAGGGGGACATGCCGATATTGCAAATGCCACATGAGTTACAGCAATGTTTATATTAGGCAAAATGGTACTAGTATGCGTATAACAGTTCATGTGACACTATTGGCTGCTGTAAATAAACCTAGTGTTTGAACTTTTTAGAGGCACTGAAACACAATGCTGGTACCTCTGAAAGGAAATTATTCGTCACAAAAAAACGGGGCTTAAAAAAAGCCATTGCAAATTTTGAAAGATAATAATGGAAAGATTGTAAAATTATCACTCATAAGACCTCGAGGTCTTTACTGGTGCCAAGTGGAGAGGCAGACATGAACTGACTCCATCTTGTGCAGTGTAAAACTGGATGTATTCCAAACTAAATCTCTCCAACAGTGAATGCGATAGAAGACTGCTTTGTTGCATCTTGAGTGAAGCTAAATAACATCCATGCAAACTATTGAGCAGAGCAATAATCAGTTGAATTTGGACTCAAAGATCTGTTGTAATAGACATGTTTTCAAGTTTTCAGTATTTTGTTTGGTTATGAAACAACTAGGAATCAGATGGAAACTGACCTTCCTCAGAGTGCAAAAGAGAGACTGGGCCTCAGCAAGCCACAAGATCCCAGCAGAGTCTTTTAATCGATAAATGCACAAGGTTCAGAAAGTCTGCTCTGATGCTAATTAAAAAGATCTTTCTGGTGGACAGTTTTGGATATCTGAAGGTTTCTGCCTATCAGTCAAGGCATCGTTTCAACTAGTGGAAAATCTACATCATACAGACTCTGGGTTTAGCAAAGCTACCTGAAATATTATTTAGGGATCAGTACAGGCTGTTGAAAATAATTTGATTGTTTTGCTTAATTTGGCACAGTATACGCATTGTGTTAGTGTTTCATTACTGATCCCTTCCAATTCTTGTGTGTTTTTTTAGTATTCAGAAATATAATACTTTTAATCTGAACATAGTGTTCTGATAATGTAGCATTTATGAACTGGATGAATCGTGTTGTTGATCCTGTGATGTTTCTGGTGTATTGTTAATTATTAGTTCATTTGTACAATTGCATGTAAAGTTGATGCAGGTTTTAGTTCATCTAAAACCTGTTGCTGTGAACAATCCTGTTGACAGGATTTTCTGGACTATGAAGATGCAGCACAGAGCATATCTGAACAGAGTGCCCAGAGTAAGCAAGACTAATCCAACGTGATCCATTAACAAAGACAGGATAATAACCTCATACATGACAATTTTCTGCCTCGGGAACTATTGTGAAGCAATTTAACACAAAATTTAGATTATCTGGAAACATTAGAATTGTGGTCGTTCCAGACTAGCAGATTTTCTGGACCATTGGATTTTGCTCCTGTTTTCCCAAACGCGCTTCCTTTTTTTTTAGCGTTTTATACAGCTTTATAATTTTCCAATGAACATGGAACCTATACAAGCACTCTGGACTCCAACTCCTGCTGCAAACCTACCCATATTCTTGACCACATATGTTCTTGACCCTGACTCCAGCCACACGCCTGGTCCACGATTCAGGACCCTGAATCCAGGCACACCCCTGGTATAAATATAAAATTATGAAAGGGCAGATGGCCAGAGTTTATTTACTATTGTAAATGTGTCTAAAACAAGAGGGCTTAGCTTTAGATGAGAGGAAGAAGGGTTCAAAGGGACCAAAGGGGTACATTGTTCATACAAGGAGTAGTTGGTATCTGGTGGAGGCAGTAACAGTAACCATATTTAAGAGGTGCCTGTACAGGCCCTTCGGCCCACTGAGTCTGTGCTGCCCAACTATCAGTTGTATACAAGTTCTATCCAACACACTAGGGACAATTAGCAGAAGCCAATTAACCGGCAAACTTGCACATCTTTGGAATGTGGGAGGAAACAGGAGCAACCGGATAAAATCCACGCGGTCACCGAGAGAATGTACAGACAGCAACAGTTGTCAGGATCAAACTCGTGACTCTGGCTCAGTAAGGCCGCAACTCTACCTTTGTGCCACTGTGCTGCCCCTAATGATCAAGAATGGTTAAGAGCTTCAAGTTCCTTGACATAAATATTTTAAAAACTTGAATGCATACAAACATTCCTACTCCTTGTAAATTTTTGGATTTTCTATTCCACACCCAATTCTCTCTGTGCCAGTCTTCTCTTGGAACAGTAATTGTTAAAAAAACTGGAGAATCTGGCACTCGCAATCTGGTTGAAAGTGATTTCATTTTAGTAGTGTAATGTAATGGAAGGTTGGTTGGTTATACTGGAACTTGGCTCTGTCCACATCCCATAGCCTGTCAAAGCAAATAAACTTTGTCTTGTGTGTGGAAAAGCAAGTACAAGAATAGATTTTTCTTTTTGTGTATTTTGGATGTTTTAAGTGAATAGTTTTTGTTAAAATAAGTCTGTTATTTGAGATGCATATAAATGCTGTTTTGAGAAACATTCTTAATATTGTTAATTCCTGAGGCGGTATTGCTGCTATATGTATATTTTAATAAAAATTTCTTCTGTTAGAATACACAGTATTGCTTTAGTTTGCAATCTGCACACAGTTTGTTTTAAAAAACATGTATTAGAAGTAATGTACAATAGTATAGACATAGAAACATAGAAATTAGGTGCAGGAGTAGGCCATTCGGCCCTTCGAGCCTGCACTGCCATTCAATATGATCATGGCTGATCATCCAACTCAGTATCCCGTACCTGCCTTCTCTCTAAACCAAAAATAACAGAATACATTTCATGTACCACTTCTTGTTTTAAACTTTAATAATAGAAAAGTAACAGAAGGAAGAAAAAGAGAAATAGAGAAGGTTAGATAAGATAGTAAGGACGTGAGAAAGTGAAAAGAAAGAGCCCGTAAAGGCGTAGAGCGCGAGGAAGAATAGAAAAAATAAAAGTATAAATAAAAAAAGGAAAATATAAGAAAATAAGATAAGATAAAAGGGATGTACCTACTTCATATCTTTACACACCCCTCACCAGGTCCTGAAACCGTTTATTTCCAAAGTTATGTTGCACCCTATGCTTGTAATAAGTCGATAAATGGAGACCAAATCTTTAAGAATTGGTCTGATTTGCCTGCTAGGACGAATCTCAAGTCTTCGAGGTGTAACACAGGTTTGGGCACAGTTTGGAGTACGTCTTCCTTGAGTTTGGAGATTGTGATTTCAAATAATTTGCTGGTGATTTCAATGGTGGTCTCTTCATCCGCATAGCTCCACAAAATAACTACGATGATATGGTTTCAAAGTGCACTGGATGTGTGAAATTCAAATCAATAATTGGGTAATTCTGGCTTGATACCAGAGAAAATGAAGCATGAAATCTTCCAGGCTGTCCTTAGAAAAAAAAAAAAATCTTTTTAGCATCATTTCCCACGAGGGAGGAAATTGTATTTTTTTCACTCATGTGATTGACTGCAATCTGATCCCAAGGTTCTGTTATATATGCAGGTTCAGAACAAGCAAGTTGCAAAGTCTACTGATTACCAACTATTTTTCCCATTTTGTATAATAGTTCAGTCCTTCTCTATATTAGATATGATTTAAGAGAGTTTTAGAAGGAGGCATGGGCACAGGATGTATCAATTCAATGTATGCCACTGAAGACCCCTTCATGCAAATGCATAATCATTACTGCAGCTAGATAAATACGAGCGCCACCTACTAGTATGGAAAGTGGTCCAAGAATGACCTGTTCATAAAAATTAATGTACTGGAGCTTTCTTTTAATCCAGTGCCACAATCAAATTACTTAACACAATTTATTGTTTTTTTTACAGAGGAAAAAAAAGGGCATGATTGTACTGACATGCTTAATTTAAAAAAAAATGCAATTACAATCATATTTAAAGTTATTTGATGCCATGTATAAATATTTTCCTCATTGATAGACCTTCTATAATCTAGCTCCATTTCCTACTGTGTAACGGTGAGTGCACCATTCGACTATAGGGGACGCCAAGTTAAGGATCTGATGACACAATCATGCTGTTACTCAGACTGCCTATTTCCATTGTCCAACTCCACCCCTGCCTCAACATGTCTCCTGCGGAAACCATCCTCTGTTTTTGTGTTGAGTCTGCATCCTCTGGGCTTAAACATTGAATTTTCTCAATTTTGTTAACCCTGGCTGCCTCCTCCCCTTCCCACCTCTCCCTCAGCCCTCCGGCTCTGGCATTCTTTCTCTCTCTATCTCTCCCCCACCCAAGTCGCACTAGCTTCTCATTTTCACACTACAAACAGCTTACAATGGCCTGTTTCCTTTATCATCGATACTTTTTTGCATATCTTTCATTCATTGTTCTTTATCTCTCCACATCACCGTCTATATCTCTCGTTTCCCTGATCCCTGACCAGTCTGAAGAAGGGTCTCGACCCGAAACGTTGCCTATCTCCTTCGCTCCTTAGATGCTGCTGCACCCGCTGAGTTTCTCCAGCTTTTTGTGTAACCCTCTGTTTTTGTTACCTGGCTGGCTTTGTGCATTCTACTCTCTAGTTTTGAGACCATCCAAAATATGGTTCCCAGCATCTGAACTTGTACCAAGTCCTGTTCAGTTTCATCTTTGCACTCATGGACTTGCAGTTAATATCTTTGTCCTTGCTTGGAAACCCATTCATTGTTTTGCCTTTCCTATTTTTGTATTCTCTTTCGGCCCCACAATTATTGCTCCCACTGCCATTATTGGTGGTGTCTCTGGATGACATGGCATTACACTTTGGAATACTTTCTCTTAATTCCACCACCTTTTTTTCCGTCTTACCCTCCTCCCCAGCATACATGTTAAGAAACCACCACCTCAACCAAGCTATCTCCTTCTGGTGGCTCAGTATTAATTTTTGTGTGATAATGCTTGTGTGTAAATCTTTTGGGGCATAATTCTAATTTAGAAATGCAATAGGCATTGATTGTTTTGAGGATTATTGAGACTGGTCATTGTAAAGGTCCTGCGTTTGATGTTCTTGAGGAGGCAGATAATTTAATAGAGGATATTCCATCACATTTTCTTGAAAATTTGCTGGTCCGATTCCCTCATGCTATTAAGCATAAAATAGTTGTAAATCCTTCCTAAAGTGTATTGGATTATCATTGATAATCCCGAATTTCTGTAATTCTGCGAGGAACACTTAGTGGGATCTCAAGTACAGCATTTCAGCCACTTGAATACATGTCATCAGTGTATTTTTCTTTCGCATTTCAATCTGAGGTAGCTATTGTTACAAGTATCACTTCAGTTTATTTTGCTTTGCCTTTCACAGATTTTTAACTGTTCTGTGGTAGATTTTATCTTCTTCCCCTATCTTCTATCATCGTCCCCTTCCTTGTCAATGATCACAACATTTCTCCCGCACCACCTCCATCCCATGTACCTTTCTTCACTGTGGTGTTCCCAAACTAAAGGAGCAATCTTTCAGCAAAAAAAGATAGCGTAAGAGGAACACAGTAAGCCAGCCAGGTAGAATCCGTGGAAGGATCAGATGACATTTCGGATCAGGACACTTTTTTTAACTGAAGAATCTTTCAGGCTTCTTTCACTGCGTGTGTTGGTTGTAGGGAAATATCAGTACTATAGTAAAGTTGACATGATTCTCTGCCTTTGCTTCTCTTTTTAGAAGTCGGCATACTATTTCCTAAGGCCTATTTATCTCATTCTTGATGTAGCTTAAATTCTGGATTGAATTGTTGAATTCTGCCCTGCCTCCACCTTGGCTTCTTCCATTGCCCGGAGCGTTGAGATTTTTATTTACTCCCCCCGTAAATATCTGACCTACCAAAGCATTGAAACTTTCCTTCAACCTGCCCACTGAACGGAATTGTTAAAAGTAGAAAAGCTTATTTGGAATGTGGCCTAATATTTGAATTGGTTTTGAAAGAGATTACTTTGCTGAGATTTGTATTCTTGCACAGGATTTTCAGCCACAGGCTTTAAGACCAGTCACATACTAGATATCTCAATAATTATGGAACATGGGAGTTATTTAATTTTCTTGTTCCAACTTGCTATTTCCAGTAGTCAAGAGAGGGATTCCAACCACACCTAGCTTCTATGATCCTATTGATCTAGACATTTAAAAATCAAAACACAAACCTGTATACCCTGGAACTCTGAAGTAATAAAAGGAAATGCTGTCTAACATCTGAAACATCAACTCTGTTTCTCTATATACAGATGTTGTCCGATCAGCATTTTCTCTTTTTATTTCATACATTGATCTGAGGTATTGTTGTGCTTGGCTAAGCGACTCAAGGTATTTAAAGTCATTCAGGACTGTATATTGGTTTATACAGTCAAATCATACCCACATTTGAGTACAAATCAAGCCAAACGCATGTAAAACCAAGAAGGGGACGGGGAAAAATACCAGAAAATACCATTGTTATAGCATTGCAGTTACAGAGAGTGCAAACTCAATGTGCAAGGGCCACAATGAGGTATGTAGGAAAGAACTGCAGATGCTGGTTTACACCAAAGATAGACACAAAAAGCTGGAGTAACCAGCAGGGACCGGCAGCATCTCTGGAGAGAAGGAATGGGTGATGTTTCGGGTTGAGACCCTTCTTCAGATTGGTTAGGGATAAGGAAAACAAGAGATATAAACGATGATGTGGAGAAATAAATAACAATGAATAAAAGATATGCAAAAAAGTAACGATGATAAAGGAAACGGGCCATTGTTAGCTGTTTGTAGGGTGAAACTGAGAAGCTAGTGCAACTTGGGTGGGGAAGGGATAGAGAGAGAGAGAGGGAATGCCGGGGCTATCTGAAGTGAGGGAGATCAATATTCATGCCACTGGGCTGTAAGCTGCCCAAGCGAAATATGAGATGCTGTTCCTCCAATTTGTGTTTAGCCTCACTCTGATAATGGAGGAGACCTAGGACAGAAAGATCTATGTAGGAATGGGAAGGAGAATTAAAGTGTCCAGCAACCAGGAGATCAGGTAGGTTCAGGCGGGCTGAGCGAAGGTGTTGCAAGAAACGATCACCCAGTCTAAGTTTGGTATTGCCGATGTATAAGAGTCCACATCTTGTACAATGGATGAGGTTGGAGGAGGTGCAAGCGAACCTCTGCCCAACCTGAAAGGGCTGTCGGGGACCCTGGACAGAGTCGAGGGAGGAGGGAGAGGAACAGGTGTTGCACCTTCTGTGGTTGCAGGGGAAGGTACCTGGAGAGGGGGTGGTTTGGGTTGGAAGGGATGAGTTAACCAGGGAGTTATGGAGGGAACGGTCTCTGCGGAACGCAGAAAGGGGTGGAGATGGGAAAATGTAGCTAGTGGTGGGAACCTGTTGGAGGTGGTGGAAATTTCTGAGGATTATGTGTTGTATGCGACGGCTGATGGGGTGGAAGGTAAGGACTAGGGGGATTCTGTCTCTGTTACAACTTGGGGGAGAGGGAGCAAGGACAGTGCTGTGGGGTACTGAGAAGACATGAGTGAGGGCCTCATCTATGATGGGAGAGGGGAAACCCCGTTCCCAAAAAATGACGACATCTTGGATGTCCTGGTATGGAAAACCTCATCTTGGGCGGAGATGCGGTGTAGATGGAGGAATTGGGAGTGGGGGATAGAGTGTATGTTGGGAGATTGGGACCAGGCCCTTAATTTGTGAAGGTCCATTCAGTAGTTTGATGACAGCGAGAAATAAGTTGTTCCTGAATGTGGAGGAACGTGCTTTCAATCTTTTATATCTTCTGCTCAATGGGAGAGGGGAGAAGAAGTGTAACTAGCTTTCCCATTCTTCATTCAGAAATGGCTGACCCTAATCCTCAAGTCACAATCACGATAATACTTTATTAGCTAAGTATGTTTTGCAACATACGAGGAATTTCATTTGCCAAGTCAGTCATACAAATAAAAAGCAATGGAACACGCAAAACACATTTTAACATAAACATCCATCACAGTGACTCTTCCACATTCCTCACTGTGATGGAAGGCGAAAAAAAGTTAAATCTCTTCCCTTTGCTCTCCTGCAGTCGGGGGCGTGGAGCTCTCCGTCGACGGGATGATCTTGACTCCCGTAGCTGGCAGCGGGCCCTAGGCGTTGAGGCAATCAGCCCTTGCATCGGGGGGATGTTAGCTCGCCCGCGCCGGACGATCGAACCCCGTGTCGGGGCTGGTCGAACCTTCCACGACATTGGAACTCCCGACATCAACGGCCTCTCTCGAGACTGAGAGCTCCCGATGTAAAGTCCACAGGCCGCGGTTGGAGCGATCCCAGGCAAGGGGTCAACTCCGATGTTTAGTCCACGCCTCCGCGGTGGGCCCAAGGTCAGGCCGAGGAGGCCTCCAGCTCCATCGATGGTAGGCCGCAGAGAGACTGGAGAATGCAATCTCCGGTAAGGTAAGAAACTGAAAAAAACGTTTCCCCCTCCCCCTCCCTCCCCCCCCTTCCCGTCCCTCCACATAAAACAAATCGGAGAACATTTACACACTTTCAACACACATTAAAATTTTAAAAAGAAGACGAAAAAACAAACGGACTGTTTGCCAAAAAGTCAAGTTTATTGTCATAGAAACATAGAAAAATAGGTGCAGGAGTAGGCCATTCGGCCCTTCAAGGTAGCACCACCATTCAATATGATCATGACTATACCCCGTTCCTGCTTTTTAGCCCTAAGAACTAAATCCTTTAGCCCTAAGAGTTAAATCTAACTCTCTCTTAAGTTATATCTTGAGTCATATGTATGTACAGTTTAGTGCAGGTACAACATAAATCTTGCTTACAACAGCAAAATACAGTTGGCAAAATATGTTCATGGCAGTGCAAGAGGTGGTCCATCATGTTCTGTTGCCATAGGAATAGGGTTGTGCAGGTTGGTTCAACAGTTGGTGAATGTAGAATATAGTTCTTCCTGAACTGGTGATGTGGGATTTACGGCTTCTGTACCTCCTGTCTGACAGTAGCAGTGAAAAGAGGTCATTGCCTGGATGGTGGGATGTCCTGCATGGTGGGGAACCTTGATAGAAGCCTCCTTCTACACTTTTGACGATTGAGGAATTATTTTGCTTCATGTTGTGTGCAATACCATTTGCACGTCTGATTAATCCTGTCTTGTGTTGTCCAGTTTAAAGTTTCTTGGAGTAAAGAAAAAGATTAACATTTGAACGACAGCCATTTGTATCTGCGAAGCATCCTATAAAGGGCCTGTCCTACAAGCATGCAACTCTATGCGATTAGCGCGACCTAATGTGGTCGCTTGAGCCGTCCGGCGTTGCGGGGCTGGTCCCACTTCGATTGCCGGAGCCGTGCGGAATTGTGCGGAGTTCGTCCCGACTTCGCCCCGACATCGCGCGGGGCTCCGAAAAACTGACTATGTCCAAAAATTCCGCGCGACAACGGCTTGTCGGCTCGCAGTCGCCTCGACGCATTACACACTGCCCTGACATCGTGCCTCCGTGAACCTATCTGTAGGTGCCTCCATGACCTTCTATGTTTGTGGCTCCGTGGCCCTCTGTGTGTATGTGCCTCTGTGCCCCTCTCTGTGTGCCCCTCTCTGTCCTGGCGAACTTACCTTTAAGACTTCGCTCCAAGTTCGCCTCACTTTGCGCCGCGTTGCACCACTCACCCGACCTCCGCGCGGCCCCTGCTGCCGGTTTGGTTGCGCTTGCCGCATGCAGGCACATGCTGGTGGGAACGGCCCTGTACAGGGGATCACCCGACCTCCGCGCGGCCCCCGCTTCTAGTTTGATCGCGTTCATCGCATAGAGTTGCATGCTTGTAGGACAGGCCCTTAAAGCTATGCTAGAGCTATAAAGCTATGCTAGACGAAAATGCTAGAGAAACTTAGCGGGTGAGGCAGCCTCATGCAATCCTGGCATGTCTTACCCGCTGAGTTTCTCCAGCATTTTTGTCTACCTTCGATTTTTCCAGCTTCTGCAGTTCTTTCTTAAACTTGTTCCCAGATGGTGTGTGGCCGTGCCGGCGGCTTTGTGCAGGATGCGGTATAGCCAGAGCTTGGCCGCTGCTCGGGGCACCCGGCCGCTGCTCGGGGCGCTCGGCCGCTGCTCGGGGCGCTCGGCCGCTGCTCGGGGCGCCCGGCCGCTGCTCGGGGCGCCCGGCCGCTGCTCGGGGCGCCCGGCCGCTGCTCGGGGCGCCCGGCCGCTGCTCGGGGCGCCCGGCCGCTGCTCGGGGCGCCCGGCCGCTGCTCGGGGCGCCCGGCCGCTGCTCGGAGTGCCCGGAGGGCCGGATGATTACGAGGAAAATAATCAGGATGATTACGGGGGGAAAAATCTGCTTAGTTTAGTTTTTGTTATTAAGAATACAATCAATCCCAATAACATGGCAAATGTCTTCTTGTAGTTTTTGAATAAGATTTTTAATGTTAATTTCAAATGAGTAATATTATGATCATTTGACAATAGTTGGGATTTTTTTTAAAGTCGAAATGTCATTGATTGTCACGGCACCTTTTTTCCTTTTGAACTTCCTTCTCGATCATTTGCTCCTCTACCTTTGGCATTTCTTTCAATCTTTTAAAACGTAAAATAATCAACAACTTCATATTTAATATTTTACTTCTCATCTTAAAATTGTACCCTTTTGTGCCTATCTGTCCAAAATTGTTATAAAAAGGAACTACAGATACCAAAGATAAATATAAAATGCTGGAGTCAGGCAGCATCTATGGAGAAAATGGATTGGTGACATTTTGGGTTGGGATCCTTCTCAAATAGGTCCCTGACCTGAAACACGCCTATCTATTTTCTGCAGAAAATGCTGTCTGACCCGCTGAGTTACTCCAGAATTTTGTGTCTATCTATCCAAAATGACTGCCTTGAATCAAGTCTGGTATGGCATTGGTTTATTATTGTTGCATGTATCAAGATGCAGTGAAAAACTAATTTGCACGCTATCCAGGCAGATCATACCATACTCGAGTATAACAGCTAGTGCAAAAGACAATACAGACAGTGTGCAAAATATAATGTTGCAAGTCTCTTTTAGCCATATTCTTGTATAGGATTGTGAGGGATAAAGTGATTAAACCCCACTGTTGTAAGGATTCAGGAGAGGATTCTAACTTGTAAACAGGATTCTAACCGATAGAGGCCAGGGAGAGGATGCTGACAAAGATGGGAATGAGGTTATCAGAACTGCCCTTGAGTGAGGATGGATGGCATTGTATAGAGGTAGAAGGAGAGTGATGGATGGGACCCTTGTCAGTAGGGACTAGGGATGAATGGGACCCTTGTCAGTAGAGACTAGCTTTAGTTCAGATATAAAAAAACTGAGACAGGTCAGTTGGAGGTGAGAAAACTAGGCCAGGTCAATTGCAACTGGGCATACTTAATGAAATAAATGAATATTATTTACACACCCCTAGTCGAGAAATTGCTCATTACCATGAACATGCTATGTATGATGTGGGAGGTACTGGGGGATGTACCCATAGACCGTGCACCTCAGTGCTCTGATTGGGAAGAGCCAGAAGGGGAGGTTATGCCAGCAGAATTGTGTGTATAAAGGGGCTTTACTTAACTGACTTCGGTGTGTCTCAACTTGGAGAGGCACCCGATCCTGCAGACTCGCAAATAAAGCATCTCTTGTTTCCACGCTTTAGTCTCTGAGTAGTGATTGTGAGCACAAACTATATCTCACAGGATGTACCTGTAGGAAATGTTGGAAACACTCCGAAGGTCATGTTGCATGTGTGGGAATAGAAACAAAGTTAAAGTTTCAGGTCCACACCCTTCAAACCCAGTTCTGATGTTGGCATTGTTTTAGTTCCAATCTAAGTTTATAACCTGTAGGAAGGAACTGCAGATGCTAGTTTGAACCGAAGATTGACACAAAATACTGTGTTATGTCAGCATTTTGTGCCTATCTTTAGTTTCGTTTGGAAATGTGTGACCAATAGGATGGCTTTTTTTAGATACCTGGATTGATCAATACCATAAAGCTATGATATAGGGAAAGCAGAATTGATGAGAGATCATCACCAAATGTCAATTTTCTTTCTTCACAGATGCGGCCTGATTTATTGTTATCAAAACGTTCTGCTTTTATTTCAGTTTTATGCATTTGTGGCATTCTGCTTTTCAATTGAAGGTTCTGTCCAAATTCATGGAATTGTCACTGGTTCAGATTGAGCAAGATTTCCCTTTTTAATGCTAAGCAACAAAATGTTTGGGAACAACAATAATGTAGAGCAGTCACCAGATTGAACAAGGCCTTTCTGTGTTTTGTCAGTGCTAATTTTACAAGCAGGTATGTGAAAGGCGTTGGTCATGAACATTGAGCCAGGAGCTTGATAGTCTAGTTCCTTATTGCATAGTAATTACTTTCAACTTTCAGTCAAAGCCTAATATGCCTCCCAAGAGTTAACTTGTGCATGTTAAAATGAAGACTAATGGCACAGTCCCAATTCAGATTGTTAACTTAATTCTCAAGTGTCAGAGTTGAGAATTCAATGCCCAACTAAAACCTGGGCACACTTTCCGTTTTCACCCTACAGCTAACAATGGCACGCTTCCTTTATCATCGTAACTTTTTTTGCACATCTTTCATTCATTGTTCTTTATCTCTACACATCACCGTCCATATCTGTTGTTTCCCTTATCCCTAACCTGTCTGAAGAAGGGTCTCGACTCGAAACGTCACCCATTCCTTCTCTCCAGAGATGTTGCCTGTCCCGCTGAGTTACCCCAGCTTTTTGCATCTATCTTCGGTTTAATCCAGCATCTGCAGTTCCTTCTCACACACTTTTTAACTCCTTGGTAATTGCGCTATTAGTTTTACAAGATGTAAGGTCAAGATCTCTTCCAAAAGATCAGCTCTTTAACTAGCTTTGATCGGGTTCATTATGTAAACAATTATTTTCAATCTTGGCAAGTATGAAATAGGATTGTTTATAGATTGCGGTTGACTTTTCTGTCCCCAAGCTGATCTCAATGTGATACACTTGGTAACATTTCTGTTGAACTACGAATAGAATTTCATGAGGCTGTCATTGTTTTAAAAACCAGTCTCTTTTTATCATGTCTTCCTTGCTGCTCTGATGGCGAATAGTTATTTTTCCACGTACTTGGTGCCCACTTGGCATTTCATTCATTAACTGGCCATTGATAGTTTTGACAAGTAACTTGATCTGAAGATTGAAAATAACCCAGAAAAGACGTAGTGTTTTGCCTCGTTTAGCAGGAGCTGATGTCTTTAATTTGCAAAGCCTTGCTCGCTGTATTGTTTGTAATTCATAAGAACTGATGCTAATTGTAGTGGCAGAAATTAGCGGTTGCCCGGTTGCCAATGGCAACCTACAGTCCCGCCGGGCAACCTAAAAGCCGTGCCATTTTGCCCGGCTTAGCAAGCACCCGGGACAGCTATTGTTTTAATTCTGAGCGGGCCCCCTCTCTATCTGTCTCTGTCACTCTCCGTCTCCGCCCGCCATCTCATCCGGGTCTCTGCTCTCGGCTCTCGGCTCTCTCCTCATCCGCCGGCACGGCCGGCCGCCTTATACATGCGCACATCCATGGGCAGCACCAAAGATCCTATAGCGAGCCTCGCTATAGGATCTTTGGCCAGCACATCATCGGTCATGGTTGTGCACATGTGCCGCTCTGCGCATACGCACTACCACGGCAACTGGTCGGCATTGGCCACTTTCTCCCTCCCTTTGCATTGTGGGAGTTCTGGCCGCCATTGTTGTCCGGTTGCCGCCTCATTGCGACCGCTGAAAACCAACGCAGAATCACTCCCTGGAGCTGGAGTAACTCCCTGGAGTAACTCTTGCTTCTTGGTTTCTTGGTCCTCCAAAAATATTCTAAATGTAATTTAAACTGGAGTGGACCCACCACCACCAAACTCCAAAAAATTACAGCCTATTGCATTTTATCTGTTTATTTATTGTGTATATATATGTATATATATATGTGTGTGTGTGTGTGTGTGTATATATGTATATATATATGTATATAATAATGAACGTGATACACCACAAAGGTAGGAAAATATATTGGATCCTATTCAGCTGATTAAACTATTCTTTGCTCCATTAGATTTGATAATCGTACACGCCTATACAGAACTATTGTGCTTTCTTTAACATTGTAAGCAAACAGGCCAGGTATATGAACACGTGTTTGCCTCTTGCACTCACAGTTGCATAACTTGCACAGACTTCTTTCTGAGCTCGGAATAGAATAATGCCTCATCAAAAGTGTCACTATTGGACGGTCAAATGTTCAGCTACTCTTTTGTCAACTGCGTTACTTGTGTAATAGACTTGTACATCCTGCAGGCGAGGTCAGAGCAGAGTAAAGATGATCTGAATTTCATGAACGCAGTGAAATTGCTGACATAAAATGGCACATCTTTCCCAGTCTCGATATACCTGCCCCTCTGTGGTATGTACTTTGATATGTCAAAAAGTAAAGTCTTTTGGTTTAGGCATTTATACCCACGGGGAAATTTACAGCTTCCAATGAACCAACCAGCACTATTTTGGGGTATGGAAAGAAAGTGAAGCACCTATAGAAATCCATGACGTAGAGACTCTGTACATAGAGCAAGCACCCAAGGCCTGGATTGATTGTAACTGAGAGGCGAGGGTGCTAACTACTGTGTCACGATCCACCACCATTTTCATCCTGCTTATGTCCGAATCTTATAAAACTTTCTTATTAGGAAGCTAGTAAAATTCTTGCCCACAACATTTAATGAAACTTTTGGAGCTTATCCTCACTGCAATATTGTTTTATTACATGCAAGATGCCTCTGAGCTCTCTGACAAAAAGATACTCCTGCAGACTTTTGGTATTAAGCAACTCGGCAAAATAAATTAAATTCTCTTGTCTAGCCGTCTGTGTGAGCTATTTCAGGAATGTTTTTGGGTAAAAGGCTCTTATTGTGTGTATGTATGTGTGCGTTAACAGTTGCTTGTGTTTGTTTGCTCGTTGAGTAGGAAAGAGGTAGGAGAGAAACTGCATCTTTTGAAGGAGAATTGAAGAACATACAGTAGTTATACTTACTTAGTGATCCAAATAGGAACGAAGTAATGGAAGTATATGTGCCAGTTACCCTTTTGTTCCTCAAACTTCAAAAAGTCAAAGTCAAAAGAGTTTATTGTCATGTGTCCCTGACAGGACAATGAAATTCTTTCTTTGCATAGCACAACAGAACAGTAGGCATTGACTACAATTATATACGTAAATACACACATGAATGAATAAATTGATAAAGTGCAAATATCAGATGGAGGGGTATTAATGTTCAGAGTTTTGTCCGAGCCAAGTTTAATAGCCTGATGGCTGTGGGGAAGCAGCTGTTCCTGAACCGGGTTGTTGCAGTCCTCAGGCTCCTGTACCTTCTACCCGAAGGTAGCAGGGAGATGAGTGTGTGGCCTGGGTGGTGTGGGTCCTTGATGATGCTGCCAGCCTTTTTGAGGCAGCGACTGCGATAGATCCCCTCGATGGAAGGAAGGTCAGAGCCGATGATGGACAGGGCAGTGTTTACTACTTTTTGTAGTCTTTTCCTCTCCAGGGGGCTCAAGTTGCCGAACCAAGCCACGATGCAACCGGTCAGCATGCTCTCTACTGTGCACCTATAGAAGTTAGAGAGAGTCCTCCATGAACGACCGACTCTCCGTAATCTTCTCAGGAAGTAGAGGCGCTGATGAGCTTTCTTAATAATTGCATCTGTGTTCTCGGACCAGGAAAGATCTTCAGAGATGTGCACGCCCAGGAATTTGAAGCTCTTGACCCTTTCAACCATCGACCCGATGTAAACAGGATTGTGGGTCCCCATCCTACTCCTTCCAAAGTCCACAATCAGTTCCTTGGTTTTGCTGGTGTTGAGGGCCAGGTTATTGTGCTGGCACCATATGGACAGTCGCTCGATCTCTCTTCTATACGCTGACTCATCCCCATCAGTGATACGTCCCACAATAGTGCTGTCGTCAACGAACTTGATGATGATGACGGCTACGCAGTCATGAGTATAGAGTGAGTACAGCAGGGGGCTGAGCACGCAGCCTTAAGGTGCTCCCGCGCTGATTGTTATCGAGTCTGACACATTTCCACCAATACGAACAGACTGTGGTCTGTGAATGAGGAAGTCGAGGATCCAATTGCAGAGGGATGCGCAAAGACCCAGTTCTGCGAGTTTGGTAACCAGCTTGGAGGGGATGATTGTGTTAAATGCCGAGCTGTAATTGATGAATAACAGCCTGACATATGAGTTTTTGTTGTCCAAGTGGTCCAGAACGGAGTGGAGGGCCAGCGAGATCGCATCCACCGTTGATCTGTTGTGGCGGTAAACGAACTGCAGTGGGTCCAGGTTTTTGTCGAGGTAGGAATTGATTTTCGCCATGATCAACCTCTCAAAGCACTTCATCACCACAGGCGTTAGTGTCACTGGTCGATAGTCATTGAGGCATGCCACCTTGCTCTTCTTGGGCACCGGTATTATTGATGCCCTTTTGAAGCAGGTGGGAACCTCAGACCTCAGAAGTGACAGGTTGAAAATGTCCCTAAAAACTCCAGCCAGTTGGTCCGCACAGGTTTTTAGAACACGACCAGGTATGCCATCAGGTCCAGGCGCTTTTCGAGGGTTCACCCCTCTGAAGGATTTCCTGACGTCGGCCTCTGTGACTGAGACTGAAATACCATCACAGCCAATAACTTGATAAAATATGGATTTATTATTGATGATATGTTATCAAGCTGAACTAAAGTAACGCAGATTGATTTAGATGGGAACATTGTCTCAGATGTTTTGAAAGTAAATATAACGCTGATCATAATGGAAAAAAAATGGAAAAGCAATTTCGACTGCAGGCTGGAAATCTGGAATATGTTGGAGATAATTGGTGAGGGAGAGACTTTTACAAGAACTAAGTTATGGGTGTAATAGAATGTGTTTGATTTGATATCTTCCATTAATTGTTCTAAACCTCTACTTGGTGAGCAGGTGACTCACGAATGACTTTTTTCCAAACGCATTCCATTTTTTTACAGAAAATAACATTGATTCTGCTTCTTTTCGCAAATCATTTATTATTATTATTATTATTATTATACCATTAGGAAGAAACTTAACAGTTGAATCGCAGAGTCAAAGGGTCATACAGCACAGAAACAGGCTAACCAAGATGTCTGTCCAGGCTAGTCCGATTTGTCTATGTTGGACCCATATCCTTCTGGCAAGACGTATTATGATACCTGGAATGAGCACCTGAACTAGATGATGTGACCTTGGTATATTGGTTCTTTCCAAGTGCAATGGTCCCCCTGGATTAGTCAACTATAATGTTAGGGTATGCCATCATTTCATGGGGGGAATGGTTGAATCCACAACTTCTAAGCAATCCTACCAAGCTAAACTATGCAGCAGTACTGGAGTGTATCAGCGTTTTAATGTATGGCTGATTCACTGCTTCTTAAGTTTAATGTGTTCTCTTGGGTTTGGTATTTTGTGTATATAATGCCCCTGTCCCACTTAGAAAACCTGAACGGAGGTTCCCGGAGGCTTTTGTCAGTCTCCCTAATGGTCGGAAGTGGTTTCCGTTTTAAAAATCGGTAATTTTTTAGTCGAAGCCGGTTGCGATGCTAGTTGAAGGTGGTTGCCGGAGGACGAAAACCGCCAGGAACCGCACGGAAACCTTGGGTGGGGCGCAAAGTCTCCAGAGGTTTTTGTTCAGGTTTCCTAAGTGGGACAGGGGCATAAGGGTCAGGTAATCACGTTGTGGAAAATCATCCACAGGTATTCTGACCGATTCTTGGAGTCAAAAGGCAAAACATGTCAATAAAGCTTGACCACCAAATGTATCCTATATTTGAGTATCTTACACTGGATAATACCAGCCTCTTTCTTTGTATAAAATGCAGACATGATTGCAGTTGCATAGTCAGAAATAGTTGTACAGGCTAAACTTTTATTCCTATTTCTTTGCTGATGGGTTGAAATTTAGAAAATGAGTAAGTAGACCCATCTGCATATAAAACTTGGCCAGTAGCCCTCAGTTGCTTAATAATGAAACTGCTTTCTGTTTGTGGAGGAGGTGCCGAAACCAATCTGTTAATAAGTTAATGCACCATGTGCAAGGGACTTTTTTAAACAAGGGAATTCAAGTTCCCTTATTTGCATTCTAAATGTGCATATTATTCCTGCTTCAACCACTTAGGACCACTTATGGACAGCACTTGCAGTTTATGTTTGTCATTATTCTTTACTATTACAAGTTAGGAAAGAATCTGGCAGCTGTTGTTTGACTCCTGAAACGTGCTAATGATGTGGCACAGAAGGATCTGTTTGGCCGGTCATGCTGCTGAAAGCACTTAGAAAGAGCTATCTGATAACCTCTGTCTGTCTGTCCACAACCTAGTTGTATTGTGCTTGAAAGATGTTATTAAGTTTGTAAAACCTGTGGTGACACTGAGTGTTCAGGTTCACTTCCTTAATTTATCCTCACCCCTTTTGTACACAAAGTAAATATGGGCATTACAGTGTGTAGATTATAAACTCCCTGTGTTCTTAACCTATCAGACAACTATTTGTTAACCTTTAATGTTCTTTGTGTTGTGTCTGAATTCTGTATAATTTAAATACTGTATTACGGTTATGCATTTAAAAATTTTAATTTATCTTTTCTAAACAAAGGAGATTCCTTTCTCCAATCTCACTTTCCTCTCTACTCTGTCTCAATTGTTTGCATTTGTTTGAATTGCTTGCGTTAACTCCCCTTATTAGACTTCAGCCTCTCCCATAACACCAATGTGACTTTGATTAAAAAGTATGGCATTCATTCTGGGTGTGTCTGTGGTTGAGCATATCATCCTCCTCTAACATCTTCCTCTATCTTCCGGCAGGGTGGCACGCCAAATACCTGGTGCCATTCTTGTCAATCCAGGGAATCACCTGCCGTCGATGGCCTTCCTAGTGTCACATTGTTTCAGAACGCCCAATGATTGAGCTGTTTTTGGTTTAGATTTCCAGCATCTGCAGTTTTGTTTACATTTTTCTTAGATCCACCTTTGGAGCACAGGGACCCGGCGTGGGGGGGGGGGGGGGGGGGGTGGGAGGGGGGAGCCGTGAGAGAGGGGGGTAGAACAATGGACAATGGAGGGTCCGGTGTGGGGGGGGCTGCCATGAGGGAGGGTGGGAAGAGCAAATGGGAACTGGGGGGGAGGGGGGGGGGGTGGGATGATTTGTAACTTTGTAAACATTTGTCATTTTGTATAAATGATTTTGATGAGGATGTAATTGGCATGGCAGTAAGTTTGCAGATGATGCCAAAATTGGAGGTATCATAGAGAACGAAGAAAGTTGCCGAAGGTTACAGCAGGACTTAGACCAAATGGGAAGGTAGGCGAAGGAATGGCGGATAGAACTTAATTAAGACAAGTGCAATATGATACATTGTGGAAAGTTAAACCGGAGCAGAACATACACAGTGAATAGCAAGGACTTGGGGAGTGCTGTAGAACCGAAAGACAATAGACAATAGGTGCAGGAATAGGCCATTTGGCCCTTCGAGCCAGCACCGCCATTCAATGTGATCATGGCTGATCATCCTGACAAAGGGGTACGTACTTAGTTACATGAAAGCAGTGAAACAAGTTGGTAGGATGGGTGAAGAAGGCACATGGCACATTTGCCTTCATTGGTCGGGGCACTGAGAACAAGCATTGGGACATCATATAACAGCTGTACAAGATGTTTGTGAGATCGCTTCTGCAGTATTGAGATGAGATCTGGTCGTCATATTGTAGGAAGGATGTGATTAAGCTAAAGCGGATGCAGAAAAGATTCTCAAGAATGTTGCCACGATTTGTTGGCTTGCTTTATAAGGCGAAATTGGAGAGGCTGGGGCTGTTTTCCCTGAGTGAAGGAGGCCGAGGAGTGAATCTGGAGGTTTATAAAATCAATGGGGTATAGATGGTCGCAGTTTTTTTCCTAGGGGAGGGAAGTCTAAAACTGGAGGGTAGAATGATTTAAAGGGGAGCTGAAGGTCACGTTTATCACACAACATGGTGGGTATATGGAATGAGCTACCCGGGGAAGTGGTAGAGGTGGGTACAAATATCATGTTTAAAAGATATTTTGACATTTTCATAGATAGGAAAGTTTGGAAGGATATGGGCCAAAAGCAGGCAAATGGAGTTAGCTCAGACAGATATATTGGTCAGGATGGACGAGTTGCCCAACTATTTCCGTGTTGTATGACTAAGGCAATACTACCAGTGTGGTCTCACCAGGACCATGTATATTATACAGTATCCGTTGGGGTATTTGTTAAAAAACCTGGCTTTCAGCACTAGTCCTGGTAGCCTGTTCCAGGCACCCACCACTCTCTGTATGTGTAAAAGAAAATCTTGCCCTGCATTTCTCCAACCTCGGGTAACCTCTAGAAACTCTTCTCCCCCTTTTTTCCACTCCCTCTCCTCTGCTGAGCCCTGGTTGACCTTATACCTATCTCCCCCCTCCCCCTCCCCCTACATTCCTAAACAATTTGTACCTCATCAATCCTCCAGCTTCACAATTCGCAACTCCATAATGTGTCTCATACCTCGTGTGTTCACCTCTGTCCAACCTCCTGCCTATCAACTCCCTGCTCGACTGTGTTCACCTTTGACCTGCCATGCTTTATCCTGCCCTTTGCCAATTCTAGCTTTCTTCTCCTCCCCCCCCCCACCCTACAATCAGTCTGAAGAAGGGTCCTGACCCAAAACATTAACTATCCATGTACTCCAGGAATGCTGTCTGACCTGCTGAATTACTCCAGAATGTTGTATCTTTCCTTCTCCTTTTAAATGTAGTCTCTCTCTCTCTCTCACCTAAAAGCTATGCCCTCTAGTCTTTAACATTTATTTTCCCTATTTATTTTTTGTGTCTTCATTCCTATTTATTCCCTTTTAATACACCACTACTCTTTGCTCCTTGGTTTGCCTTACGTGTTTGGCAAATGTAATTTGAGTGTGTGTGTGTGTGCGCGCGCGCGAGAGAGAGTGACTCTGGATGGACAGATGACACTGCTTGCCTATTTGCATAGTGCATATATTTTGTGCTAAAATTAAATGAAGTTCAAATGATTGTGCAAAAAAAGTCCCATCTGTGGTTCACTGGGGCACCTTCCTGGTAATAAGGAAGCACACGGAATAAAAAAACTCCCCACCCGAAACATGATATTTATTTTGTTGTGATTGGATTTCAGTGGTGTAAATTTAAGACATGTTCATTAAAAGCTCTTAGTAGTCATTTGTGACTGAAAGTGCAGCAAAAGAAGTGCAAGAGATGAACTTTGCCATTAAAAAAGTCGAAGGAGGCATCCAGTTGCTACAGCATCAATTAACAGATCAATGCATTCTTCCAAGGACTTTATAGAAGGGCTTGTATTGACATAAAACATTCCAGTGCTCCTTGCCCAAGTAATAATACATTTATTCCAAGATGAAATCTTGATTGTTGAACTGCATAAGTTGGCACTTAGATCCAGTTGTGATCGTAAATTAATTAATTGAAAAATGTTGGTTTATGTTGAAGCTTTTTCCGTTACTAATGTAGTATGCAGTGAATTCTTTTTCCGCAGCACTTGATATTTTGGAATTTCATTTAATTTTGAACTTAAATGTTTGTGCTGCATGTTTATCATGCATTCTGCAACATTTGTGACCAATATATTGATACTTTTTCTGATTTGTACAGTGATAGAGTTAAGGATTATATTTCTCAAGTACAGTTTCTTGGTAAACAGCTCGAGGAGTTTTTGTATTGCATCATTGTATGTTTGAATTCGTGCAGACTTCTCAAACTGACTATAATCAAAACTATTTTCTTTTTTTCCCCCATCAATTGAAAAAATACGGATGTCATGATTAAACAGAAACAAACCAAAGGTAGGCTGTGATTTATGTTTTCCTTGTGTTGGTGGAGGAGGAAATGAGATGTACATTTTTACAGTGTTAGTTACTATATGTTTAAGAAAATCATTATGTCCTGCCCTTGAAAAGTTGAATAGTTGACCGACTACAAGAGCATTTCAAAGATTAGGAATTTCACAGTGATTCCTGATTACCCAAGTGACATCTACTCCAGCTGCTTGGTGCAAATTAGAATTGAGAAGAAATGATCTGCACTTGTCAGAATGGGAGAGGCTGACACAATATTTAGGTTCAGCATCGTCTGAAGTGAAGTAAACACTGTAAAGTTCATTCAGTACTTTTGAAACAGTCATACCTTAATCACTAGTATAATGTGGTTATAGGATGTACGTTCTGTCAGGTGGAGTCCATCAGGGCAGCGTGGATCAGCAGCATATTTAAGCCTCTAAACCCTCCATGCCCTTTACCAAACAGCATTGTTTAAAGTGCAGTTGTTACAGTTCAAGATGATGACCGATCATACCATCTCAGGGCAACTTTCATTGCTTTCCTTGCCAGTAACCCTCAAACTAAAATTGTGAATATGTTGGTATTAAAGTGCAGTGCCCTGGCAGAACAAGGGGTCACAGTCTAAGGATAAGGGGGAATTTCTTTAGGACCGAGATGAGGAAAACATTCTTTACACAGAGAGTGGTGAGTCTCTGGAATTCTCTGCCACAGAAGGTAGTTGAGGCCAGTTCATTGGTTATATTTAAGAGGGCGTTAGATGTGGCACTTGTGGCTAAAGGGATCAGGGGGTATGGAGAGAAGGCAGGAACGGGATACTGAGTTGGATGATCAGCCATGATCACATTGAATGGCAGTGCAGGCTCGAAGGGCCGAATGGCCTCGTCCTGCACCTATTTTCTATGTTTCTCTATGTTTCACGATCAACACTCGAACCTGGCCTTTGCCGCTCTTTTTAGATCTCTGTTTCCTCCGTTATATCTTGGTTTTCTACATGCATTTCATAAACAAAAGACGGAAAATGTTATGTTCAATGTACGATGCGGACGCAAGTTTAGATACATCATTTGCATTATCATTTGTTTCGCTTTTATATAATTTATCAGTTTCTAAATGCTGGAAATCTGAAATAAAGACAACATTGCAGAAAAATGTATCATGGTAACGTAATTGAAATGAGCGGAAAAGATTGAGTTAATGTGTCAGATTTCAAAAAATATTGATATAACTTCAAAAAAATTCAATTTTTGGATGAAATTTGGAGTAATAATGATGGTTTCAAAATAACATGTTTTTAAGTTGGCTTAAATTGATTTTTTTTGTAGTTATATCAATATTTTTTCAATCTTTTTCCATTTTGTAACTCCAATATGAAATAAAAATGAGGCATTCATGGTGGTCCTTTATCTGTAGGTTTTTGCATACGATCACTGTTTCTGGTCGATGGATGAGTCTGTTAAGGAGAAGTATGCAGGTAAGTTGCTGTTATAAAGTTCAGTTTTACAGTTGTATGGGTTGAGAGATTCATTTATAACGGAACCAAGGCAGTAACGTTTGGTTTTCTTACTGAAACTTTATCACTTTACTACCATTCATGCCCTCCATGGAGGTTCCATGTTATAAACAGAAATGGGCCAGTGATCACAAAGAACATTCAAGTACTTACTAGCAGTCATATTATGAGTTACTTGCTCTCTAAGTCGATTAAGTTTGAGTTTTTACCTATTCCTCATTAGATTTCTTAAGTTAATGGAGTTCCAGATAGACTTGGTGAAGTCTGAAGAAGGGTCTCGACCCGAAACGTCACCTATCTCCTTCGCTCCTTAGAAGCTGCTGCACCCGCTGAGTTTCTCCAGCTTTTTGTGTAACCTTCCAGATAGACTTCTTCTTCTTCTTTCGTGTGGCGTGCACAGCCTAAAGTTGTTGGACAACTTGTTCTATTTGATCTTCCGTTTGTGCACGTCGAGTTGATTGCATTAGTTGAAACAGGGCGGACCACGTGAAGGTTGCAATCTTCACGTGGTGAAGATACACTTCAGTCCCATTCTCCCCTCATTTCTCTGTAGTCCTGCAATTTGTTCTTTTTTACATGTCCACCAATTTCCCTTTGATTCTTCACTCATTTACACTAACGCGGTAATTTGCAGATGGCCACTTAACCCATCAGGATGTCTTTGGGATTGGCAGGCAAGGCAGGACACCTGGCAGACACCCAAGTGGTTACACAAAGAATGTGCAAAGCCCATTCCAACACACCTGAGGTCAGAAACACATCTGAGTTTCTGGAGCTGAGGCAGCAGTGTTGCTTGCTGTGCCATTGTACCATCCGGCAAAAAACAAAATACTATAGATGCTGGAAATGTGAAATGAAAAGTAAAATATTTGTACCAATCAAGTAAAGGCAGCCTTTTTGCAGAGAGAATTATAATTAATGTTTCGCTTGTCAATCTTTAATTCTACTCTGATGACTCTTGACCTCCAGAGTATTTCCAGTGTTTTCAGTTTTAATCTATTGCTGGATATTGTGGTTATTTTCTGGTTTGTGATGGTGGCACATCCTTAAACTCCAGCTGCAATTCCCTCTGAAAATGTTTAGTTCCTTTTTGAGTTTGAAAATACTTTTTTTTTCCCATCTTTGTTCAAAATGCAATAACATGTTGAGTTACATGTTCATAATTTGCACCAATCCATGAGAAGCAAATGATGGTGGTATTTTAGCAAAGCCCATTTCAGGCAGGAACCAGCATTTGTGTATTTACCATTGGACATCAGTAGATAATATATCATCACAGAAACATAAATTCACCCACACACAATTAACAAACAATTCCAGATGCTGGATCTCTGAAGGGATGACAATTGGATTAAATCATGTCTCTGTAGAGTAATAGAATTAAAGATATATTTTAATTAAGGAGCACACAAACAGGTCCTTTGGTCAACCTTACCCATGTCGTTTGCATACTGGTCTTTTCCCATTTGTCTGCATTTGATCCATTGCCTTCTAAATTCTTCTTACCCAGAAATCTGTATAAATGTCTTTGAAAAGTTGTACTTTGATATTTTTCTCTGGCAGGTCATTTCAGATATGGCTACCCAATTAGTGGAAAAAATGTCCCTGGGGTCCCTCTTAAAACTTTCCTCAATCAACTTAAGCGAACGCCCTCTAGTTTTAGAATCCTTTACCCTCAGGGGAGAAAAACTAAGAATGTTCATGTTGCTCATGTCCCTCTTGTACACCTCAATAAGGTCCCCCCTCAGCTGCCTATGCTCTAAAGGCAAAGGTTCCAGTCTATCTAACAGTCTCCCTATAACTCAAGCCTGCAACCCCACGTAACACCTGCTAAGTCTTGTCTACACCCTTTACAACTTAATGTCATCCTCCCTGAAGCTGGGTGACCTCAGCTGCACGTAGTACTCCAAGTGTGGTCTCATCACCACTTGTGTAGTTGCATCATTATGTGCCAAATTTGGGTAATGTGCCAGATGCTTCCTCTGCTACTTTGTCCACCTGCTTGGCCGCTTTTAGCTAACCATTACCGTTACTTGGGTTAAAGTGAAGGGGATCTCCTAAATGTACATCGATAGTACTTTACAAGTTGCCCAGTCTGATTTCAATGGGTGAAAGTCATGGGTTCCTGGCACTGTGTAGTTCTCTGGAGGGGCTGCAGGAACAGATCCAGTGTTCTGATGGAAGGTCACCAACCTGAAATATTCAGTATTTTTCTCACTCCATAAATGTTGCCTGATCTGTTAAATATTTGGGCTCGATAACCTTATTCCCCACCTTGGGGGAGATAAGGTTATATTCTTGCACCATTGAGCGTGGCTAGGAAAGAGGAGGGTAGAGGTATGGAAAAGAAAAACGTACCACATGGCCCACAAGCCATGCTGACTTGGCAGTTCTTCATGAGGGCTGAAACGCCCATCCAGCTGCTGTCAAACCTGTAGAGTTGGTTAAATCAATGACTGCCGGCCTGATTCAAATGTTTGATTTGTCATATCACCTCCTTGGAGCTGGTTGGCTAGCTGTCTTCTATTCTCTGTGTCTCACACCCAACCCTGTTAAATGTGAAAATGGACATATGGATCAGTTTTCAGAATTATTAGAATGATCATATCAGGCCTTAACCCTAACTCCTTTGCGAATACTAAAACATTAATGTTTCAGTTCAGTGCCTTGTCATCTTTTGAGTTATTGTACAACGTGCTTGCTTATATTTCCACGCATTCCACAGAATGTTTGCCTTGCTTTTTTTTGTCTTTGTCTTAAATCATTGTCCATTTAGAAATATTCAGTTACTCTCTATGTTTTATTTAATTCTTACCCACCAGGTCAAGATATGGTGTTTAAATGCCTTGGTGAAAGTTTGCTACACAATGCCTTCCAAGGATACAATGCTTGTATATTTGCTTATGGGCAGACTGGTAAGATGCTGCTAAATGTGTAATTCTTTCCATCAAGTCAGTTTAAAATATATTCTGCAGTGATTATTTTTTATTGAATGACACTAAATCTAATTTAATGGATATTTACGTGATTCTCTAATATATCTCTATCAAGTGGTTTTAATATGAACAACTGCATTTTCATTTTACACTGTTCACATTTACTTTGCTATCAAACAAAGAGACACCGAGTTTATTTATAATGTGCAGTTGATCCTGTTAACTGTCCATATACCTGTTTGATGGTTAGGCTCGGGTAAATCGTACACAATGATGGGTTCAAAAGATAAGCCTGGTTTGATCCCCCGGTTGTGCAGTAAGCTGTTTGAACGGGCGCTGCAAGAAGCAAATGAAGAGCAAAGCTTTGCAGTTGAAGTGTCATTTATGGAAATCTACAATGAGAAAGTCCGGGATTTGCTTGATCCAAAAGGGTAAGTTTTGGGGGAAAAAACACAGTAAATATGCATACATCAGGAATGGGTAGTTTTATACAGAATATCAATCAACAGCTAAAATGCCACACCTAAGCTGGTCCCATTTGCCCATTTTTGGCCCATATCCCTCTAAACCTTTCCGGTCCATGAATCTGTCAAAATGTATTTTAAATGCTGTTATTGTACCTGCCTCAACTACTACTTCTTCCGTAGACACACCACCTTCTGTGTGGAAAAAGCACTAGCCTGCCCAATCTCAGGCACTCGAATCCAGGCAGCATCCTTGTAAATCTTCTCTGCATCCCTATCAGCTTCATTGCATCTTTCCTAATGCAGGGTGACCAAAACTGAACAGAATATTCCAAGTGCGGCCTCAGTAAAGTCTTGCACAACTTGTAACATAATGTCCCAACTTCTGGACTGAATTTCCTGACGAATGAAAACCAGCATGCCAGAAGCCACCTTCATCACCCATCTACCTGCAATGTATATGTGGAATAATGTATTTGTAGTCCTAGATCCCTCTACTCTACAACACTCCCCAGGGCCCTACTGTTCATTGTGAAGGTCCTACCCTGGTTTGACTTTGCAAAATGCAAAACCTCACACTTATCTGCATTAAACTCTGTTAGCCATTACTCAGCCCACTTGCCCCGCTGATCAAAATCCTGCACTATTTTTTTAGATGACTATCTTCGCTGTCGACAATACTGCATATTTTTAGTGTCATCTGCAAACTTGCTATTCATGCCTTAAAAAAGTTGCACCAATTTCATTCTGAGCATTCACACTTCCTCCATGTGGCAAATTTCTATGCTCAGCTGCAGATGTCCCCCTTACTGGCAAGAGATTAAGTTGGGTTTCTTATTTGGATAACAGGATTCTGAGGCATTTACTATCCTGCAATAAAATGACCCTCGCACTACAACAGCAACCTCCCATACATGCACCCATTCCAGTTGATGGGCCAGCTGTACCACGACCATTCCTCTCCAGTGAAGTGCTGTCTTGGCTTACACATCAGTTTCAGTTTCATGCCTGCAAAGATGCTTATTCTGTTTCTTTGACTTTCGCAGCAGAAATCTGACATTTTGTCATTTCTTTGGTACTTAAAATAACGTTTTCTGTACTCACTCCTGGTTTATTGAATCCCCATGAGTATATTGAATGAATTTGTTTTAAATTTCAATAGTGCCAAATAATATTTTAGATACTTTTTCCTTCCCAGAGGTTTTAAGTTATTAATGACTGTTTAAAAGCATTTAAAAATAATTGCATACTATATTGAGGAATCTTATATGGATACTAAGCCACCAACCACTTTCTCCAATGAAATATTAATGATCGTGCACTCACGGGGAGACACAAGGTGGGAGATCATCAGGTGCATTTATTTGCATGGCTGCTCCGTGCTTGTGAGACCAAATCGTATGTTTGAGTATTCTACAGCGTATAGAAAACCAAAGGGAGCAAAACAAAGATGATGTTAAAGATTTTGATATATAGAAAGGAACAAAAAAAAATGAAACCTAGTTAATTGGGAACATCTCTTTGGCCTGACGATGATTGGAGAAAGCAATTATAATTGTTATAACCATATAACAATTACAGCACGGAAACAGGCCTTCTCGGCCCTTCCAGTCCGTGCCGACCATTTATTTTCCCCTAGTCCCATCTACCTGCACTCAGACCATACCCCTCCATTCCCTCCCCGTCCATATACCTATCCACTTTACTTTTAAATGTTAAAATCGATCCTGCCTCCACCACTTCTGCAGGAAGCTCATTCCACACATTCCACCACTCTCTGAGTAAAGAAGTTCCCCCTCATGTTACCCCTAAACTTCTGTCCCTTAATTCTCATGTCATGCCCTCTTGTTTGAATCTTTCCCACCCTCAATGGGAAAAGCTTATCCACGTCAACTCTGTCTATCCCTTTCATCATTTTAAAGACCTTAATCAAGTCCCCCCTTAACCTTCTGCGCTCCGAAGAATAAAGACCTAACTTGTTCAACCTTTCCCTGTAACTTAGTTGCTGGAACCCAGGCAACATTCTAGTAAATCTCCTCTGTACTCTCTCTATTTTGTTGACATGTTGTTAATTATCTTAGAGTCACTTGAGCTACTCTAATTCCATCTAATTCGATCTTTGTCTGCAGCCGGTGACTTGACCCATATGGTATTCTCCACTTGATGTTGGTCACTATTTGCTAGCATGTGAAGTTCTTTTGTGATCATACCTTTGCGGGGAATTGTTTGCCTCCTTTGAGGCTGCTGCAACAGGCTACTTTGTCCAACTTTGATAAGGCCGACTTTTCTTTAATACAATGCCCTCTAGTGTTGGACATTTCCACCCTGGAGGAAAAGGTTCTGACTTTCTACCCTATTTATGCCTCTCATAATTTTATTTACTTCTATTGCTCCCCTCAACCTCTGACATTCCAGATAAACAATCCAAGTTTATCCGACTTCTTCCTGTAGCTAAATCCCTCAAATCCAGGCAGTATTCTGGGAGACCTCCTCTGCACCCTCTCCAAAACCTCCACATCTTTCCTGTAATGAGGCGACCAAAACTGCACGCCCTACACCAAATGCAGCCTAACCAAAGTCCTATAGAGCTGCATCATCGCTTCCTGACCCTTATATTCAATGAGCTATTTCTGTGCTGTATAACGCTACCATCCTGGCCACATACTCATCTCACCACTGCCACCAGGAAGAAGGTACAGGAGCCTGAAAACTGTAACGTCCAGGTTCAGGAACAGCTTCTTCCCCACAGCCATCAGGCTATTAGACACAACGAATAAGCTCTGAGGTAGACAAAAATGCTGAAGAAACTCAGCGGGTGAGGCAGCATCTATGGAGCGAAGGAAATAGGCAACATTTCGGGTAGAAACCCTTTTTCAGACTAAGCTCTGAGCTCTGAACTGCAAAAGACTATATTATTATTTGTTATTTATTGAACATTTTCTTTTTACAGTGTTTACATATTCACATATTCTGTTGTGCTGCAGCAAGTAAGAATTTCATTGTCCTGTCCGGGACATATGACGATAAAACACTCTTGATTCTCTTGATGTTGGTGCCCCTCTAGTTCAGGTGCCACCTGTCCCTCTTGCACAAGTCGCATCTGCCCTATATGAGACCCCAATGGTCTAAAAATCTGAATCACTGTCCCCCCGCACTAACTTCTCAGCCATATCATCTGTCCTATCCTCCTATTGCTATCCTCACTAGTCCATGGCACCTAGAATAATCCAGAGATCACCACCCTTTAGCATTTTAACTTTTGCTTAACTCCCTACTGCAGAACCTCATCCCTTTTCCCACCCATGTCATCTGTGCCGATGTGCACAACGGCTTCTGGCTGATCACCCTCCCTCTTGAGAATGTTTTGCAGCTGCTCTAAGACATCCAGGACCCAGGCATCAGGGAGCCAAACAGATCATCCTGGAGTCCTGTTTGCTGCCACAGAATCTCCAGTCTGCCCCTCTTAACTATCTAGTCTCCTATCACTATTATTCTGCCTGCCTTCACCTTACCCCCCCTGTGCCTCAGAGCCAGGCCCGGTGCCACAGACCTGGCTGCTACTGCGCACCCCTGAACGGGCATCTCCCTCAACAATATCCTGTTTTGCTGGGGAATGGCCACAAGTGAATCCTGAACTATTTTCCTTCTTCCTTCCCTGGCCGACACCCATCTAGTCTCTGTGTGACCACCTCTTGATAGCTCCAATCTATGACTTCCTCTCTCTCCCAGATGAGCCTGAGGTTGTCCAGCTGCAGCTACAATTCCCTGTTGCAGTCTTTAAGGAGATGCACCTGGACTACATCTCCTGCAGATGTAGTCCTTGGGGACAGTGGCCATCTTCTTGACTTCTCGTGCACAGGTCGAACACTCCACTCCACTGGACCAGCTTCCATCCCACCTACACCAGGACCAAGTTGCACTCTGAAACAAACTAAAAGTGACAGACCAAACCTTATTCTGAAATCACCATTCCCGAAGCCTCGTGAGCCAAAGCCTCAATGCCCCACTCTTATTATGTGCACTCCTTCTATGGCCGCTTCACTTTGGCTTGCGTTCCCTTTATTGGCCAATTAGCCAACTTATGAGACTAGCCTTTTTAACTTGCTCCTGTTCTCGCAGGAAAATCCCAACAGCTGAGACCACTAACTAGGATGAGTGGGCATGTTTTCATGTTACACAAGAGCATGATATGTTCAGTATTATATTTTGCATATTGTGCCACTATAATTTGTATTGTCAATGTTATTTAGAACTTTAAAATATTTAAATAGAAAAACCCAAGGCTTAAAATGAAAAAGGAAGAGCTGAATTACAATCATCTGAATGTTTTTACATTTTAATTTATTGTTTTTTATGCCAATAACACAATAATTCATTCTGTTCAAACCTAAACTGTAGTGTTATCATTTTGTCCATCGTCATCTGTTAGAAATGTAGGGAGTTCAGGTTATGTTAGCATAAGCACATTTGAAGCACGTTCTTTACTTGTACAAATTAAGTATCTTCTAGTTATCTTCTATTGTGTTTTGTTTGATTACTTGTTTATGCAGAAGTCGCCACAGCTTGAAGGTGAGAGAACACAATGTCCTTGGTCCTTATGTGGATGGTTTGTCTAAACTGGCTGTGACAAGTTACAAGGTAAGGATGATAATGAAACCCAGTGGAACTCTTTTTATATGTTAGATAAGCAACAGTTTTAAGGTGATGGGACTAAATATCTTTTGGGCAACAATTGAAATGGGTATCAAAGTAAAATGTCTGGCTATTCACTGCCACATCCTGCAGTTAAAATTAAATGCTCAAAGTTGGAAGTCTATACTATTGAATATAGCCTTCCTGCTCCTGCTTTATTCCACTACAACAAGAGATGTGATTTTAGTCAGAGGAAAGACCTAATTTCACCTCTGGTAAATATGATTATTAAATGATATTAACCAGAGGTGCACCATAAACCTTTTTGAATACTTTTGATATTTTATGGTTATGGAAACTTTCACTTACATGATTTGGTCTGGATGACCTTGTACAAGACAGGAGCATAGTAGGAGTGGGCCAGTCAGCCACTTTGGCCCGCTCTGTCATTCTGTAAGACCTTTATGGATCCAGTCTTGGTCTCAATGGCACTTTGCTGCCCCTTCTTATACCTTTATCTCCTTTGCTTTCCAAATGTCGCAACTTTAGGATCCCATTTGCCAACGTTTGGCCCATATCCCTCTGGAGATTTCCTACCTATGTACCTGTCCAAATGAATTTTAAATACTGTTCAAGTACTTGCTTCAACCATCTCCAGTGGCAGCTTGTTCCATATACCCACCACTTCCTCTAAGTAAAAATCGTTGCCCTCAGGTTTGAATTAAATCTTGCCCTTCTCATCGTAAAGCTATGTTTTTTCATTCCCCCAGCCTGGGTAAAAGGCTCTGTGCATTTACCCTATCTATTCCCTTCATGATTTTATACACCTCCAGAAGATCACCCCTCAGCCTCCTGTGCTGCAAGGAAATTTCTAGCTCCTATGCAGCTCAGTCCCTCAAATCCTGGCAACATCCTTGTTGATTGGTTTAATGGATGGATTGAAGCCAGAATTTATTTTATACACTTTTATGGAGGTCAGGGGTCTGATGGGCACCATGAGCAGTTGGCAGCACATACCGGAATTTCACAATCAAGTATGCTGCATTAAAATAACTTGATCATTTTCCAAATATGAAAGAAAATGAACTAGCCTTCTACATGCTGGTGCCAGCAGAACATATTCCAGTATCCTTGGGGCAGGAAAGAACCAGAAGATCATATGTAATTTAAATTGGCAGTAATTCTCATAAAGCATTACATACTCCACCCTACTCATTTGATTATTTTTCTTGATGTTCAGGAAAGTGATTGTGTTCTTGGAACACATGAAGCAGTCATGCATGACTGTGGACATGCATTTCTGAGATCATAGTTGTAGCATGCAGTCAAAAAACAATTAGGAGATTAACAGAATGGCAGGCAGTGGCGAGTGGAGTGCCGCAAGGCTCGGTGTTGGGGTCGCAACTGTTTACCATATATATTAATGATTTGGAAGAGGGAATTAGGAGCAACACTAGCAAGTTTGCGGATGACGCAAAGTTGGGTGGCAGTGTGAACTGTGAAGAGGATGTTAGGAAATTGCAGGGTGACCTGGACAGGCTGAGTGAGTGGGCAGATGCGTGGCAGATGCAGTATAATACAGATAAATGTGAGGTTATCCACTTTGGCGGCAAAAACAAGGGGGCAGATTATTATCTCAATGGGGTTAGGTTAGGTAAGGGGGAGGTAAAGCGAGACCTGGGCGTCCTTGTACACCGGTCACTGAAAGTTGGCTTACAGGTACAGCAGGCAGTGAAGAAAGCTAATGGAATGTTGGCCTTCATAACAAGAGGATTTCAGTATAGGAGTAGAGAGGTTCCTCTGCAGTTGTATAGGGCTCTGGTAAGACCACATCTGGAGTATTGCGTACAGTTTTGGTCTCCTAATTTGAGGAAGGACATCCTTGTGAGTGAGGCAGTGCAGCGTAGGTTCACGAGATTGATCCATGGGATGGCGGGACTGTCATATGAGGAAAGATTGAAAAGACTAGGCTTGTATTCACTGGAGTTTAGAAGGTTGAGGGGGGATCTTATAGAAACATATAAAATTATAAAAGGACTGGCCAAGCTAGATGCAGGAAAAATGTTCCCAATGTTGGGAGAGTCCAGAACCAGGGGTCACAGTCTTAGAATAAAGGGGAGGTCATTTAAGACTGAGGTGAAAAAAAAAGTTTTCACCCAAAGAGTTGTGAATTTGTGGAATTCCCTGCCACAGAGGGCAGTGGAGGCCACGTCACTGGATAGATTTAAGAGAGAGTTGGATAGAGCTCTAGGGGCTAGTGGAGTCAAGGGATATGGGGAGAAGGCAGGCACGGGTTATTGATTGGGGCCGATTAGCCATGATCACAATGAATGGCGGTGCTGGCTCGAATGGCCGAATGGCCTCCTCCTGCACCTATTTTCTATGTTTATATGAGAAGGTATTTGTATGCACACTTAGAATTGGAAAGGGGGGGGGGGAGTAATACTGTGTGGCGAAAAATAAATTTAAAGTAATCTAATTTTTCTTGTCCATCAGGATATTGAATCTTTGATGTCAGAAGGGAACAAGTCCCGAACGGTTGCGGCAACCAATATGAATGAGGAAAGCAGCCGCTCCCATGGAGTATTCAACATTATTCTAACACACACACTATGCGATCTCCAATCTGGGGTGAGGACTTGGATGTTGGTAATGACATAAATTATTTTAGTTCTTCTCGCTCAAGGGGATGTGCATATGTGCTTCGCACCAAACTATCAACAATCAATGTTTAGTTTATTGTCACGTGTACTAAGGTACAGTGAAAACCTTTTGTTGCTTGCTATCCAGTCATCAGAAAGGCAATACGTGATTACAATCGAGCCATTCACAGTGTATAGATACATGATAAGGGATTAACATTTAGTGCAAGGTAAAGCCAGCAAAATCCGATCAAGGATAGTCTGTTTGTGGTAGGATGATTCAGTTGCATGATAACAGCTGGGAAGAAACTGTCCCTGAATCTGGAGGTGTATGTTTTCACACTTCTACACCATTTGCCTGATGGGAGAGGAGAGAAGAGGGAGTGGCCAGGGTGCTACTCGTCTTTGATTATGCTGCTGGTCTTGCCGAGGCAGCGTGAGGTATAAATTGGGTCAATAGAAGTGAGGGTGGTTTGTGTGATGGCCTGGGCTGCCTCCACAATTCACTGTTCCCATACCAAGCTGTGATGCATCCTTATAAAATGCTTTCTATGGTGCATAGAAGTTAAAAGTTGGTGAGAATTGTAGGGGACATACCGAACTTCCTAAGCCTTCTAACGAAGTAGAGGCGCTAATGTGCTTTCTTGGTCGTTGTTTCAATATGTTGGTGTTGTCTGCGAATTTGAATTTGAAAATTTTGAAAATTGAATTGTGTGCGTAGCTGCACAGTCGTGGTTGTACAAGGAGTAAAGAAGGGGACTGAGAACTCATCCTTGTGGAGTACCAGTGTTGAGGATTATCGTAGGGGATGATTTGTCCCCTATCCTCACGGATTGGGGTCTGTTGGTCAGGAAGCGGAGGATCCACTTGCAGAGATGAGTGCTGACACCAAGTCATGTTTGGATGGTATAATGTTGCCAAAGTCAGAGCTGGAGCCTATGTATAGGAATCTGATGTATGTGTCTCTCTTACCCAGGCATTCTAGGGATGAGTGTAGGGCTAGGGTGATGGCATCGTTCGTGGACCTGTAGTGGCGGTAGCCGAACTGCTGGGGATCAAGGCCGCTTGATAGACTGGAGACATCTCCAGTGGCATAACAAGCCTTTCGAAACATTTAAAAAACATTTAAAAAATATATTAATTTTAATAGAAGCAATTGTACAAAGAGAAAGTAATCGACATAACAGTTATACAATTTTCGTACTGCTTTTGTACTAAATCGGAAAAAAAGGAAAAAATGGAAAGAAAGAAGAAAAGAAAAAGAAAATAGAAAATTTCGAGAAAGACACGAAAAAAGGAAAACCCCAGAATTAACGAAGAAGTGAAAGAAGCGGAGATATATCCCACTGCCCTTCCATGCGCCCGCTCACCTGACTCTAGCGTCCGTTTTGAGTTTGTGTTCAACCATTATGTTGTTGAAGAAATTCAATAAAAGGAGACCATATTTTGGAAAATTGATCTGGTTTGTCAGTCAAGACAAGCCTTATTTTTTCTAGATGCAGTGTCTGTGATCCATATCTTCACTGTAGGGACTGTTATCTTTTTGCAGAATTTAAGTATACGTTTTTTCGCAGTTATTAAACCATAGTCAAGGAAGCATCTTTGAGATGTCGTCAGATTAGGGCAGCCCTCTGACATTCCTAATATTATTAGTTTTGAATCTGGCTCCAATTGAATTTTAAGTGTTTTAGAAATTATGTTGACTATTTCCGTCCAGAAGTTTTGTATTTTTTTACAGGATACAAAAGAATGAGTTAGGGTGGCTTCTTGAAAGTGACATTTATCACAGAGAGGAGAAACAGTTGGGTAGATCTTGTTCAATTTGGTCTTTGAGTAGTATAACCTATGCAATACTTGAAATTGTATCAGGCAATGCCTGGCATTTAAAGAACAGTAGTGTATGTATTGTAGGCTTTCCTCCCATATATCGTTCGAAATGGGTGAATCCAGCTCGTCCTCTCATGCTCGCCTATAAATCTCAGAGGGTGGGGTGTCAATATTTAGAAGAGTGTTATAAATGTAAGATATTAACTTGCTTGTATCGGCATGTCTATTCAAACAATCGTCTAATATATCTGGATCCATAAGAGGACAGTCTTGTGTATATGTTTTCACGTAATCTTGGATTTGAAGGTATCTAAAAAAGTTATTGGCATTCAAGTCATATTTCTCCTGTAGTTCTAGAAAAGAAGAGGGTGTCCCCTTCTTATAGGTTGATTCCTAGGTTCTTCCATTGAACAAACAGCACATCTAAAGTAGACGGTTTAAACAAGGGATTATTTGCAATAGGAAGAAGGAGAGACATATTTCTCAATTCAAGACTGAATTTCAGCTGTTTCCAGATAAGGATAGTACTATGTATTATTGGATTTTGCTCATACGTTGACTTATTCAAATGTGTTGGAGATAGGAGGATCGAGCCTATACAAAAAGGCAAACAATCTTCCCTCTCCATTTTTAACCAATTTACATGTTGACATGTATCGTCCAACCAGAAAGTTATATATGTAATATTAGTTGCCCAGTAATAAAAAATAAAATTAGGTAGAGCTAATCCTCCATTTTCTTTGGATTTGCACAAATGTCTTTTGTGTATTCTGTGGGTTTTGTAGTCCCAAATAACGTTAGTGACAATAGAGTCAATTAAAAAAAAAAAAAAGCTTTTAGGAAGATATATTGGTATTGATTGGAATAAGTATAAAAGTTGCGGAAGGAAGATCATCTTTATGGCATTTAATCTACCAATAAGGGAGATAGGAAATGTTTTCCAAAATTGGATGTAGGCATACAATTTAGTGATTAATGGTGGGAAATGTATTTTAAATAAAGAGGAATACTTTCTAGTCACGTAAATTCCAAGATATCTGAACTTTTCAGTAACGATTCTGAAAGGAAATTGTTGGCGTTGAGAAGGGTCTTGTTCTTTTATTGCCATCATTTCACTTTTGTTTCAATCTATTCTGTATCCAGAAAAAGAACCAAATTGTTCTATAATGTTTAAAACATTTGGAATACTAACTTGGGGATTAATAATGTATAAAAGTACATCATCTGCATATAATGAAATTTTATTGGAGGTATATTCAAAACATTTCATGATGGTGGCTGTCAAGGCCACTGGACGGTAGTCATTTAGGCATGAGATCTTGCTTTTCTTTGGACAATGGTCACCGGGCAGGTGGCAAAATGGGGGGAAATTAGTGTTAAATAAATAAAGAGATGGCTCCTGAAAGGCCAGAGGATGGTCAGGAGAAAAGCATGTTCCCCCCTACACTAGTCCCACCTGCCTGCATTTGGCCTATATCCTTCTAAATCTATCCTATCCATGTCCAAATGGTTTTTTTTAAGCTGTGATTGTACCCATCTCAACTATCTCCTCTGGCAGTTTGTTTCACAAACCAACCACCCGTAAGGGTGAAATCACCGTAGAGCCATTTTTGACCTGATTCCAATCATCTTTCCGTAGACCTTGGGTGAGAAGGTGAGCAAACTGAGCCTGGTGGACCTGGCAGGTAGCGAGAGAGCAGCAAAGACAGGAGCTGCTGGGGATCGACTAAAGGAAGGAAGTAACATTAACAAGTGAGTTACTGATGAGTTTACTTCTGTTAATCCAATCACTGACATGCTTCTAAAATGGCACTGTAGCAACATTACAAGGAATGTTTTGCAGCAAATGTTATCATCGAACAACATTATTATTGCTAAACATAAGTAGGTTATTTAAATACAAAAAATTGCTTTAACAATGTGTTGCATTGTAACTTTCATCTGGTCCCATGTAGCATCCTTAACGTCTACTTGTAATGAATGGGAATCTACTCATTTTTCAACTCTTTTTGAAAACAATTTAAACTTCGTATTTGACTTGGAACCTTGAATTTGATGTATTCCTTGCCTGAGCTTTACTTTTTAAAATGATATTAAATATTCTGCCTGTAAAGTCATCTATACATAACTAAAACTCAGATCTTGTTATCTTCCGATTTGTGCTGTTTTTCTGTTTGCGCGAAAACGGTACACGATAGCGCTACCATTTTTTCACCAGCTCACTCACCGTTCTGTGCAGTGAGTGCACCAAGTTTTGTTCCAATCGGTGGCATAATGTAAAAGTTAGCGAGGTTTAAAAATCTTAAAAAACGCGCATGCGCAGATCGATCTCCTCTCCTGCCAGTCAGCGCCACGCGGATTAGTCTCTTCTCCTGTCACTCCCCGGGACGGCACGCTCCTTCCTGCACCATCACGTCTTTACTAGAGCTGAGGGACGCTCTGGATGGTCGGCGGAGGTCTCGAACTGGACACAGTTCTCGGAGGGACCAGAAGTGACCCGGCCCGGCCTGGCTTGACGCAGCCCCGCCCGGCGTGGAGTCGGAGACGTCTCCGATGTCGCCAAATGGAAAGCGGAGATTCTGATCCCGGCGGAGAACGACCAGCGACAACCGCCCACTGTGAGCCCCCATTGCACCGCCAGCTCCAGCCCCTTCCCCTCTGGTCCCCCTCGCTGGCTCTTGCCCCCTCCCCCATGATACCCCCGTCTTCCCATGGCTCCTCCCCTGTTTTTTCTCCGAACTCTCTCCCCCTGCCCACACACCCCGCTCCCCCCACAGCCACCCCTACCCCCACAACCCCCTCCCCCCACAGCCACCCCTACCCCCACAACCCCCTCCCCCCACAACACCTGCCCACAAACCGCCCCGTCCACACACACTCTCCCCCCACAACCCCCCTGCCCATGCTCCCCCTCCCCCCACAGAAGAAGAGGAGGGGGAGGGAGTGCTGGGGGATGAGGGGAAATGAGCCACGCCTGCGCAGTTAGGGTGAGTGGTGGAATATTGCGTTGGGGGAACGGGTTGCGTTGGGGAACAGGTGAGTGGTGGAATATTGCATTGGGGAATGGGTTGTGTTGGGGGGCCGGGCCTCCAGTGTGACTGGGATTAAAGGGTCCCACTTGGTTTAGTTTATGTTTAAATCCCTCTCTTAAACGTATCTTTGGCTGCTGTGCTTTTTGATTATCATGGTTTTGTTTTGAAGGCACTTGTTTGATTAATCATTGCCTATTTCTTTACCTGCTACTCATAGCTGGAAATTATTTCATTGCCCCTAACCCAAATCTGTATTTGCCTTATTTGAATTTCCCCTTTGATTTTATCTTTTCTGTAAATCTGGATTACGACATCTCTTGTTGATAATGCAGCTCCCTATCAATTATGAGAAGCCTATTGATGTGTGAAACCTTTCTGACTCATCACTTGTCCATCTTCTATTTATATTTGTTTCTTGTAAGTGATTCATGGCCATTTCACAGTGGAGAAAGGAGGCAACTAGCCAGAAGGTTAAGCAGATTTGTTTGAAATGAAATCGCAGTCGAGGTGAAAAGCGTTGATCTTTGAAAATGGGAAGGAGGTTGCCAGGGAAGACACTGGAGAGGACAACAACCTGAAGGCTGAATAGGAAAAGGCCAATGACAGAAGTCACATTTAATCATAGAAGCAACAATATCTTATACTTTTAAAGTGGAAAATGTCCCACCAACATTACTGATGTAATGTGACAAAATGGAAACCTAAGACATGGGGGTTACGTTGGATGTTGGTTTTAAAGAAGAATGGACAGATAAATAACATTTCCCAAGGATCCGTGTAAATTGAGCATAGACCTTTGGGTAGTGGAGGGATGAAGAAAGAGGAAAGAGAGACAAAACATTACAGAGAAGGCAAGGGATGAGACTTTTAAATTGGGGTCGTTAGGAATTTCGGGGCAACATGGACTACGAAATAGGATCGAGTTTGAAAGCTGGCATTTTATCAGGTTCTGGTTTTACTTGTGAAATAATCAAGCCTGTTACTTAAGGAAGATTATTAGACAATAATGAGCGGCACTTGGTGCAGCCAGTAGTGCATTGCCTCACGGTGCTGGAGACAATTCATTCCGGATCTTGGTGCATTCATCCCGATTCATGTATATTGTGACTGTGACTGTATATTGCTTCTAGTGTTTAAGAGAGTCAATGAATCTGGGAGGAGATGACGAACAGGTGGTGATGGTTGGTGAAGACTTGGTTGGCTGAAGGGCCCATTCATGTGTCGCATCTCCCAATAGAAATGTGTGATGAGCTTGCTAGATCAGCACAGGAACAGGCACTTCAGCCCACCAAATCTGCAGCTATCCCCGCACTTTAACCCAAGCCTACATATACTAGGGACAATTTACACATATACCAAGTATACAAACCCAAGCCAATTAACCTACAAACCTGTGCTTCTTTGGAGTATGGGAGGAAACTAAAGATCTCAAAGAAAATCCACGCAGTCACGGAGAGAATGTACAAAGTCCTTACAGGCAGGACCCGTAGTCGGGATTGAACCCGGGTCTCTGTCGATGTAAGGCAGCAACTCTACCGCTGCGCCACTGTGCCGTACTCTATTCTTCTTCTTCTTCTTCTTCTTCTTCTTCTTTCGTGTGGCGTGCACAGCCTAAAGTTGTTGGACAACTTGTTCTATTTGATCTTCCGTTTGTGCACGTCGAGTTGATTGCATTAGTCGAAACAGGGCGGACCACGTGAAGGTTGCAATCTCCCACCCCGCTCTATTGTTGACCAACATTAGCATCAGTTTGCACCACTAGAAATGACAGTCAAAGGCTCCTTATTGATAATGTTCTTCGTGCTGACATTTTTTTTCAGATCCTTAACAACTCTCGGTCTGGTAATCTCTGCTCTGGCGGATCAGGCTGCTGGTAAAAATAAGAACAAGTTTGTTCCCTACAGGGATTCTGTACTGACCTGGCTACTCAAGGTAAACTGAGAGTTTATAACTGGGCACTGCTTCTCAATGTAATGAAGACACAAACAGCTCGCAGCTGCTAGGAATCTGTATTGTACCAGGATTTGTACCTGATTCTCTGTATAAGGAGTGTTTGAATACAGAGTGGCTAAACAGTTGTTCAAGGTGCAGGAGAGTTATGATGAGATTGATCTAATTAGCCTACGTCTTTTTAAAATTCTGAACCAACTCTGGGTGTTGGGGCACAGGATGAGAAGTGGAGGGAAAGAGGTAAATATATGATACAGCAATCCCTCTGTTCACATCTTGTGCTGAGAAGATTTGAAATGAGCTGCTGTATTCTTACTATTATATTGAATGGAATGTGAAAATAAATATATAAATTAAATGATGGGGGAAGCAATGAGCGTATAGTCATAGGACTGGTGCGAAACCCTATTTATAGTTAACTTTGCCAGAGGGTAGACTTAGAATGTGGACAAATATCATGTGTCAGTTGTTAGTCACACAGACTGCTGTGGAGGCCAAGTTATTGAGTATTTTTAAAGTGGAGATTTATAGGTTCTTGATTAGTGAGAGCACCCAAGGTTATGGAGAGAAGGCAGGCGAATGGGATTGAGAGTGAAAAATAGATCAGCCATGATGATCCAAATGATGTAATTCTGCTCCAATGTCTTATGGCCTTGTTTGGTAATCCTGAAAAAGTAATAGTCACACAGCACGGAAACAGGCCCTTCGGCCCAACCATGCTGACCAAAATGCCCCATTAAAGCCAGTCCCATTTACTCATGTCTGACCCATATCCCTCTGAACCGTTCCTATCCAAATGTGCTATACTTGTACTAGCTGAGCAGCTAATCTCATTGAAGAATTCCCATGGTCAGTAAATTGGAAGCTAAAGGCTCTAATTAATTATTTTTTATTACATTCTACAGGGAGCAAAATTGAACACTGAGACACACTTGTATAAATCAATTACATTAAAAAATATATACATGTTGAAATAATTGAGGGAATTAGATTCTTAATTAAAAATTGTGTAATTTAGGCAAAAATGTGGTTTGCCAGCAAGTGTGGCTTAGAATACCATTCCACATTTTAAAAACTCCATTACATTGTGTTCAACGTAATGTAATAACTGCAGGGTTTTTTCTAATAGTTCTTGAAAATTGAAGTCCACAAGTTTTGACTGATTACTTGAGAGAAAGCTGCACAACATTCACTATAGGAACAAGGAATCACTAACAAAAAACGCTGGATTTCTGCATTTAACCACACATACCATTCACTCTGAAAACTGCTGTCAGATTTTCTTCATTAGAACATTGAATACTGATAATCTGATTGTTTAAATTGTAAATCTGGGACTTTTTGAAATAAGCCTTTCAATAGTTGTTATTCCTGCTCCCCAACAAATAATCATTCCACATTTAACCATGAAATTGATTTGACCAAGGAGGTAAATGGGACATACTAATCCATCCACACTTTGTTCATGTACACACATCTTGTGGTGCACTTCATTGCCTGGTGATCAAAATTATAATTTTTGTATTTGCTGATCATCTTTGCACCCCTTTCATGGAGTCATAGAATCATACAGCATGGAAACAGGCCCTTTGGCCCTTTCCCTCTGTTTCCCCCTTTCCTGCCATTAGCTTTGTCTGATACAGACCACTCTCATCTCAAGTCATTTTTTTTTGTATGCGTGTTGTGAACCATCAAGTTATTTATATTTCACAAGTGCAGAAATATATCCTTAAAACCTTTAAGAAGCAATTCATATTCAGAAGCCAGTGTTCGTTTCTATGTTAATATGTGAACTCATTGTGGAGAGTTAAGCTTTAACTGTATCTTTACACACTTCATTTCAATGTAGGACAGTCTTGGTGGAAATAGCAAAACAGCAATGATTGCAACGGTCAGCCCTGCCGCCGACAATTACAACGAGACGTTGTCGACTCTGAGGTACGCCGACAGAGCCAAAAATATAATTAATCACGCTGTGGTGAATGAAGATCCTAACGCCCGGATCATCCGAGAGCTCCGTGAGGAAGTAGATAAACTGCGGGAACAACTCTCCAGAGCTGAGGTACGGTGTAGCTAGGAATCCTCGATTTTATGCATTTGCGAGGAATAGTTTGACTGCTTTGCAGAGGACTTTGAAGTAGATGTAACTGTGGAAGTGACTGGCACTATTTCAGGTATTTCACTAAATATTAGATGCAGAGAATATTGTGTTACAGAATGCTTCTCATCAGAAGGCATTTGACCGATCCAGATATCACAATTAGTTCAAGCACTTGGATGCATGGTATTCAGTTATTTACATCTGCTAAGATCCCAGGTATAAATCGTAGCTTGAGTTGATTGGCAAAATTATTTTAATTGAGTGATTGGAATGCTGTGGATAGAATAGGAAAGGGGAATTCCTGGGCTCCAGTGACACCTGCTGGCAAATGTTTGCATTCACTTTTGGATTACGGTATTCAGTTTGGTGTAAATTGGATTGTCAAATATTTGTTAAGTGATAACTCAATGCAAGGTCCTTTTATTTTTCAACTTGACGCTAACAACTTTCCCACAGTGTGAAAAACATTAACAAAATGCATCGAATCTAATTGAAGAGGTAATTTAGAAAATCTTTGTCTCAATGATTTTTGATGCCATCAATATCTAAACATAGAAACAGAGAAAATAGGTGCAGGAGTAGCCCATTCGGCCCTTCGAGCCTGCACCGCCATTCAATATGATCATGGCTGATCATCCAACTCAGTATCCTGTACCTGCCTTCTCTCCATACCCCCTGATCCCTTTAGCCACAAGGGCCACATCTAACTCCTTCTTAAATATAGCCAATGAAGTGGCCTCTACTACCTTCTGTGGCAGAGAATTCCAGCGATTCATCACTCTCTGTGTGAAAAATGTTTTTCTCATCTCGGTCCTAAAATATTTCCCCCTTATCCTTAAACTGTGACCCCTTGTCCTGGACTTTCCCAACATCGGGAACAATCTTCCTGCATCTAGCCTGTCCAACCCCTTAAGAATGTTGTAAGTTTCTATAAGATCCCCCCTCAATCTTCTAAATTCTAGCGAGTACATTAGATAATAGATAACAAAAAGTTTTTTCTCACCTCAGTCTTAAATGACCTCCCCTTTATTCTAAGACTGTGGCCCCTGGTTCTGGACTTCCCCAATGGATGCTCCTTTTTCCGCTACGCATTTCTATAGAATTTTCTATGTTCCAATGAAATATCCAGAGAGTATAAATGCAATCTGTTTAATCCCTCCTCGTACATCAGTTGCACATCCCAAAAATCAATTTGGCAGAGCATGATGCAGTTCTGGTTGCAAAACTGCAGGAAGTATGTGATTGTAGATTGTATTGCAGGCGATGCAGAGATTCACCAGGATGTTGCCTGGGTTGAAACATCAAGATGCTCAATTAAATATGGAGTGAACACTTTGCAGGACAGCTCTGAGCCTGCATCCAGTTATCAGCCACTTCTATTCTCTAACTTGACCTTTGCTATTGCTCTCGTGATGGAGATGCAAGATTATGTTAATCGCGAGGAACAGCATCTCATCTTCCTGTAGGACATGTTTAGTAGATCCAATATTGAATTTAACAATTTGGGGAACCCATTCTATAATTTCGCCCTCCACAGATGTGACTGTACTTTCTATCTAGTTTTATTTCCTCTTCTGTCTCCAACTGTGGTTTTAAAGTGATTGTTACCATCAGAACTTTGATCTGAGCTCAATCGCAATCACAATAATACTTTATTCGCCAAGTATGTTTTGCAACATACGAGGAATTTCATTTGCCAAGTCAGTCATACAAATAAAAAGCAACAGAACATACAAAATACATTTTAACATAAACATCCACCACAGTGACTCTTCCACATTCCTCACTGATGGAAGGCAAAAAAAAAAAGTTCAATCTCGTGTTTGCTCTCAGGGACCACAGTCTTAGAATAAAGGGGAGGTCATTTAAGACTGAGGTGAAAAAAAACTTTTTCACCCAGAGAGTTGTCAATTTATGGAATTCCCTGCCACAGAGGGCAGAGGAGGCCAAATCCTGGCAACATCCTCGAACCCTCCGTTGACGGGACAATCTTGATTCCCGTAGCCGGCGAGGGGCCCTCCACATTGGGGCGATCAGCTCCTGCATCGGGTCAATGTCAGCTCCGGCATCGGACCCACGTCTGGGCTGGTCGTGCCTATGTTCGTTGGAGCTCTCGACTAGACTCTCCCGAGACTGCGAGCTCGCGATGGTAAAGTCCGCAGGCCCCAGGCAAGGGATCGACTCCGATGTTAAGTCCATGCTCTTCGGGGGCTCTCAAAGTCAGCCCAAGGAGGCCTCTAGCTCCATCGATGGTAGGCCGCAGAGCGACCGGAGACACGATCCGGAAAGTAATCGCATCTCCGGCAAGATAATAACGCACTAAAAATTAACAAAAAGATATGGAAAAACAGACAGACTGTTGGCGGGGCTGCCAATCGTTCGCCGCCCCTGGTGGCGTCATAAGTCATAGAGTCATAGAGTGATACAGTGTGGAAACAGGCCCTTCGTCCCAACTTGCCCACACCGCCAACAATGTCCCAGCTACACTAGTCTCACATGCCTGCGCTTGGTCCATATCCCTCCAAACCTGTCCCATCCATGTACCTGTCTAACTGTTCTTTAACGATGGGATAGTCCCAGCCTCAACTACCTCCTCTGGCTGCTTGTTCCATACACCCACCACCCTTTATGTGGAAAAAGTTACCCCTCGGATTCCTATAAAATCTTTTCCCTTCACCTTGAACCAATGTCTGGTTCGCAATTCCCCTACTCTGGGCAAAAAACTCTGTGAATCTACCCGATCTATTCCTCTCATGATTTTGTACACCTCTATTAGATCCCCCCTCATCCTCCTGCGCTCTATGGAATAGAGACCCAGCCTACTCAACCTCTCCCTATAGCTCACACCCTCTAGTCCTGGCAACATATTTCCTTGTAAATCTTTTCTGCACCATTTCAAACTTGACAATATTCTTTCCTATAACATAATGCCCAGAACTGAACATCATATTCTGAAGAAGGGTTTCGACCCGAAACGTTGCCTATTTCCTTCGCTCCATAGATGCTGCCTCCACCGCTGAGTTTCTCCAGCATTTTTGGCTACCTACAATATTCTAAATGCGGTCTCACCAACGTCTTATACAACTGCAACAAGACCTCCCAACTTCTATACTTGATACTCTGACTGATGAAGGCCAAAGTGCCAAAAGCCATTTTAACCAATTCTTTCCACTTCTCAAACTTTAAACACTTATTTTCTCACTTTTCCAGTTCTGGAGAAGTGTCTGGCCCGAAACATTAATTCTTCGGCTCCCTAAAGATAATGCTTGACCTGCTGAATATTAATATTTTCTGTTTTTATCTTGGATTTATTGCTCTGATATTCCTGTGTATTTTGACAGGATAGATGCAAGGTTCTAAAACTAAGGATAACATTCCCAAAGTAAGACTATGACCATTTAGGACTTGTGAATACATGGAATTTTCTACCCAGAAGTGTATTAAAGCCAGGGATTTGGAGATTTTTGCTTATCCTGGGATTTGTGGGATATGGGGTTAGTGCAGGAAAGTGGTGCTGAGATAGAATATCACTCTTCATCTAAATGAATGGCATAAAATGCTGAGTGCTCCATGCCTGTGTTTATTTCTCACGTTCTTGTCAAATCTTTGTAACAAATTCAATTGGCCTTTCTGTACCAGGCAATGAAATCTCCAGAGTTGAAGGATCGTTTGGAAGAGTCTGAAAAACTAATTCAAGAAATGACAGTAACCTGGGAAGACAAACTGAGGAAAACAGAAGCCTTTGCACAAGTATGTTATGAAGTATTACCTTCCTTTGAGTGCATTGATGAACTCTACAATGAAACATAATCCGAGTATTTGATTCAATGGGTGTTTGTATCCTGTCTAGACTGATGAGATCAGGATGCATTAACCTGATTTGCCGTGTTAAATGCTTCTCCTGATAGTTGTGGATTACTCAGATGATCAAAGGTTCAAAGGTTCAAAGGTTATTTTATTGGTCACATACACCAATTGGTGTAGTGAAATGTTTCTTGCCAATGCAGCACATAAAAAAAGAATACTGACATATCACTAATAAAGAGATTTAAACATAAAAAAACATCCCCCCACAATGGTTCCCATTATGAGGGAAGGCACAATGTACAAGATACAAGATACATTTATTTGTCACGCGTGCCAATTGGCACAGTGAAATGAAATCACCATGCAGCCATACAATAAAAATAAAGAACAAATAAAGAAAGTTGATTGAATTCGACATAAACCATCCCCACACACCAGGATCAAAATCTCCTACTGTGAGGGAAGGCACCAAAGTCAGTCTCTTCCTCAGATGTTCCCCACTGTTCACCTATGGTCGGGTCCTCCCCGAGCCCTTCACAGTCGTCGCTCCGGGCGGCCCGATGTTCTGGCCCCCTCACCGGGGTGATGGACGTCCGATGTCGGGGCTGGGGGACGTCCTCAGCGGCCTGGACCCCGAGTCGGCCCCCTCCTACCGGAGTCTGCGGCTCCCAAAGTCCGCAGGGAGCGCCGGGTGCCTCGGCAAAGGGCCCCAGGACTCCACGAAGATGTTCAGCGCCGCCCGCGTTGGAATCTCTCCCCAAACCAGAGCTCCACGATGTTGGAGCAGCAGCCCAACGCTGCGGAGCTCCAAACGGCGACCCAGGTAGGCATTGCCCGCTCCGCGGTGACTCCAGCGCCACGCTGCCGCTATTGCAGCCCTGGTCCGGTTCCTGGTCCCCGGCAGGAAAGGCCGCTCCGATCCGGGAGGTAGGCCGCGAGGAGGGGGGGCGAGCACGCGACTCGGAGAAATAGTCGCGTCCCCAGCAAGAAGTGACGGGGAAACAGTTTCCCCCTTACCCCGCCCCCCTCCCCCACATATAAAAGTTAAAGATTCTCCCTAAAACAAACTTTAAACTGACTAAAAACTAAAAAAAAGATGGAAAAATAAACGCGCTGCAGGCAGAGGCCGCTGTCAGTGCAGCGCCCCTAGTTGTCCCGTCCTCAACCCATGTCCACCCATAGTCAGGCCTATAGAGGCCTCCGCAGTCGCCTTCACGGAGGCCCGATATTCCAGGCCGTTCTCGCCAGGTGATGGTGCTCTGGCGTCGGAAGAATCCTCTCAGCGGCTTGGGACACCTGGAACGGTCGCTTCCTTACCGGAGTCCGCGGCTTCCAAAGCCAACAAGGCCGCGCTGAATGGAGCTCCCAACTGGCGATCTTGCCGAGAGATCCCAGGCTCCGATGTTGAAGTCAGCGCCGCAGCTGGCCGCTCCACAGACCCCACAGCTCCGCGATGTTTTTTGTCGCTGGTCTTAAGCTCACCGGAGCTCCAGCGCGGCGACCCAGGCAAGGCATCGCCCGCTCCGCGATGGCGCTCCAGCGCTGCGCCGCTGCCGAAGCCGAGGTTCTGGGCGGTCTCCTCAGGAAACGCCGCTCCAGGCCCGCTGGTAGGCCGCGAGGATGGGTCGAAAGTGCAGCCCGGAGAAAAGCTGCCTCTCCCACCAGGTAGGGATCAGGAAAAGTAGTTTCCCCCTTCCCCCCCCACATAAAAAAGAATAGAACTCCAAAAACAAAACGCTAACTTACTAAAAATAAACAAAAGAGTGAAAAACAAACAGCTGCAGGCTGGGCAGCCTTACCATACATGGATGGCGCCCCCTATCGAGACATTGTTTTCTTTGGGTTTTTAGGTTTAGAGATGGTGCATTTCTAAGATTCTAAGATCACATTTTGGAGGTTTTCTCTTTTTTTTTAATATTAATTTCCTAATCCAAGTTGCAGTTGACCTGTTCAGTTTCTTTTGTATCTTCAGTCAATGACAGACACACTATTGTGTTGAACTTGTTATTAATTGCAAGACAGTCAATAATCTAATCAATGAGTTTAGATAAGACCTTTTTTTGTTGTCTGAATCTTTAGTCAGTAACTGGCTTATAATTCTGCACAATTATCTGATACTCTTTACACTGCTTTTAGCAAATTATAGCTTGTAAATGAATGATGATAATGTAACTAAATTTGATCGTAATCATTCAGGGGTCAGTGTCCATGAGGATCCATTTAATTCACAGGAACAGTGACTTGAGTCTTGTCAGTTACTTCCTTTCTCTTCAGAAGAAGAATCACTAGTATGCCCAGTCGGAGACTATGTAAATGGATCACATCATCTGTCTGTATTACAGGAACGTCAAAAACAGCTTGAGAGTCTTGGCATTTCTCTTCAGTCCTCGGGAATCAAAGTTGGGGATGACAAGTGTTTCTTGGTGAATCTGAATGCAGACCCAGCCTTAAATGAACTGCTTGTTTACTACTTAAAGGTAATATTCCTTGCTGACATTGTGACTTCTGTAATTCCATTTCTGACTCTATTTAGGCTCTTTGTGTTTCTTCTGAGGCAATTCTTTGGGATTGAGGATGACTAGATTCAACTCCAGTTTTGAGGAGTGAAAGATACCTGAATTTGTTTTAAATTTAGGGGCCATTGTACACCAACTAACCCATGGGTTTGACAGTGTGTCTTGGTCCGAAGGCAAGGAGATTGAAGCCATCTTAGCACTTGTGTACATGCAAGCTTGTGCCCACACTCTTCTTCAAACCACTTCCTTCCAATTTTCCCAGCCCCTTCCTGATCCCCTCCCTTTGTCAGCCTCTCCTTCCTCAGACTTCCTCCCTCTTTCCCTCTTCCCCTTTCTACTTCCCTCCTAATACAGCACTACATACATGCTAACCAGCAAAATACACAGGGATCTTGAACCAATGGATAAGACTGAAGCTCTATATCCTTCATGCATATGGTGCCACCTTTTTCTTCATCCCTTTTATCACTTACACTTTTCTGCATTCCTTTCTGTTACTGTCCTTATTTTGTTCCGTCCTTCCTTTCTGGAATATCTTAACACTAAAAGATCTAAGATGGCGCCCAACCCTGGTGACCATTTATGTACTAGTCACAGAAGTGGATCTTCAATCATGCATTACAATCCCTCCACTCTTTTAAATCTCTACTCCAACTACAACATGTCTTACTATATTCACGTTATTCCCTTTATAATGTATCTGTGCACTGTGAATGGTTTGATTGTGATCATGTTTTGTCTTTCCGCTGACTGGTAGCGCGCAACAAAAGCTTTTCACTGTACCACGATACACGTGACAATAAACGAAACAACTCTGTTTCTCTCTGTATCTGACCTAAATATTCCATCATCTTCAGTTTTTATTTTAAATTCATAGAGCTCTTCGTTGCCACATGCACAGCTAATGATAGGACACTCTCGCTCATGGTGTTTCTAATACTTTCTGAATTACTGATTGAAGGATGCTGGTAGCCCACTGCGATCTTGCTGTATTCTGGACATTGAATCTCAAACTTGAGTATAGTTTTGATTGCATACTTCCCGGTAGCAATGAAGTAAGGTGCAGCAGTTGTCTGATTCTAGTTTTGCCTAACTTTTTTTGGCTCGTATGCTGAAACCAGTAATACTTCTCTAATGAAAGACTGAAAACTGAACATAGATTTTCTTTTTTCTACAGCATGATGCATTTATCTATGCAGAGCTATTTATGAATTATTACATTGGTCCAGCATTTTGTAAAATGGTGCTTTTATCACTTAAAAATGGTGTGATTTTCCAACATTATTATTGTACACATTTCTTAAGCTTCCTAAAACAATTCTGTTTTCTCCTAGGTGGGACAACTAGGGAAAAATGTAGACAGTAATATAGAGATAAAACTTTGTAGAATTTTTTGGAGAGTATTCCATTCACCTTTTTTGTTTTTGACCTTTCCTCCAACTTGCAGCTATAAAATTTGTGCAAAGAGTCTTCTCTCTGCTTTGTCTCCAGAAGTACTGCATTGTCGATTCTGGTTCAGAACAATTTGTACATTATCATGACTATATAAATAATTCTGTTCGTTATTATATTTAGTAAATTTTACAGCACAAAAGGAAGTTTGTCAGCTCATCATGCCTGTGCAACTCTTTGAAAGAACCAACTAGAAGAGTCTCGACCCGAAACATCGCCTATCTCCTTCGCTCCTTAGATGCTGCTGCGCCCGCTGAGTTTCTCCAGCTTTTTGTGTACCCTCGATTCTCCAGCATCTGCAGTTCCGTCTTTAACACATAGATAGTTCCACATCCTTGCTCCTTTCCTTGAAATTTTGCCTCCCAAGTATTTCTTCAAGGAAGTTTGTATTAAAACAATTTCCAGTATCTTTTAAACTATTTGTAATGACTTGTAAGTGTTCCGTTTGTTGAAAAGAATATTGAATATGAACTTTTTTATTTGTTTGGCAGAATCACACACTCATTGGCTCTGATGATTCCCAGGATATTCAGCTCTGTGGAATGGGAATACTTCCAGAACATTGTATCATTGATATTTCTCCAGAGAGACGAGTTATTCTCGCACCAAAACAAAACACTAGGTGACATTTTTGAATAATCGTCCTTAATTGATTAATAATTAACTTTTCTAATCCTTATTTCTAGTTTGAAAGTATGTGCTTAACTGTTGTACCTTGAACCAAATCCAACTAAGTGAATTCCTTCAGCAATTTGTTGCAAGGTTTACCATCCATTGAAGTCCTCGCAGGTGAGCACTAGTGATTTTGCTCACCTCATTTAGCAGTAGCTACGGAGAGAGAGAAACGGTTAATGTTTCGGTTCAATGACCTTTTATCAGAGCCGAGAAAAGTTAGAAACTATATTAGTTCAAAGTTGCGTATGAGGAGGTGAGAGGCGGAAGGAACAAAGGGCAAGTTCTGTGAAGAGGGCGGAGACCAGATGAAGTGGTCATGGTGCTAATTAGGAGATGGCGATAAAGGTATGTATGGAGGTGGCAGTAAATGTGCGGAAGTGGTGACTGGATAAAATACAAGAGAAAAAGTACCAAAGGCTCGAGATGTAAGTAAAACAACTGGAAAAGCTGATCATCAAAAATTGTTGAATTCAATGTTGAGTCCTGGGTCACACTGGAAGATGTTATACTGTCTCTTGAGTTTACATTGAATTTCATTGAGGAGGTGAATGCCCAAAGACGCAAGCCATGGCAGTAGTGAGATGGTGAATTATTGACAGGCCACTGGAAACTTGCAGATTAAATTGAGGTGTTCTGCTATGTGGTTACTCAAATAGTGTTTAGTTTTCCCTAGTGTAGAGGGAATGATTATATTCATCACCCACAATGTTTCCACAATGCCTGGTTCAGTCGCCCGTTTGCTAAAACTTGGTTTCTTTCACTTCTCACAGTACTGATGTTATTGACTTGAAGTTGTTGCTCCCTCCACAAATTAATATTTGGCAGTTTTATTTTAGGACTTAAAGTCTGCAGTATTTTCATTTAGGATATTGACATTACACAGCTTCTGTATTCTTATTAACACATGAACAAAAAAATGCCATCAATACCCTAAAGTGACCACGTTCTTTGAAGCCCAGGAAAGTATGTCCAAAAGAGAATTGAGTTACCATAAACAGGTGTTTAGCTTAAGAATTGTAGTCATTTGAGGGATATTGTAGCAAGAATCTTTAATTTTCTTTTTTCAGCCGAAGTATGCTTTCCTGGAAGTTGCAAATTGCTGTTGAAAAATCCACTGCCATGTCTATTATCAAAGTATATTCATTTCTCGGAGCAGTAAAATAGCAGTGTCATGTTGTATTGCAATAGATACTGTAAGTCTCGTGTGGGTGATGACTAGTTGCAGAGCATTCCCTGCATTCTTTCTGTGTTGTTCATTCCGATCGCCTACAGTTACATTTTTTTTGTATGAACCTTCCTGTTGCAAGGAACTTGGCTTAGTTCATTTATTCACTTGTGCTTTTGCAATACCACTGGTTGTATCTTTTTATTTCTCTTCCCAGAACATTTGTGAATGGTTCCCTATTAACCAGTCCTACACAGCTTCATCACGGCGATCGAATCCTCTGGGGTAACAACCATTTCTTCAGGTAAATTTGAACGAAGTACCTTAATTCGTTCAACCAGTTCTGTATTTGTGTACAAACTTATCATTGAGCAAGGTTTTAGTTTGTGTTCTGTGCAGTGCAATAACTCAAGTACTGTGGAAAATGTTTACAATATTCTTTGATTGACCCTCAGGTCTGAGGGTGGCTTGGTTCCACTGCAGCTTTATAGGTTCTCAGTTGATGATGAGTTCCTTTGGAGGATCTGCTGACGTTACTCAGGTGGTGTGGGTGAAGCTTCAAGGATGATTTGAAGTACTGTTTTCCCTTGGTTTTCATGTGCTCCCAGTGGGGAGACTGGTTGGTGCCATAGACTTTCCTTATGCTTGTCCAGGGAACTTGACTTGGGGATACAATTGGTACTAAGGTTGATGCATTTGTTTAGCCGTGCTCCAAATATATTTTTGAAGTATTTCCTCTAGACTGCTGGGCTTTGTTTTCCATTATGCAGCTCTGAGAAGGGATACTTATTCCAGGAGTCCAGTGACGAAAATGCAAAAAATAAGGCCCAACTCAATAGCGTTCATTGATCATGATCAGAGACTTGTTTAAGAAAGAACTGCAGATGCTAGAAAAATCAAAGGTAGACAAAAAAGACTTGATGTTTAGGATTTCGTCCTTGAGAGTTCATTGACATTGATATATGCATCCTTCCATTGATATATGCATACATCCTTGCAGAGGTAACGTTGGTGTAAACCCAATATTTTGAGGTGTGTTCTGTAATTTACCTATGTCTGTACTGCATAATGAGGGTTTGAACTACCGCTTGCCAAACTGTGAGCTTGGTTTGTGTTGCTGGTTATCAAATATTCTTATCCTTAGCTGAATGAGTACCCTATTGCGCATAGAAGCCTTATGGTGCAGCTGCAAAATTGGTGCAGCTTCACAATTCCAGGGTCCAGTGCTGACCTTGTGTGCTGCATATAGTTTGCATGTTCTCTCTGTGACCACGTGGGTTTACTTCAGGTGCTCCAGTTTCCTCCCACATCTCAAAGAGATGTTTGGGCCATTTGGAAGAGTGGGCTGAAAGATGGCAGATGGAGTTTAATGCTGATAAGTGTGAGGTGCTACATCTTGGCAGGACAAATCAAAATAGGACGTACATGGTAAATGGTAGGGAATTGAGGAATGCTGTGGAACAGAGGGATCTAGGAATAACTATGCATAGTTCCCTGAAGGTGGAATCGCATGTAGATAGGGTGGTAAAGAAAGCTTTTGGTATGCTGGCCTTTATAAATCAGAGCATTGAATATAGGAGTAGGGAAGTAGTGTTAAAATTGTACAAGGCATTGGTGAGACCAATTCTGGAGTATGGTGTACAATTTTGGTCGCCTAATTATAGGAAGGATGTCAACAAAATAGAGAGAGTACAGAGGAGATTTACTAGAATGTTGCCTGGGTTCCAGCAACTAAGTTACAGAGAAAGGTTGAACAAGTTAGGTCTTTATTCTTTGGAGCGCAGAAGGTTAAGGGGGGACTTGATTGAGGTCTTTAAAATGATGAAAGGGATAGGCAGAGTTGACGTGGATAAGCTTTTCCTATTAAGGGTAGGGAAGATTCAAACAAGAGGGCATGACATGAGAATTAAGGGACAGAAGTTTAGGGGTAACATGAGGGGGAACTTCTTTACTCAGAGAGTGGTGGCTGTGTGGAATGAGCTTCCAGCAGAAGTGGTGGAGGCAAGAACGAATTTAATATTTAAAAGTAAAGTGGATAGGTATATGGACGGGAAGGGAATGGAGGGGTATGGTCTGAGTGCAGGTAGATGGGACTAGGGGAAAATAAATGTTCGGCACGGATTGGAAGGGCTGAGAGGGCCAGTTTCCGTGCTGTAATTGATATATGGTTACATGTGCAAGTCCATAGGTTGATTGACAAGTAAAGTGACACAAATGTATGTGGGTTGTAACTATATTGGGAATGCAGGGAGAAAAAGTTACAGGGACAATTGAATGGGATTGCTCTATGAGCTGACATTGACTTGATGAACTGAATGGTCTCCTGCATTGTAAGAAAATGTGGAAATATACTGCATAGCTGAACCAATTATAAATTTCATGATTAAACATGTATGTTAATTATTAGTAGTGAGCAAGTGGATTTTGCTAGCCTGGGTGGACACTCTTTTCTGTTATTGCATAAGACAGTGGATAAGCATCATCACATTCCAAAGCCTTTGTGAAACCTGTCCAACAGCATTCTGCAAAATTCCAACTAATTGTAATGAGGACAAGGTATGACTACTGTCTTCCATTTCCAATTAATAATACCTGCCTGAAGACGAGTAACAGCTGCCAATCCAACACCTTGAGAGTTGAAATTTCTAAAGCCTTTTGTAACTTCCTCACAGCAAATTTGTGAAGTTATTTCTATTCTTTATAGAATTAATCTGCCGAAAACAAAGCCATTGCAAGAAGACGAGGGACAGGACAATTCCATGAAGCAAAGTTCCAGTAGCGAGCAACTGGATGGGGATGGCGACAGTGCAAGCGATGGCTCCAGTGAGAATAATTACAGCTTTGAGTTTGCACAGATGGAGGTCACGATGAAAGCCCTTGGAAACAATGGTGGGAAGAGAGTACTTATTTGCTTGCTCAAATCAAGTTGCTAAATTGTAGAGATAGTTTAGTACATGTCTCATAGTATTATATGATATAAGGCTAATGGCATGATTTATTTCATTGACAGATGCAATGCAATCGGTGCTGCAGAGGTTGGAACAGCAACACCAGGAGGAGAAGCGCTCTGCACTTGAACAACAGCGCCTCATGTACGAGCGGGAACTGGAGCAGTTACGCAGGCGTTTGTCCCCTGAGAAACATTACCGTAGTATGGAGCGCCTCTCATTCAATTCCCCCAGCACTCAGCAGCGGCTTCGCCTGTGGACAGAGGAGAGGTGGGTCATTGTCACGATAAAGGTTCAAAGTCAAAGTCAAAAGAGTTTATTGTCATGTGTCCCTGACAGGACAATGAAAATCTTTCTTTGCTTCAGCACAACAGAACATAGAAGGCATTGACTACAATTCTATACGTAAATACACCCATTAATTAATAAATTAATAAAGTGCAAATAACAGATGGATGGATATTAATGTTCAGAGTTCCGAGCCAAGTTTAATAGCCTGATGGCTGTGGGGAAGTAGCTATTCCTAAACCGGGTTGTTGCAGTCTTCAGGCTCCTGTACCTTCTACCCGAAGGTAGCAGGGAGATGAGTGTGTGGCCAGGGTGGTGTGGGTCCTTGATGATGCTGCCAGCCTTTTTGAGGCAGCAACTGCGATAAATCCCCTCGATGGAAGGAAGGTCGGAGCCGATGATGAACTGGGCAGTGTTTACTACTTTTTGTAGTCTTTTCCTCTCCAGGGCACTCAAATTGCCGAACCAAGCCACGGTGCAACTGGTCAGCAAGCTCTCTACTGTGCACCTGTAGAAGTTAGAGAGAGTCCTCCTTGACAGACCAACTCTCCGTAATCTTCTCAGGAAGTAGAGGCGCTGATGAGCTTTCATAATAATTGCATCTGTGTTCTCGGACCAGGAAAGATCTTCACAGATGTGCACGCCCAGGAATTTGAAGCTCTTGACCCTTTCAACCATCGACCCGTTGATATAAACAGGTTCCTGCCTTGAGGTGTGGTTTTATAACAATGCTGAATCCTATAGATTCCTATCTACTGTTACCCTTGAATGTATCCTGGAATTATGTAAGGGCAACGTAAATTGCCTCAGTATTTGTGATTTGCATACATTTCCACCCAGTGGAAAGGCCAGAATGGTATGGCAGTTAATCAAGGAGCAGCACTTATTTCTTTACATTGTTCTGATTCGTACAGAGAGGCAATGCTGAATCACAGTCTCATGAAGTTGCAGGAGCAGATCGCCAAGGCTAATCTTTATGTTCGTGAGGCAAATTTCATTGCTGAAGAGATGGAGAAGAAGACAGAGTATCAGGTGACTCTGCAGATTCCAGCATCTAACCTTGATGCTAACCGAAAGGTAAACATTTAATATGCTTCAATTTTACTTAACACTGGAAGATGAATATTTCCTCTAGTCAGTTTTTCTAATATTCTCATGTGGAACAATGACCATATTTCACTAGTATTTAATTGGCTACCAAACACTTTAGGATGTCTTGTGAGAGACAGTTGAAAAGATGTGATATGAATGCACGTTAATTAAATTACTGAGAGCTTAAAAATAGCCTGTGGTTGATGACATTTTACTTTGTTCAGTGCAGTGATATTAAGCAATATATCCGAAGAACCCGTTTTAAAAAATATAGATATTTGGATATTCTCGCTCATGGATGTTGAGTCGTTGATGATTGGAGGGGGCAACACTGCTCGGAGGGAACAAAACCTCCGAGTTACCTTGCCTCTGAGGGATATTGTGTGAGCAGTGGCATTGTGGTACTTTATCGTAGTGAGGAAAGGTCGGGTTACATCTCGGGGAGAGAAGCTGAAGAATGTAGTGGGCAATTATTTGATGAACAGTTGATGAGTGATTTGATGTGAATAAGATCCATCAAGAAAGAGCAATTGGCAACAGATGCAGAGCAGGTTCAATGCCAGAGTCAGGAAGCTGGATGTAGATATGTTACAAAATTCTGAGATTTAAAAAATCGAGCCTGTAATTTATCCCATCAGATAAAGCATAAAACAAACTTTAATATGATACCTAATACCTCACTGTCATATCTTCAGTATTAAAAGCGTTATGGTCATTTTCAGACTCGGAAACTAGCATCTTGTTCCCTATTGCTTTTCCATTGACTTAACACAAAAGCTGTGATCGAGGACAGTCAAAAGCCCATAACTTTCTTAAAAATTAAGAGAACTGAATGAAATTTTCAGTTACTATAGATTGAAGCATTCTGAAACAAATATGAAACATCTTACGTGGATGACCTGAAATTAAAGCATATAATTAGCTAGTTACCTAATTGTAGCTAATTACAAAATTGACCGTTGTGGCGGAAATAGTAATAAACACCAAGACTGCCTTGAAAATTCAGAAATGTGATAGTCTCAAGATCAGAACTTGCAGAATGTTTGTAACGAATCCATAGGAGGCCATAGGAGTCAGTGGATATATCGTAGCAGCTGGTTATGCCAGCCATAGGTACTTGGGGCTATTTATTTTACTCGTGGACATTTTTCATCAGCGTCCCGACTTACCTGATGCCCCGAGTACCTATGGCTGGCATAACGAGCTGCTACGATACATCCACGGACTCCTACGGACTCGTTACGAACATTCTGCGAGTTTGAAACCTTGGGAGAATTCGTGAATAACTCAGGAGAATTCGTGACTAACTCGGGAAAGTGGGACAGGCCCTTTAGTCCTTCAAAGAAATGCTTGAGTGGTCTTTTTTAATGTTCTGTTTCATTTCAATTGTCAGACTCTGTACTAGAGAACTAAACCAGAACAGAATTATTCTTTATGCAGCTTAAATTGGGCAAGATAAATGAAATTTCAGCATGTTAGTCTTGTACTGCTGCAATGATCTATTTTTTCATCAACAGCGAGATTCCATTCTGAGTGAACCTGCGATTCAGGTACGGCGAAAAGGCAAAGGCAAACAGATCTGGTCACTGGAGAAGCTTGAAAACCGGCTAATTGACATGCGTGAGCTTTACCAGGAATGGAAAGACTGTGATGAGGACAATCCTGTAAGCAGAAAATTTGTACTTGTTTTACTTTGGAATGTGAGAATGCACAGGCTGCTGCCACTGTGAGGGATTCAGTGTGAGCAGAGACATTGTAACACTTTATTGCAGTGAGGAAAGGTTGGGTTAGATCTCGGGAGAGAAGCTGATGAATGAAATGGGGAATTATTTAATTAATGAACGTCTAGCCCAAAAACATGTCAGGGAGCCTTTCTGATCTTACCACAGCCTTATGGGGTTGGGGGGTGTATTTGCCATACTTCCGTGCAATTCCAGGCCCAAGCCCCTTTGAAGTTGTTAAATGTGAGAGGGGGGGGGGGGGGGGGGGGAGGAAAAAAAATAATAATAATAATAAAAAATAAAAATATTTAAAAAATCACAAAAAAAAGTTGTTAAATGTGAGCTAAATGTTCTCCTGCCTTGCTCAACTTAGTGTAAATTAAAAAAAAATGAAGCATTACTATTGTGTGAAGGATCCTGAAGAACCATATGGCGATGCTGCATGTGAAATTTCCATGTAGATTTTACGCAACATCACCTGAGATGTTAATTTAGGTATCTTAATTTCACTCTTCCCTCGTTTTAAGCAGTTGAGTGCGCAAAGACCAAACTCAACAAGTGAAAACCAGGTAAAAGGGTACGTTCAGTGCCGCAGCTAAAAACAGATTGGCGGTTGTAAGTTGTGTCTCGTGTGGAGGGGGGTAGTGGCATCTGGGGGAGGGTTGCTGGCAGCTAATGTAAATGTAGGCAAGAATAAAATTGGATTGATTTAAAAAGGTGGTTGGTGCAGATAAGCCAAAGAACCTGTTTCCATGCTGATTGACTCTTGTTACTTCATCCATCCCGAAGCTTAATAGAAACATAGAAACATAGAAAATAGGTGCAGGAGGAGGCCATTCGGCCCTTCAAGCCAGCACCGCCATTCAATATGATCATGGCTGATTGTCCGCTATCAATAACCCGTGCCTGCTTCTCCCCATATCCCTTGACTCCAGTAACCCCTAGAGCTCTATCCAACTCTCTCTTAAATCCAACCAGTGATTTGGCCTCCACTGCCCTCTGTGGCAGGGAATTCCATAAATTCATAACTCTCAGGGTAAAAAAGTTTTTTCTCAGCTCAGTCTTAAATGACCCCCCCCCCCGTTGGTCCATGATGGTCCACTAGGGGCGCTGCACTGACAGCAGCCTCTGCCTGCAGCCCGTTTGTTTTTCCCCTTTTTTTTCCCTAGTCCGTTAAAAGTCTGTTTTTTGGGGAATCTTTAACTTTTATATGTGGGGAAGGGGGGCAGGGTAAGGGGGAAACTGTTTCCCAGTCGCTTCCTGGCGGGGACGCGACTATTTCTCCGAGTTGCGTCCTCGCCCCCCCCCCTCGCGGCCTACCTTCTGGATCGGAGCGGCCTTTCCTGCTGGGGACTGGGAACCGGACCAGAGCTGCAACGGCGGCGGCGGCGCTGGAGTCACCACGGAGCGGGCGATGCCTACCTGGGTTGCCGTTGGAGCTCCAGAGCATTGGGCCGCTGCTCCAACATCGTGGAGCTCTGGTTGGGAGAGCTCCCAACGCGGGCGGCGCTGAACTCCGTTAAGTCGTGGGGCCCTTTGCTGAGGGCCTCCAGCGTTGTGTCTCCACCCGGCGCGCCCTGCGGACTTTGGGAGCCGCGGACTCCGGTAGGAGGGGGCCGACTCAGGGTCCAGGCCGCTGAGGACGTCCACCAGCCCCGACGTCGGACTTACATCACCCCGGGGAGCGGGCCTGAACATCGGGCCGCCCGGAGCGGCGACAACGGAGGGCTGGGGGAGGCCCTGACCACGGGTGAACATTGGGGAACATCGGAAAGAGACTGACTTTGGTGCCTTCCCTCACGGTGGGAAACTTTGATCCTGCTGTGAGGGGATGTTTTATGTTGAATTTCTATCTACTCTGTGTTGTGTTCTTTATTTTTGGCTGTACGATGACTTCATTTCACTGTGCCAATTGGCACATGTGACAAATAAAATCTATCTGTATCTGTATCTTTATTCTAAGACTGTGGCCCCTGGTTCTGGACTCACCCAACAGTGGGAACATTTTTCCTGCATCTAGTTTGTCCAGTCCTTTTATAATTTTATATGTTTCTATTCATCCTTCTAAACTCCAGTGAATACAAGCCTAGTCTTTTCAATCTTTCCTCATATGACAGTCCCGCCATCCCAGGGATCAATCTCGTGAACCTATTCTGCACTGCCTCAATCACAAGGATGTCCTTCCTCAAATTAGGAGACCAAAACTGTACACAATACTCCAGATTTCTTTAATTTCTTTATCAAATTCTGTGAGACTTCCGCTGGCCTCATGTATTTGTGAAAGGACTAATTTATGTTCCCAGTTTTATGTTGTTAAACAATTTCCCAAAGTTTGATCTGCTTCATGTAAGGTTGAACGTTTAATGGTCAGTAAAGAATTAATCTGTCCCCTAACTAATTTACTAAGAATGGAAAGTAATTTTAATGTTGATGATTCCTCTGATAATTCCCCAATATCTTTGTAATTAATTGCTCTAACGATATGAGAACTTTATTTGACTGGCCAATTTGCATTGTAGAATTTAAGCTTACAACCTTGTAACTTGGAGGAAGGTGTGTACCAGTTGAACCAGCTGACAAACTGTGGTGGAAGGAGGGAAGGGTCTCTTTTGTCTCTTTGTCCCATAGAAAGAAACCTTCAAGGGTAGCTTGCGGACAATTTGAGCAACCCAGACAAAAAATGGAAGTCTGAAGAAGGGTCTCGACCTGGAACGTCACCCATTCCTTCTCTCCAGAGATGTTGCCTGTCCCTCTGAGTTACTCCAGCATTTTGTGTCTATCTTCTAGTTAGATGCTCCTTGTATATTTGACAGCAGCTTGAGATAAATTAGCATTCTTCACTAATGTATTGACAAAGGTGTAATTTCAAACTCTTTTTCCCTCCAAGCTTTTCTGGAGAGAAATTTCACAGCAGTTGCGAGGGCTGTGATGGGTATTTCTATTTTATGACTTCAACTTAAGGGCCTGTCCCACTTTCACGACCTAATTCACGACCTCTGCCGAGTTTGCCCTTGACTCATACTCGCAGCATGGTCGTCACAAGGTCGTAGGAGGTCGTAGGTAGGTCATAGGTGGGTTGTGATGCTAGTCATAGGTACTCGTGGGATCAAGTAGGTCGGGGCGTTTTTCTAGCCTGATGAAAAATGTCCACGAGTAAAAAAGGTCGTGAATTATGTCGTGAAAGTGGGACAGGCCCTTTATCAGGCTTTGAACCCAACATTGTGACTTCTATTCACATCTGTGTTCATGGTTGTGCCTATTCATTTACTTCTGGTATCAACCATCTGCTGAAGATTGTGAGCTATAATCTTCCATATTGGTAGAGCCCACATTGCATCATGAAGTTATTTCCAAGGAATTATGGAAAATAATATGAGCCAAAAGATTTTTACTTCCTAAATCGCTCCTTCTCTGGCTTTTTGTCCTTAAAGTGTTTTGTAGAGTTTGGTCAACTGTCTAATTTTTCTCATTGTGTGTGTGTGTGTGTCTGATTTTGAGATATATTCCTTCTGTCAAGTGCATTGGGATGTTTTATTACATGAAAGGAATTATGTAAATACATATTGCAATTCTGTGGGTAGAGGATGTTGGGATTACACGGGTCACTCAATATTTCTTCTTATTTCAGACTTTCACATAATAGCTTTTTTTGTAACACTTTCAAGGCATTAACGATTCCAAATATAATTTGTTGATCATATTCAGCTGGTGGAAGGAATCAGTTAACTGATTTGACCAGCTGTATATTGACTATTTTGACCAGCTGTATCTCTGTCTGGTTTGGGGACTGTAAAGCCTCTGACTGGAAGTCCGTGCAGAGAGTGGTGAGGACAGCGGAAAAAATCATCGGGACCTCTCTCCCCTCAATCGGGGATATTGCGACCAAACGTTGCGTGTCCAAGGCCAGCAGTATTATAAAAGACCCCACACTTCTCCATCACGGACTGTTCACTCTGCTGCCCTCGGGCAAAAGATATCGTAGCATAAGGAGCAGGACATCAAGGTTCTGCAACAGCTTCTTCCCACGAGCCATCAGACTCCTGAATGCCATGTAATGGGCTGCCACCATTGTCTATTTATCCTTTTAATCCATTTTTATCCATGTCTATCCTTCTGTTAATTATCGTGTTGCACAGGGAGCCAAATGCAACGTAATTTCGTTTGGAACTGCATATATCGATGTATTTCTAAATGACAATAAAGTTTGTTTGACTTGACCTGACTTGAACTGTGTTCATGGACTGTTGATTAACTGATGTTGTATGCATTTTTCCAGATGATGCGGTCTTACTTCAAGCGAGCCGACCCATTTTTCGACGAACAGGAAAACCACAGTTTGATCGGGGTTGCAAACGTATTCTTGGAGTTGCTGTTTCACGATGTTAAATTACAATATGCAGTACCCATAATTAATCAGAAGGGGGAGGTAGGTAACATGCAGATGTCATTGGAAACTATTGCTAGTCCATTTTGTACAGGGATTCCACCTGGTGTTGAGTCTACAAATGTTAATGGCAATGAGAATCTGTTGATTGCGGTGTGATGAAATGCTCTCCTTTTATCGAACTGGTATAGGAATGGGTCCTTCGGCCCACCATGTTAATAATAATAATAATAATATCTTTTATTGTCATTACACATAAGTGCAACGAGATTTGGTTTGCAACTTCGAGATTTCAGTTAGCAACCCCCGGCACATGTTTGTGCCGACCATGATGCCAATCTAAACTAATGCCATCTGAATGCACGTGGTCTGTAGCCCTCTTTGCCCTGCCTGTTCATGTGTCTGAATGCCTCTAAAACATTGTCATAATGTTTGCTTCCACCACCTCCCGAGGCAATATGTTGCAGGTACCTACCACTCTGGGTAAAACAAAAGTGCTTGCCTCACAAATCTCCTTAAATGTTTCCACCTCGTATTAAAGCTGTGCCCTCTCATTTTTGCAAATTTCCACCAAGATTTCTATTCCGGTTTCGAGATACCAGCGTTATAAAAAGCCACTAAACTTAAGGCCATTGAAGTATGTGGGCCTGCTTCTATGCTGTACAACTCCAGATTAGGCAATTGGAAGGAAGTCTGTTGGTACCTGAAAAGATATGGTGGCATTTCGGACCAAAATCCTTCACTAGACAGTGTGTCTTGCCAAAAATATTATTAATTTTATCCTTTTGAAATGGCAAATGGCCTATTGTGTACTTAATTTTTACATCAAGTTTTCACCATGCGTTGTGTTGCCTATTTATATCAGTGGATCATTTTGTTACATTTTGAATTGGAGCGCAGTTTTACTTTTAGCCTGGTACACATTTTTACAGTTAAATGGAGGAATGGCTTTGGTACCTCTTTAGTGTAACTGATTACATGGAGCATTCCAAGATGGATTCTTAGAGCAGCTTGTAATGGAGCCGACCAGAGAAAAGGCAATTCTGGATTTAGTGTTGTCCAATGAACCAGACTTGATAAGAGACCTCGAGGTAAAGGACCCGCTTGGAATTAGTGATCATAATATGATTAGTTTTAATCTGCAATTTGAGAAGGAGAAGTTTCAATCGGAAGTATCAGTGATGCTGTTGAACAAAGGGAACTATGAAGGCATGAGAGAGGAGCTGGCCAAGGTAGACTGGAAAGGGATACTAGCAGGAATGATGGTGGAACAGCAATGGCAGGAATTTCTGGGCATAATCCAGAAGACACAGGATAATTTCATTCCAAAAAGGAAGAAAGATTCTCAGGGGAGTAGGAGGCAGCCGTGGATAACAAGAGAAGTTAGGGATAGCGTAAAACTAAAAGAAAAGATGTATAACGCCGCAAAGAGTAGCCGGAAGCCAGAGGATTGGGAAACTTTCATAGGACAACAGAAGAAACAAAACGGGCAATACGGGCTGAAAGCCTTTGATAAGGTCCCGCAAGGGGGACTGGTGACTAAAATTAGAGCACATGGTTTTGGGGGTAGGGTGTTGACGTGGATAGGAAATTGGTTGGCAGACAGGAAGCAAAGAATAGGAGTGAATTGATCCTTTTCAGAATGGCAGGCAGTGGCGAGTGGAGTGCCGCAAGGCTCGGTGTTGGGGCCGCAACTGTTTACTATATATATTAATGATTTGGAAGAGGGAATTAGGAGCAACACTAGCAAGTTTGCGAATGACACATAGCTGGGTGGCAGTGTGAACTGTGAAGAGGATGTTAGGAGGTTGCAGGGTGACCTGGACAGGTTGAGTGAGTGGGCAGATGCGTGGCAGGTGCAGTATAATATAGATAAATGTGAGGTTATCCACTTTGGCGGCAAAAACAAGGGGGCAGATTATTATCTCAATGGGGGTGCACAAAATGCTGGAGAAACTCAGTGGGTGCAGCAGCATCTATGGAGCGAGGGAGACTGGCAACGTTTCGGGCCGAAACCCTTCTTCAATGGGGTTAGGTTAGGTAAGGGGGAGGTACAGCGAGACCTGAGTGTCCTTGTACACCGGTCACTGAAAGCTGGCGTGCAGGTACAACAGGCAGTGAAGAAAGCTAATGGAATGTTGGCCTTCATAACAAGAGGATTTCAGTATTTGTCTTTTTTTAAGGTTGCAGGACGTCTGCATGTAGAAGTGGTGCGAACAAGTGGTGACTTCAACGATCACATTGCTGGTGGAGATGATGCATTGGATGACGGAAATGAAAGTGAATTGCAGGAGAAGGACGTGTCACAAAATTTCACCTGCAGAGTACGTGTCACTCAGTGCATGCTTTCCAGTCTGCGGCTGTGAATCACTTCTTATGGGACATTGCAGTCTGAACATTGATTGAGAACTGTATTGTAGGTGAAGCAATTACTACTGCTGTAACAAAATGAAGAACCAGAGTAAATTCCATTACGCATCCACTTGCTCCACTTTGGAAAACTAACTTTCATGATTGGACAACCCTTATCTACCCTTGGATTACTTATTAATATTGTCACGGAGGTTGGTCAAGTTGAAAATACAGAGTGTTGTATAGTAAACACACTAGGTTTGCTCAGACAGTGGGGGGAGGCAGAATATAAATAATTCAATCATGGGTTTATTACACAGCAACCAGAGACCATTTAGATCTTCACCATTCAGTGGATGCGAGTGTGTGAGCTATAATCTACTTCCATTTGCCCTCTTTGCTTGTTCCTCTTAATTCTCTGACAAGATTTTTGTGATAACTATCTGGTGTACACTTAGGCATTTGAAATCTGCACTCACCTTTGATTAAGTGAATAATCTTATTCACCGACAGGAAGATCAAGAAGAAATGTGGATCTGATCAGGAAGCATGCAATTTCTTATTGCTTCCTTCGCACTCCCTTTTCAAAATAATCACAGTTTAATTAAAGTTTTTTTACTGCCTGTCATACTCTAATGCCCAGACTCCATATGGGTTAAAGAATTTCTTGATCAATAGGCTTTTTGGCCTGTGTGTACTATTTGCTTATGCATCCTCTTATCAGTTATGTACTGGTTGATGTTATTTTGCAAACCATTGTCGATCCTCTATCTTTGAATATGTATGCTAAATAAGTATAACAGTGAACATCCAAATTTATATGATTCTGCGACTACTTTTCTCCACCAGATAAAAATTCTTCAAGCCACAGGCTTGCCTCGACATTTGTCAAACTTTGTTTTCTGCCAATACACCTTCTGGGAAGTGGCAGATCCAATCATGGTTGCACCAGAGGTGGATCCATCCTCTTCAACCCCTACGGGCAAAGATCCAGAGTGCATGGTGGTTTTTGACCACTGTAAGGTAAGAGGCTCATTGGACTCTAATTCACATCTTGGTTTTATTGGGGAGTTTTAAGGTTGAAAAAAAAATTATTTGAATTTGAGTTTAGTTTGAGTTTAGCGGAAAGACCATACATGATTACAATTGGGCCATGCCGTGAACAAGGTGCATGGCAAAGGGAATAACGCGTAGTGCAAGGTAAGGTCCGATCAAAGATAGTCCGAGGGTTTCCAATGAGGTAGGAAGTAGATTCAGGACTGCTCTCTAGTTGTTGTTGGTAAGATTTATTTTGCTGTGGATTTTGAAAATCCCACTGACCTATCGATACTTTGCTGGGAAACGGATATGGATTGGAGAGATTTCCTCATATTTACAGTTAATATCAATTGTGATACATTTGCTTCCTCATGCAAAATCATAGTTCTTTGGAGGGTACATATCAGCGGAAACCATTGGCATCAAAACATTGACGCACCATCTAGAATGCTGTAATTGTGCAGCAAGACCGTGACCATCTGGAGGAAATGAGTTGGTGTTTTCAGTGTAATCCTATACTAAATACTGTGCAGCACCAGAAATAGAAACTTGTCTTTTTCAATTATACTTAAATACCACTATACTGCTGGCTATTTTTATTCACTTTATTTTTAAACTACATTTGTGATTTTATTTTTTATCAGTTGATCACTGTTAAAAACACACGCTCTGAGTTTGTCTGAAAAGTTGTCTGCCCTGTTGGCACATTACATGAATGCATAATTACTTTCTGTTGCATTTTATCAGGAATTCTCAGTCAATGTTTCTGAGGATCTGTTGGAATATCTCTCTGAAGGGGCATTGGCATTCCAAGTCTATGGACATAAATCATGTGATCCTCGAAAAACCTATTCCATATGGGACTTGGGAATAATACAAGCCAAAACACGATCCCTGCGGGACAGGTGATTATTTTGGATTTAACTATCAATTTTCATTAGGATGTTATAAAGTATGGTACTGTAATCTAACTACAACTGGTTGCCACTCTTCCCTTGGCATCTACTTGGCCATTATCTTGATATTGGTTTAGTTTTGTCCCTTTCACACTGTCTGCAGCAGTTACTTGTTTTGTTCATCATTTCTCCTTTTGAATTTATTGTTATTCATTTAAAGGCTTTCTAAAAAAGATCAATTTTATGTCTACTTCAATGTTACCCAATTACTTAGAGCAGAAATTTGAATAGTGCAGTACCTTATAGTAATCTTCAATTCCTTTACTTGTTTGTTGAAGCTATTTCGCGAAATATTATAAAATCAACCATTGTTCAGTTATGCTTTTTCTGTTTTTTTAATCCATTAATTACCCTTGTAACTTTTTTCTTAAAAAAAAAAAAAAATGTCTTAACAGGTGGAGTGAGGTGATGCGGAAGGTGGAGCTCTGGATCCAGATCTTGGAGCTGAATGAGAACGGGGAGTATGTTCCCGTGGAGGTAACGTCCTCCAAGGATGTTTCCACTGGTGGCATTTTTCAATTACGTCAGGTAACCGTAAGAGTCATTGCAATTTAACCAGTCGAGCATATGTCGGTGCTTTTGCACCTTGGTGTTGTTGTGAAATAGAGGTATCTAATCTGAAAGAAATATACACTGGTTGAGTAGGATATTTTGTTTCTCTCAATATGCAATGTGCACATCTACAGCATTCCATCCCAATAAAGAACACTGGTGAGGTAGGTTGGTCATTCGAAAGGAATTTCCCATCAACTGATATGTAGACTGATCAAGAAAGATTGACAATCTCATATGTTTGAACCATTTTAGTGAACAAGTTAAGTTTTCACAGCAATAACATTGCTTCTGATCATTCTCTGATATGAGCCACATGTTGCCAGATTTTTTCATTAGGCTCAGATTACTGCGTTTTTATTGGCGCTCAAATTTATTTCCTGTAACATCTTATTAAGTTTCATGCCAGTAAATGCTGGCCTGCCAGTAATGTCCAGATCTCAAAATTTAAAAGAAAAATGTCGAAACTGTTCATTGTGCCAGTACAATATCAGATCCCAGACTGTGATGATCTTGTGCAAATCCTGTAGTTTCCTTATTTTTATTAGTAGCTCAACCTTTTGCCACTAGGTCTCAAACTCGTATCTGATGTTTTCAGTTGATTCACGGTTTCAAGGTCAGTTTATTGTTACATGCACCAATTAAGGTACAGTGAAATTTGAGTTGCCAGACAGCTGTACTAAGTCAAAAGCAACAAGACACACAGCCACATAAAATAAAAGTTAACATAAACATCCACCACAGCGGCTCCCCACATTCCTCACTGTAATGGAAGGTAATAAAGTCCAATCGTCTCCCTCTTTATTCTCCCGCGGTCGGGGCTGTCGAACCATCCGCAGTCGGGGTCATCAAAGCTCCCGCAGCCGGCGAGCCGAAGCCCTCGCTTCGGGGATGATCGAAACTCCCTCATTAGGACGGTTGAATCTCTCTGCGGCTTGGACCTCCCGAATCGGTCTCCAACGATGTTAAAGTCCACAGGCCCGCGGTTGGAGCTCTCCACAGTCGATCCCCGACAAAGGGATCGTAAGCTCCACGATGGCAAGTCCACGCAGCGCCCACGGTTCAACTGCAGGGTTGGTCTCCAGGGAAGGCCGCGGCACTCCACGAAGTTAGGCTGCGGTGGAGACGGAGAGACGATACGGAAAAAAATCGCAACTCCGTCGAGGTAAGAGATTGAAAAAAGTTTCCCCCCCCCACCCCCACATAAAACAAACAGGGAACACTAAAACATACTCTTCAACACTTACTTAAAATAACAAAAACAGAAGAAAGGTCACACAGACTGTTAGCGAGGCGCCACCCAGTGGATCTTTTAATGATCTTTTAATGAAAGCTTTCTTTTTTAAAGCATTTTGAGAGTGGCATTGCACGTGTCACAGCTCCCTTGGATGCCAAAGTGAGACATTTTGAATTAAAATGAATAAAAACCTGCAGATATTAGAAACCCAAAACATAAAATGATAGAATAAACTGAGCAGGTCAGGCAGCATCTGTTGAAACAAAGGCTGTCATTGTTTTGGGTCTGTGGACTAACTGCTCAGGTCTGGGAAAGAGAGAAGCAATTTAGTTGTCAGAGGGAGCGAAAGTAAGGGTAGTTTGTATAGACCAAAGAGAATGTGGTAAGATAAATCAAAATGGCAGCAGTTACAGTGCCCTCCATAATGTTTGGGACAAAGACCCATCATTTATTTATTTGCCTCTGTATGCCACAATTTGAGATTTGTAATAGAAACATTCGCATGTGGTTAAAGTGCATATTGTCAGATTTTATTAAAGGGTATTTTTATACATTTTGGTTTCACCATGTAGAAATTACAGCTGTGTTCATACATAGCCCCCCCCCCCCCCCCCATTTCAGGGCACCATAATGTTTGGGACACATGGCTTCACAGGTGTTTGTAATTGCTCAGGTGTGTTTAAATGCCTCTTTAATGCAGGTACAGAGGACCTGTACATCGGGCTGTCCGTATCGGTGACTATGGAGGGTTTATGGCACAATCTTATTGTGTATTGTGTGTTCTTTTTAAGTGTATCGCTGCTGGCAAATTCATTTCACTGCACCTTCGGGTGCTTATGACGAATAAAATTGACTTTGACTTTGTGTAAGAGAGCTCTCAGCACATAGTCTTTCCTCCAGTCTATCCATCACCTTTGGAAACTTTTATTACCTGTTAATCAACATGAGGACCAAAGTTGTGCCAATGAAAGTCAAAGAAGCCATTATGAGACTGAGAAACAAGAATAAAACTGTTAGAGACGTCAGCCAAACCTTAGGCTTACTAAAATCAACTGTTTGGAACATCATTAAGAAGAAAGAGAGCACTGGTGAGCTTACTAATAGCAAAGGGACTGGCAGGTCAAGGAAGACCTCCATAGCTGATGACAGAAGAATTATCTCTATAATAAAGAAACATCCCCAAACACCTGTCCGACAGTTCAGAAACACTCTTCAGGAGTCAGGTGTGGATTTGTCAATAACCACTGTCCGCAGAAGACTTTATGAACAGAAATACAGAGGCTACACTGCAGGATGCAAACCACTGGTTTGCCAAGAAGTACATAAAAGAGCAACCACAGTTCTGGAAAAAGGTCTTGTGGACAGATGAGACGAAGATTAATTTATATTAGAGTGATGTCAAGAGCAAAGTATGGAGGAGAGAAGGAACTGCCCAGGATCCAAAACATACCACCTCATCTGTGAAACACGGTGGTGGGGGTGTTATGGCCTGGGCATGTATGGCTGCTGAAGGTACTGGCTCACTTATCTTCATTGATGATACAACTGCTGATGGTAGTAGCGTAATGAATTCTGAAGTGTATAGACACATCCTATCTGCTCAACTACAAACAAACGCCTCAAAACTCATTGGCCGGCAGTTCATTCTACAGCAAGACAATGATCCCAAACATCTAAAGCAACGAAGGAGTTTTTCAAAGTTAAAAAATGGTCAATTCTGAGTGGCCAAATCAATTACCAGATCTGAACCCAATTGAGCTTGCCTTTTATATGCTGAAGAGAAAACTGAAGGGGACTAGCCCCCAAAACAAGCATAAGCTAAAGATGGCTGCAATACAGGCCTGGCAGAGCATCACCAGAGAAGACACCCAGCAACTGGTGATGTCCATGAATCACAGACTTCAAGCAGTCATTGCATGCAAAGGATATGCAACAAAATACTAAACATGACTACTTTAATTTACATGACATTGCTGTGTCCCAAACATTATGGTGCCCTGAAATGGGGGGACGATGTATAAACTGCTGCAATTTCTACATGGTGAAACCAATATGTATAAAAATGGCCTTTATTAAGATCTGACAATGTGCACTTTATCCACATGTGATTTTTTTTTCTATTACAATTCTCAAATTGTGGAGTACGGATGCAAATAAATAAACGATGGGTCTTTGTGCCAAACATTGTGGAGGGCACTGTATCCGCAAACAAAGCTTAGTCTGTGTAGTGAGTTGTTAATCGTAAGGTAGAAGTGTCGACCTGGCAGCTAGATTTATGCAAGTGGGATAAGAAAAATTGAGCTAATATCATATGAAAATGAAAAATGTTGGTAAAACTAGGCAGGTCTGGATAGGAAACATCTGTGGAAAGTGAAACAATTAACACTTGTCAGACCTGAGACAAAGGTAAATAAATTAATCTAGTTAGTCATGAAATGTGAGTGAAACCAAGGAAATTTTCTGAATTATCTTGACTGCAATTTTATTATCCTCTTTATGCCTGATGGTCATACGTGAATTTGAAATATGACTGATGAAAAAGTATTGGCTTCTGTCCATCTTTTTGAGAATAAGCAGTATTTCAACATTTATAACAATACGGGCGAATCTATCCCCTGCAGGGTCAGTCTCGACGTGTGCAAGTGGAGGTGCGGTCAGTGCAAGACTCTGGGACACTGCCTTTGATTGCTGAAGAGGTATTGTCCATTGCTCTGGGATGTGTCAAAATGAGACCTGCTCGGATTCAAAAATATCAAGATCCCCACTTGGTAAGATCGGTTACTACTGCCAGTAACAATGTTAAATCGATGAGTTCAGGTTTATACAGAAGGGGTATAGAGATTAGTTTTAAAGTTTCATTGTGAAAGCAATTGATTGTCTTCCTTAACAGTACTTAATACATTTAGACCCTGTCGTAGAAAATCTCCGTTTCAAACGTTAAGTCTGCTGCTGATTTTGTTCTCGTTTCTGATTCGATTCAAACTGCATTCTGTGAATGTCAAATCTATCCGATATTATGAGGCCAAAAACTGCCAATTCTATTGCCAGTAGATATGACATTGCACTTATTCTTCCAGCTATGATTTTCAGATATGTTGGTCTCAGAACTTTATCCTAAATTGCTTATTCAAGTAGTAGTATGCATACCTCAAGTAAATGAGCAAATGAGTAAATGAGAAATTTGATTTTGTTTTGAACAGGAAGAAGAGGATGATATGGACAGTTATCAGGTATGCTTTGGTTGTTTTAAATTCTACTTTTTGTTGCTTTTATTTCATGCTAACCTTTCTCTTATCTGCCAACTGCATTAGTTATGTGATTCTCACAGTTTCCATTAATGCATTCAACCCTAGCATTTGAGTTTAAGGCTGCTGCTTGCCAAATTGAAACGTGAAACTTGTTCCTGAAACTTGTATTGAACTTCAGTAAAGCATTGGAGGAAGCAGAAGATAAATGTGGGAGTTGGGCAGAGAACTAAAGTGACGGGTGGCTGGATCACCCTTGTCCACTAGACAGAATTATTCCAATCATTTAATCTCTGTTCTTTCCATTCCCATATAGAGGTGACCGCATCTTAACAAGGGAATGTAAAATATTAACTTGAAAGATATCCAAGTAAATTGCTAATCTACTCTGAGTGTGTGAGATTCAAAAATGTCGGAAGATGGTAGGTCGTAGTGTCATAGAGTCATACAGTGTGGAAACAGCCCTTTGGTGCAACTTGCCCACACCGGCCAACATGTCCCAGCTCCACTAGTCCCATCTGCCTGTGTTTGGTCTGTATCCCTCCAAACCTGTTCTATCAATGTACCTGTCTAACTGCGTCTTAAACATTGAGGTATTCCCAGCCTCAACTACCTCCTCTACCCGATCGATTCCTCTCATGATTTTATACACCTTTATAAGATCACCCCTCATCCTCCTGTGCTCCCAGCCTACTCAACCTCTCCCAAAAGCTGTAGCCCTGACAACATCCTCGTAAATCTTCTCTGTACCCTTTCTCTACCGTAGATAAAGAGGCAACCATTATATTTCCTGCTCTTGCATAGATTGAGTGCAGGTGAGTGCCTGGAACACACTACCAAGGGTGGAGGCGGAGGAGGCAGATACAAGAGTGGCATTTAAGAGACTTTTGTATATGCCCATGGACATGCAGGCAATGGAGGGGTATGGATCATGAGCAGGCAGATGAGAGTTAGTCTTGCCATCATGTTTGGCGCAGACATTGTGGGCCGAATGGCCATGCTGTTCTATGTTTTATGGAGTGGCATGCAGAAAGTGAATAGGGCTTTTCCCAGGGTAGGGGGCAGTAAAACTAATGGGCATAATGATAAGGTGAATGGGGAAAGATTTTAAAGGGATTCAAGGAATTTTTTTAATGGTAAGATGAGAATGTAGATGATACGGTTAGTGCGTTTGCGAATAGTGGGCAGTGAAGCAGATTATTTAAGATTACAATGGGACTTTGATCCACATTGCGATCATGTTAATCAAGATCCAGTTCTTAAATAGTCATTCCCGTAATACGAATATCACTGTACCTTAATTTGTACACGTGTCAATAAAAGACCTTTGAACATTTGAACCATTATGCCACCAATTTTAGTGTTATTCATAAACTTATCCAAATTGTTAATATAAATAATGAACAATAGTGGATACACCACCAATTGCTGTGCCCATTTGTTACAGGCCTCTCATCCAAAAAATCGATCTAAACCACCACCCGCCAAACCAATTTTGTATCCAATTGGTGACCTTGCCGTGGATTCCATGTAATCTAATCTTCCAGGCTAGCATTGCATGCAGTGCCTTGTCAAAGGTTTTGCTAAAGTCGATGCTGACAACATCTACTGTACTGTTCTCTACCTTCTAGCTCACCTCTTCAAAAACACTCAATCAAATTCATGATATACGATGAGATTCAGATTTAATTACTTAATTTAGACTGACTTTTAAATAGGGGAGGCATAGAAAGATATAGTCCCAATGTGGGCATATGGGATTAGTCTAGATGGGCAAAAATGCTGGTATGGACATGGTGGAATGTAAGGCCCTTTCTGTGCTGTACAACTATGGCATAGTTGAAGAGAGGATGAACATTAACTCAAGTTTTTCCTTCTTATTGCAGGAGAGAGATTTGGAGAAGCTTCGTCGAAAGTGGCTCAGTGCATTGACAAAGAGGCAGGAGTATCTTGACAAGCAGCTTCAGAAACTCAATAGTAAACCTAGTAAGCAATTTTTGATCACCTAATAATACTTAATTACACGTTGCTTACTTGGCAGTCTATCTACTACATTTCTTGTTTCAGTCAGTCCAATTTGGGCTCTTAGCTCTTAATCCTTCTGCTCTGCGAAGATTAATTCATCTACCAGAGGTCACTGGCGAGATGGGAATACCTTTTTAAAGTACTCCAAAAATTTCAAATGGAAGAGAATTTTATTTCATGGATAAAATTAGTATATGACAGATCGTTGCTAGAATATTGACCAACCACATACATTCTCCGAAATTTCACCTATACAGGGGTGATAGACAGAGTTGAGCACTATCACCCCTGCTATTTGCTCTTGCAATAGAGCCCTTAGCGGAAAGTATAAGAAGGCACCCGAATATTTATGGATATAATACTAAACATTCCAATAATAAAATATCGTTATATGCAGATGACGTATTACTATATATTACAAAATCGCAAGATAGTATACCAAATACACTAAATCTAATAGAGGAATTCGGCTCTTTCTCAGGTTACAGAATAAACTGGAACAAAAGAGAAATCATGGCAATAAAACCCCAAGAGTCGACACACCTTTTAAAATTCCCTTTTAGAATTGCTACAGAAAATTTAAATATTTGGGTATCCAAGTAACCAGAAAATATAATTTCATTTCGGAGTCACGTGAGTGACTTCGTGAAGAGCCCGCCGGCGCGCATGCTCGACATATCGTCGTACCGCGTTGCTGCGACGGCTGGCGGTGGAGCGCGCTCCTCGCCAGCCCTTCAGAAGGGGCCACGGAGGTAAGTATTCTACCTTTAGTTGGTGGTCCTTGTTGTTGGTTTTGTCTTCCAGCAAGGACATGGATGGGAGTTCCAAGGGCCGGAGGACGTCAGGACGAGTTCGCCGGTCAACAGTTCCGGGGCCTTTACCATCGGCAGTACCTGCATCGCAGGCCGGGACTCAGGCGGAGATGTGGGTAAGCCCTGTGTTTACAGGTCCAGATCCGCCAGCACACCACAGCTCGGAGGAGTTCGACGAGGAGGAGTGTGGTGTGCCGCCAGAGCAGGGGGACCCTGCCATGGCAGTCAGGTCGTCAGCGGGCTCGCTGGCGACCTCGAGCTGGGTGCGTGCGGCTGCACGGCCTGTTCCACTCCGAGAAGGGGAAGGGCAGGAGCCCAGAAGCCTAACCCTACCAGGGCTAAGGCATTGCCTGACACGGAGGAGCGGTCAGGTTCCAGGGAAAGACCCGGGGCGGCTGTGAGGTCCAGCCGGCACGCCCCGACTCTCGACGCCGGGACGGGTCGGTCGAGTCGGGTCTCGTCACGGTCGCCGAGCCCCCCATGGATGGGTGGGCGAGACCATGCGTCGGCAACGTCCACGATGTGGGCAGCCGGCAAGACTGCGCGGGCCCCAGGCAGCCATGCTTCGGCTGGTGCCGACACCTCGCCGCAAGTGCCCTTAGTGGCAGCGGCTTCAGCTCCCGCTAAACGGAGGCGGTTGAACACGCCCGTGCAGGAATCGCGCAGTTCGCCTCGGCGGCTGTTAGCGACAACTACCGGCACCGGCAGGGCCTCGACGAGGTGCGGGCCGATGACAGGAGCCCGGTTTTCTTTTCAGAGCCGGAGGACTCCGACCACCTGAGTGTTCAGGGTGAAGGGCGTATTGACCGTATGGAGCGGCTGCTGGAGCTCCTGCTTCAACGTCAACAACAGCAGGGCAGCAACAGGCACAGGGCGTCTTCACAAACATCTACTATCAGCCTGGAGCAGCAGGAAGAAGTCCTCATCCAGGCAATGAGCCGTCACAAGGCTCCATCCAATTGCAACTCCCTCAACGTGCCTGTGGTCAATACGCCGATATGGGGCAACATTAGTGCGGCTATCCGTCAACAGGAGGTAAAACTGCAGCGGATCCTGAAGCTCCTCACGGCCGGTATTACCGCCTTTGTGCGGTCGGTGGACGGGGACGAATTGAATTTGGACCAGGGAGATGCCCTGGCCCTCCTGTGCGCGACCCAGCACGAAATTAACGGGTTTCGCAAAACCAGCATCCGCCCAGCGCTCAATCCAAAGTTTGCAGGAGTGTGCAAACCACCGCCGCCGCCCCCGCCCCGTCAGCTCTTTGGGAAGGACCTCTCGAAGAGAGTCAAAGAGCTTGACGAGCAAGCCAAAACGGTGGGGATCATGCGCCCTCAGAGTGCCCCCACACCGTCAGGCTCAAAGTCTCCATACATTCGATCACGAGGGTCTGCCAGTACCTCGACGAGGACCCACCCTCAAGCTCCACAACGACAGCAACATCAGACCCAGCACTAGGGGTCTTTTTTAGGACAGGGTCGGCAGAGACCCTGGTGGAAAACGAAGACGCAGCGCCCTCAAGCCAACCCAGCACCTCCACGTCCACACACGCGTGTCAAGGACCGCCGGTAACCACGGAGGTGAGGGGGTCTGGTTCTCTCTTTTCTCTCTGTTTAACTTCACATGTTGGTGGTCACCTTCGGTGGTTTTTTGGGTGCATGAGGTAATTTCACTGGTGACGAGTATGTGTTGCAGAATATTCAGGGGCATAAAATTGAGTTTATTAATGGCGACATTCCTCCATCCCAGCACATGCCCGCTCGAACATTTAAAATTATCTGCTGCAGAACAGGCAGCCGGCTATAAGGAATTGTTAAGTCTTGAGCAAAGGAGTGATTAAGAGAGTGGTGCATGAGCCAGTTGAATTTGTTTCGAACATATTCACCAGACCTAAGAAGGATGGAAGTTGTCGTGTCATTATTGATCTAACCCGTTTGAATACTTTTGTAACATATTCTCATTTTAAAATGGATACGATGAAACAACCAAATCATTGATTTCTCATGGTTGTTTTATGGCATGCATCGATTTAAAAGACGCATATTATTCCGTATCCGTCCAGAAATGTGACAGAAGGTTTTAAAAATTCATCTGGATGGGGCAACTCTGGCAGTACAAGGCTTTGCCTAATGAGCTCACCACAGCCCTAGATTGTTCACTAAATTAGTGAAGCCAATTATGGCTTATTTGAGACAACGACACCATATAGTATGGCCTATTTAGATGATGTCTTAATTGTGGGCCACACCCTGGAATTGGCTGAACAGGGTGTTGCAGCTGCTGTCAATATATTTCAACAATTGGGGTTTATTGTCCATCCAGAGAAATCAAAGTTCTACCCTGCCCAGGTGATTAATTACCTAGGGTTCACGGTGAACTCTATAAGCATGAGGGTTACCATTCCAATTAACAAGATTGAGGAGGTTACCCAGGTGTGTCAAGATTTAATCCGCACCAATATACCATCGATTCGGCACTTAGCTACAATAATTGGGAAGCTGGTAGCTTTGTTTTCGGCAGCGCGATATGGACCTTTGCATTATCAGAATTTGCAAAGAGCTAAAATTGCTGCGTTAAAACAGAATGCTGGTCATTATGATCGGTCCATGCAGCTGCCGCCCGAAGCGATAAATGAGTTGCAATGGTGGGTGTGTCACATTAGCAACTCATTCAAGCCTATTAGGGAGGCTAATCCGGTGGTATATTTGCAAACTGATGCAAGCTCCAATGGTTGGGGATCCACGAATAATTGCTCTAGTTGCGGTGGCAGATGGGACACCCTTGAATCAACGATGTTGTTAACTCAAGGGATTAACTATTTGGAGTTGCTGGCAGCATTCCACGGACTTCGTGCGTATTGTTCTAAGCTTGTTGGAGCACATGTCCGTCTCCAAATAGACAACACCACAGCAGTAGCATATTTAAACCATATGGGTGGTACCAGGCCAGTTTCGTGTGACAAATTGGCAAACTCAATTTGGCTCTGGTGTGTTCAAAGAGACATTTGGATTTCAGCTACCTATTTGCCAGGTGAGCTTAATACTGTGGCGGACACCAGGTCACGCAAATTTAATGACAATATTGAATGGATGTTGCATCCTGAGATCTTTTCTAAAGTCACAGCCAAATTTGGTAAATCGGACATTGACCTCTTTGCGTCACGGTGGAACCATCAGGTACCAACCTACGTTTCATGGGAACCAGATCCTGGGGCAATAGCGCTAGATGCATTCTCGCTGGACTGGGGGAAGTGGTTTTTCTATGCCTTCCCCCCATTTTGCCTCATCAGTCGGGTATTGGGAAAGATTCAGGCAGATGCTGCCAAGGGCATCCTTATTATACCCGACTGGCCCACACAGCCTTGGTATCCGGTGGTCTTTGACATGCTCAACGAACCTTGGGTCCTTTTGAAGGGTTGCCCACAATTGGTTACTCACCCTGTCTCAGGGGAGCCGCATCCCTGCCATGGCTATTTAAATTTGTTGGCTTGCAGGTTCTGAACAGGCCGTTAGTCCAATACGGCCTCTCGGCTCGGACCATGGATACCACCGGGGCGTCGTGTCGAGAGTCTACAAGGCGAAGATACCGCTCGCATATTAAGAAGTGGGAAGCCTACTACAGCCGCTCTCGCATCACGTACGATGACGTGACAACAACCGACGTCCTGGAATTCCTCGCGGGGTTGCACCATGATGAACACTTAAGTTACAGTGCCATCAACAGCGCCAGAAGTGCGCTATCATTCTACCTCAGTTTGGAGGTAGGATCCAACAGGCTAGTGTCCAGACTCATGCGGGGTATATTCAATATGAATCCGCCTACACCACGCTATAATATCACCTGGGATGTCAGGGACGTATTAACCCTGCTCAGGACGTGGTCACCCATGGAAGGGCTCCAACTGGACCAACGCACCATGAAGCTGGTGATGTTACTAGCGCTGACTTCAGCTCAGAGGGTACAGACACTACACAAACTTCGTGTCGACAGAATGACGTCTACCCCCACAGAAGTAGTCTTTTTCATTGACGAGCTACTAAAGCAGCATAGACCTGGGTGCACAGGGCTGCAGCTGAAGTTCCCGGCATACCCCGCAGATGCTAGGCTATGTGTAGCCTCACATATCCGCCACTATGTCAAGGTGACGGCACGCATCAGAGGAATGGAGAGATACCTGCTTGTCACTCATAAGAGACCTCATCATCGAGTGACAGTCCAGACGATATCCATGTGGCTTCCAGTCGTTTTGGGTAAGTCAGGTATCGACACTAATGTGTTCAAGTCTCTTTCCAACAGGGCTGCATCGACGTCAACGGCGAGGGTCATGGAGGTGCCCATGGACCAAATTCTCGCCACAGCAGGATGGGCTAATGAAGCTGTGTTCCAGCGTTTTTATAACAAGCCTGTTGCTGCTCCTCTACAGTTTACAGAAGCCGTGCTGAATGCAGGTCACGAACGTGGAGATGTCCCCGCATGAGGGGTTTTGATTTGTTATTAATAACTCTGCTCTTGTTTTGCAGTATGAACTATTGAGCAAGTTTGTTCCTCCCATCCATCCCTGGTAGTGGTGTGTCAGCATGGACGTGGTCCAGGGCGTGTAATCACAGAAGCTTTGAAGTCTTCACGAAGTCACTCACGTGACTCCGAAATGAAATAGTAAGATTGAACGAGAACTTACCAGTTCGAAGGTTGATCTTTATTTTATGAGGAGTCGAAGTGAGGGATTTCGTGCCCTCCTCGCCCAACCCTCAATCACCTTCATCTGGTAATCTTAGTCACTTCAATCTTACTATGCAAAGTCATTTCTTTGTTGGTTTCTGTGATTCCACGCCGCTACTTTGAAGTATGTCGAGCATGCGCGCCGGCGGGCTCTTCACGAAATCCCTCACTTCGACTCCTCATAAAATAAAGATCAACCTTCGAACTGGTAAGTTCTCGTTCAATCTTACTATTCTTTATTCAATGTAAACTTCCTGCCTTTAACTACGAAATTAAATGCTTTGATTCAATTCTGGAAAACACTTCCGATGTCTCTAATAGGCAGAATAAATGCCATAAAAATGATTTTCCTCCCACAAATTCTCTACTTATTTTAAGCAATATATACCTACCTACATTTTTTTTTTAAACTTGAGATTATAAATCACACAGGATTCATAGACGACACCTATGCAAACCCAAACAATTTGGTGGACTGGCCATCCCCAATTTCTTGTACTATTACTGGGCAGTGAATATCAAAAATGTAATTTACTGGTTGGACAATTCAGCCCAACAGGTAGAGTGGTTAACAATGGAGAGAGAGGGTTGTTCGCCTTTTAACATAGGTGCGATCCTTCCCTCCCCAACAAAGTTGAAGAATACTGTTATAATAAAAATCCGATTATTCACAGCGCCTTACGAATTTGGAGACACGTAAAACTTACTCTTAAATTAAGAAATTTATCTTTTCTCTCTCTTATATAGCTAATAACCCGTAGTTCAAACCATCTACTATAGATAAAATGTTTACTTACTGGGAAAGACTAGGAATCAAAAAGATTGGAGATTTGTACGAAATGGGAAACCTTTTATCATTTCAGAAATGACAATTCAAATACAATCTGAGAGGTAATCAATATTTTAGATATCTTCAAATTCGAGATTATCTGAAAAAATATACACACGAATATCAAACTCTGATGCCGGATATATTAGATGAAGGTATGAATAGAAATGCAGAGTCAAATCATTTAATATCATACTTGTATAATATCATTCTAAATATAGAAATTCCATCCTCAGTTGCAATTAGAAGAGAGTGGGAACAGGAATTAAGTTTAAAAATACCCAAAGACAGATGGGATAAATATCTTCTATATGTACACAATTGCTCGATTAATGTAAGACATATTTTAATCCAATTTAAAATATTACATAGACTATATTACTTGAAAACGAATCTGAACAAAATGTTTCCAAATGTATCCCACATCTGTGATAAATGTTTATCTCATGAAGCAACTATAACACACACTTTTGCCTCCTGCATAAAACTCCAAGTATTTTGGAAATAAATCTTTGAAATCTTCACAAAATTATTAAAAACGAAACTGGACCCCCATACAGAATTGATTATTTTTGGAACAACAGGAGCTTGCTCTGAATTATCAATATTTCAAGGACGTTTCCTGAACTACAGCCTGATAATGGCAAAAAAACTTATACTTCAATTTTGGAAAAATGCATCCACCCCAACGCTTAAAATGTGGATCACAAGCATGTCTGAGACGCTACATCTTGAAGATGTGAGACTCGTCTTAGCAGGCAAACCAGAACAATTTTTAAAGACATGGTCTCCTTTTAGTGATTCATTACAAGTATAACATGGTGTAACACAACTCTTGAAAGAAACCGATTCACGAACTGGGTGAGGGGTGTGGTGAGATATGAAGCAGGTATATCCACACATAAGGGTCCCTTTTTTTACTTTCTTTCTCTTTTCTCCTTTCTTTTATTTCGTGTTTTATTATTTATGAGTTTTTGTCTTTATTCTATAGGCTATCGCTTGTTTACCCCTGGACCGCACACCTGGTAGTCTCGGAGTTTACACACCACTACTTCCTTCACTCTTTCTCGTTCTCGTTCTTTCTTTCTTGCTCCACCTATTTCTTGTTAAATTTAAAATAGAAGCGGTACACGAAATGTATTTTGTCATATGCTGCGGTTTATATTACTGTACATTGCTTTTAATAAAAATATAAATAAATAATAATAAAAATTAAAAAAAGAAGAAGTCACTGGCGAGGCTCCGTATCTGTAAGCTTGAACAGCGTCAGCAAGTTTCTCAATGTATCACACCTGGTTAATGTATTCTTCTTATCCAGTATCCAGACTGTTGGATCGATCAAATAGGTCATTTCTCCGTAGAATATACCTGCAAGAAAATTCTATAAAGTTCATGAATTTCAAACGTTTATGAAGTAATCAAACACTCTGAGTTACGAAAGATGTTATCTAATTTAACGTGTGTAATGTTGTGTACTTCAGACATGAAAATAGACAATGCTGGAAACTATTTTCTGGCAGTCAGAATCTTTTTCCAATAGTCGTAACCATTTACCCAGAATGGAAAAATCAAATACTAGAGGGCATAGCTTTAAGGCAAGCGGGGCAAAGTTTAAAGGAGATGTGTGGGGCTACTTTTTTTTGCACAGAGATAGTGAGTGCCTGGAACATGCTGTCGGGAATGGTGGTTAGGGCATTTAAGAAACTCTTGGAAAGACAGATGGATATTGGGGAATGACGGGATATGAATTATGTGCAAGTACTGAAGAGATGGTCTTGACTTCATGTTTGGCACAAATATTGCGGGCCGAAGGGACTATTCTTATGCTGTACTGATCTATTCTATGAAATGTTCAGTAGGTCAGTCAGAATCTATGAAGGGAGAAACTGAGAATATTTTGGGCGCAATATCTTTCATTAGACAGGAAAAGTTATCAATGTTTTGATAACATTGTTTTGATATCAGTGTTTTGAGCTGCAAGGAAGAGGGAGGAGTGACGTACACAAAAATAATGTCATAGATTCAATGACTGGAGAGGGCATGGTGGCTGAGAGAGGATGGTGAACACTTTTTAAATGCTGCTGGTCTGATGAGAGATGAATGAGAATAGAAGAGAGAAAATAAATTAAAACTGCTGGAAATGTGAGGACTGAAATACGCTGAATATATGAAATAAAATGGATAGCAGGAATTACTCAGGCTGGTGAAGAGGGAAATATTGAATGAATAAAAGGATATTTATCTGAAAGTCTTTAATATTGGTTTGTTGAATGTAATTTTGATGGTATAACTGATTACAATGTCCTATGTCTCACAGACAAGTCTGAGGATGATGCAGATCGAGAGGCACAGTTGCTGGAGCGGAGATTGACTCTGACGGAAGAGAGGAATGCTGTACTGGTCCCATCAGCTGGGAGTGGAATCCCAGGGTCCCCAGCTAAATGGTTTGTCCAAAAAAATGTTTGAAGATTTTTTTTTTTTGATAATCCTAAATGCACAATCAAGTAACTGACGCACTTTGTAATCTCTTGGTGCTGTTGTTGCTGATTTCCAACGAGCAGAATGCCACAAGGGAAATGCAACATTTAACCGAATCAACCTTTAGTAGTGAGAGTATACTGGGACTAGTCTTCATGGTAGGCAAAATCAGTGGTGTGAGAAGAATAGGCAACTTTTCACACTTATTCTGATGAAAGGTTATCATCCTGAAACATTTTCTCTTTTTCTCTAAATTGATTGTGTTGGCTTGGCTTTTATGAAACAGGCCCTTCGACCCAACTCATCCAGGGCAACCAAGATGCTCCGTCCAAGCTAGTCCCATTTGCCCGCATTTAGAAACATAGAAACATAGAAATTAGGTGCAGGAGTAGGCCATTCGGCCCTTCGAGCCTGCACCGCCATTCAATATGATCACGGCTGATCATCCAACTCAGTATCCCGTACCTGCCTTCTCTCCATACCCTCTGATCCCCTTAGCCACAAGGGCCACATCCAACTCCCTCGTAAATATAGCCAATGAACTGGCCTCAACTACCCTCTGTGGCAGAGAGTTCCAGAGACCCACTACTCTCTGTGTGAAAAAAGTCCTTCTCATCTCGGTCCTAAAGAATTTCCCCCTTATCCTTAAGCTGCGACCCCTTGTCCTGGACCTCCCCAACATCGGGAACAATCTTCCTGCATCTAGTCTGTCCAACCCCTTAAGAATTTTGTAAGTTTCTATAAGATCCCCTCTCAATCTCCTAAATTCTAGAGAGTATAAACCGAGTCTATCCAGTCTTTCTTCATAAGACAGTCCTGACATCCCAGGAACCAGTCTGGTAAATTTGGTCCATATCCCTCTATACCTTTCCCATCCATCTACTTGTCCGAATGTTAAATGTTGTTGTACCTGCCTTACCTGCTGTAGCGGCAGATTTTTATATCGTTCAAGAGATTACTCCTTCTAGCCGTTAAATGGACTGCATGGTTAAAGGGAATGTCATGCCAGCTCACCGTCGGAGACCTTCAGTCCTTCTTCACAGACAAATCTTCCAAAACACAGTCTTTTGATTAATACATTTTTTATTGTTGATGAAAAACAATAAGATACATCCAAACTTCTTCCGACTCGTACACTGTAATCTTCATCGAACTCCAGCTTATCACTTTAAAGGTTAGAAAACTCCTCGTGTCTCCGTTACACTTTGCATGGTTGAAGGGTAAACCATCTCCATGCTGGTCCCAAACTAAACTTAAAAACTAGGCTTCTGCGCAAGAAACCAAGCCCCAAAAACGCCCAAAGTACGTCATAAATCCCACCCACAATATATTGTACAGTCTAAAATTTAAAGACACATGCCATCATTAATGACATGCAAAACAAGCCAAATGGCCCCTACACCTGCACCACCTCACTTATCTGCATTGAACTCTATTAGCCATTCTTCAGCCTACTTGTCCAGCTGATCAAAATCCTACTGTAATTTTTGATAACCTTCTTCACTGTTAATGACGTCACCTACTTTGGTGTCTTCTGCAAACTTACTAATCATACCTTGAACGTTTTTGTCTAAATCGTTACTATAAACCACAAACAGCAATTGGCCCAGCAACGGTCCCAGAGGTACACCACTATTAACAGGCCTTCAGTCGAAAAAACAATCTTCTACCACCATTCTGTGCTTCCTTCCATTTAGCCAATTCTGTATCCAGCTATCTAGCTCTTCCTGGATGCCATGCAATGTAACCTTCCAGGGCAGCCTATCAAAGGCCTTACTGTCATATGTAGGCAACATCTATGGCCTTGACCTTGTTAACCACCTTGGTTATTTCTTAAAAAAACCTCTTATCAGCTCCTGAGACAGAATCTCCTATGTACAGAGCCACATTGACAATCTCTAATCTACCTCTATCTAAATGCATGTATATCTTATCCTTCAGAATCCTCCAGTAATTTACCTACCACAGATACTAGGCTCGCCAGCTCCCAGGATTTTCCTTGGAATCCTTCTTAAATAGAGGCACAGCATTAGCCATATATCTTTATCGGCAAATCGTCCATGTCTGACGGAGATTTATATATCTCCGTCAGGCTCTTGCAATTACTTCACTAGGTCCCCTAGTGTCCTTGGATATATCTGAGCAATCCCAGGAGATTTATCGTAGGACATCCAGCTCCACCTTGACCGTAATCCGGTTGTCTTCAGGACAGAGAGTAGAAATAAGGAATTGCAGATGCTGATTTACCAAGGAAAGATGAAATGCTGGAGTAATTCAATGGGTCAGGCAGTATCCCTGGAGAACACGGATAGGTGTCGGGTCGGGAGTCGTAGAGTCATACAATATGGAAACTGGCCCTTTGGCCCAACTCGCCCACACCGGCCAACAATGTCCCAGCTACCCTAGTTCCACTTGCCTGCGCTTGGTCCATATCCCTCCAAACCTGTTCTATCCATGTACTGCCTCTTAAACGTTGAGGTAGTACCACCCTCAACTACCTCCTCTGGCAGCTTGTTCCATACACCCACCACCCTTTGAACCTATGTCCTCTGGTCCTCGATTCCCCTACTCTGGGCAAATGACTCCTGATCTAATCCTCTCATGATTTTGTATTCCTCTATAAGATCTCCCCTCATCCTCCTGCTCTCCATGGAATAGAGACCCAGCCTACTCAACCTCTCCCTTTAGCTCACACCCTCTAGTCCTGGCAACATCCTTGTAAATCTTTTCTGAACCCTTTCAAACTTGATAATATCTTTCGTAAAACATGGTGCCCAGAATTGGACACAATATTCTAAATGCGACCTCACCAACTGGAACATGACCTCCCAACTTCTTCAGACTGATAAGATATGTTTTTGAAGAAAGGTCTCGATCCGAAACATCACCCATTCCTTCTCTGCACAGTTACTCCAGCTTTTTATGTCTCTCTTTGATTTAAGCCAGCATCTGCAGTTCCTTCCTACAGATATCTTTTGGATTATGCTTAATCTTATCTGCAGAGCTATCTCTTGTCCTCTTTTTGCCCTTCTGATTTCCTTCTTATGAATGACCCTCGGTCTGAAGAAAAGTCCTAACCCGAAACGTCACCTATCCATATTCTCCAGGGATGCTGCCTGATCTTTTGAGTAACTCCAGCATTTTGTGTCTTTCCTGTCCTCAATACATCACCGTTAACTGTCCCAAGTCTTCATGTCTTTCTCTGCAGTATTAGCAGTGGAGAAATACTCATTGAGACCTTGCTCATCTCCTGTAGCTCCTCACATAGATGACCACATTGGTTTCTCTGGGTCCCTATTCTTTCTCTTTCCATCTCTAGTTATCCTCTTTCCTTTAATGTACTTATATCTTTGGATTCTCCATAGTCTTGTATGCCGGAGATATCCCTTTTGCCCTCATGATTTCCTTCTTATGTATCTTCCTAAGTCCTTTAATTTATCCAGGGATGCACTTGATCCCAGCTTCCTAGACCTATCCCATGCCGCCTTTTTCCTGATCAGGGCCTTCATTTCTCATGTCACCCAAGGTCTTGCAGCAGGATCTTGATCAGTTGGGCCGAGGATGGTTAATGATGGTTAATACAGATAAGTGTGAAGAGTTGTAGTTTGGGTAGTCAAACCAGAGCAAGACCTTCACAGTGAATGGCAGGGCTCTGTGGAGTGTTGTATAGTGGGATCTCGGAGTGCAAGAACGTAATTCACCGAAAGTGGCGTCACAGGTAGATAGGGTGGTCAAGATGGCTTTCAGCATATTGGCCGTCATCTGTCAGTGTGTGGCTGCGTCTGTGTCTGTGTCTGTCTGTGTGTTTGTCCCGTGAAGTCAAAAATCGCCTTATCTGAAAAATTCATGCATTATTTCTTCAGTTATTAATCAAAATGTTCAAGAATTTCAAATAACTTAGAAATTCGTCTGGCTTTGGCTGATGACGTGATGACATCACAATGGCTGCACGTCGTGTTCACGCGCTGCGAGTGACGTCGCCCGCTCGCAGCTCGTTCGCTTTTCGCAGCCCCCCTCCCCCACCTTGTGTGTGTGTGGGTGGTTAGTGTGTGCGTGCCGCCGCAGGCCCCCCCCCCCCCCCACGTTGAGGGGACGGGACCCGACGGGTCCCACTTGGTCTAGTTAAGTATAAAAGTTGGAATATTATGATACGGTTGCATAAAGCATTGGTGAGTCCACATTTTGAGTATTGTGTTCAGTTTCAGTCGCCTTGTAATAGGAAAGATGTTGTTAAGCTGGAAAGAGTGTAGAGAAGATTTTCAGGGACTTTACCTGGTCTCGAGAGCCTGAGTTGTATGGAGATGTTGAGCAGGCTTGGTCTTTACTCCTTGTAGTGCAGGAGCGTGAGCGCTGATCTTATGGAGGTGTATGAGGGGAATAGATAGGGTAAATGCAGTGTCTTGTACCCAGAGTAGCGGAATCAAGAACCAGACAACATAGGTTTAAGGCATGAGGGAAAATATTAAATAGGAACTTGAAGGGCAACTTTTGTACACAAAGGGTAGTGGGTATATGGAACGAGCTGCCGGAGGAGGTAGTTGAGGCAGGTACTATCACAACATTTAAAAGGCATTGGGCAAGTGCATGGATAGGAAAGGTTTAGAAGAATAAGGTAGGTGGGACATGTGTTGATGGGACATTTTGGTTGGCATGGGCAAGTTGGGCGAAGGGTCTCTTTCCATGCTTTGTATCTTCAAAGTTGACGTTGCCTCAATTCAAAATTTTAACTTGTGGACAAACCTTGCTCTTATCAATTACGATTTTGAAGCTAAAAAAACTGTAGCCTCTGGTCCCAAAAGGCAGGCCCACCAACACTTCAGTGACTTGCCCTTCCCAATTTCCTTTGTGCTCTCCCTTGTAGTGTATCTACATATTATCTAAGTAAACTTTCCTGAACACATTTCAACATTTCCTGGTAAATTAGTTCATGGTCGAGCAGTCACATTTATTTTCCTCAACTTTGAGCCCGAGGTTTGATGAAAGAAATCATTAATTTTTCCATTTAGGAATAAGTGATATTAATACATTTTATCTTGATGTGCCTTTTCTGCAGGAGCCCAGCAGCTGGAATGGAAACGCATGTTCCTGTTGTTTTTCTCGACTTAAATGGTCAGTCATTGGAATCCCTTACAATTGCCATTTACATCCTAGCAAATTAATAAAATCGGTTAGCTTTCACCAAATTAACGCAGTCAAGACTCGATTTTAGTTTATGGCAAGTACTCAGTATTATTAATGACAAATAGAGACTAGTGGTTAGAATTAATGATGTGAGTCTATTATTTACTTCTACCATGTCTAACTAAATTCTAGGTTTGGACCACTGTTTATAGCCTGTATTAAGCATGGTAATTTGAACTTAGATTAGTTCCAAAGCATGTGGAAGTCTATGTTCTTTCTCCATTTTTTTCCTATGAAGTACTTCTGGAAAAATACTTAATATTTTTTCCCAAGCTCACGCCAGGGGAAAAACTGAGTTCACACTTCAGACTTGTTCCTACCCCAGGCATCCCTCACCAGAATGAATATTTCTTGAACTAATTTTTTTTCACCCATGGGCTTGCACTTATTTGTGTTCTTGGTCTCAAATACCATTTGCTCAAAATTGGTTTTTTTTTTTTCTTCTCTCAGCTTCAAGAGAGAGGGAAGGAATTGTAGTAGCGGTGCACATCCCAATGTCCATTCCTTTTATTCAAGATCTTCACTTTCACTGAGTCCATCAACCTGTAGGCATCTAGACCAGATTCTCAATATTTGGGTACCAGACAGATATGGCATTAGTTGAGGAATTATATAGATATCAATGGTAAAAAAACCCAGCCCTCGTATTTCTGATTGCGTTCTGTTTCTCCCAACTCTTTTTCTTATCCTTCTTTAGTAAATGATTTCAGTTCCCAGGAAGATCTTGATGGACCAGAGCCTGGTGGACTGGATGCCAGCCTTGCAGACGAAGATATTGATGAAATTTTAGAACTGCAAATTGCAAAACATCATGAAACAGAGGTGATGTAACCTTGTGATTTGATCTCAAATCTGAAAATGTGGAAGAGAATCAGGCTGCAAGCAGTAAGCGGCGGGAAGGTTGATGGGAAAAGTGATCGGGTGATGGCAGGGGAGCATTATGAATTTGACAAGCAGATACCTGAATCAGAACAAGAACAATTTTCTTATTGCTGTGGTATTGAGTGGCTGACAAGACCTGAGCGTTTGAGTAGGGGCATCGTGAAGGAGGGACTCTGTAAAATATGCTGCTCCTAAGCCATTTAGGGCTTTATAGACAAGAAGGAGGACCTTTGTAATCAAGACCTTTGAGACCAAGCGGAGGCTGGGCGATCGTTTCGCCGAACACCTTAGCTCGGTCCGCAATAACCAACCCGACCTCCCGGTGGCTCAGCACTTCAACTCCCCCTCCCATTCCGTATCCGACCTCTCGGTCCTGGGCCTCCTCCACGGCCAGAGTGAGCAACACCGCAAGTTGGAGGAACAGCACCTCATATTCCGCTTGGGGAGTCTGCATCCTCTGGGCTTAAACATTGAATTTTCTCAATTCTGCTAACCCAGACTGCCCCCTCCCCTCCCCACCTCTCCCTCAGCCCTCGGGCCCTGACATTCCTTCTCCATCTCCCCCCCCCCCCCACCCCAGTCACACTAGCTTCTCATTTTCACACCACAAACAGCTTACAATGGCCTGTTTCCTTTATCATCAATACTTTTTTGCATATCTTTCATTCATTGTTCTTTATCTCTCCACATCACTGTTTATATCTCTCGTCTCGATCCCTGACCAGTCTGAAGAAGGGTCTCGACCCGAAACGTCGCCTACCTCCTTCGCTCCTTAGATGCTGCTGCACCCGCTGAGTTTCTCCAGCTTTTTGTGTAACCCTTTGTAATCTATTCTGGATCTCACAGGGAGCCAATTGGGGTGATTTGTTCCCTTTTCTTGGTTTTTATTAAAAGCCGGGCTGCGGCATTTTGAATAAGCTGTAACTTGTTGGTGAATTTTGAAGGCATACTGTAATGCCGGTAAATAAGGCCTTGCAGTATTCAAGTCTGCTTGATATGAAAGCATGTGTGAGTTTTTTGGAGTCATGTTGAGTTCAGAAAGGCCATACTTTAGCAATATTTCTGAGGTGATTGAAAGCACACTTTGTTACCTTATTTAAAATTAAGATCGTTGACAGTTTTTACCCCGAGGGTTGTGACTTCTTGTTTGACATGGGCAGTCAAATTTCCCAGTTTACCGAGTAACATCTCTCTCTTGGGCTTTGATCCAAGTAATAACATTTCTGTCCTGTCATCGTTGATTTTAAGAATGTTTTTAATGGAAAATAAACAGGAGGTCCAAGAACTAAAGGCATTTGCATCAGTGGGTTCGACAGAGGTATAACTGAGTGTCATCGGCATAACTTACAAAATTTACATTATGATGTCTGATAACTCCTCCCGGCAGCAGCATATACAAGGAAAAGAGGAACGGCCAAGGCAACTACCTTGTGCTACACCAAAGGGTATATCATGCAGCTGGTGACACATAGACCCCAAGGCTAACAAAGTACTTCCTTCCACTTATATATGATTGGAACCAACTTCGCACCTGATCTGACAGGCCCAGCCAGTTCTCCAGGCGATCTATAAGAATACTGTGATCTATGGTGTCAAGAGCTGCTGTGAGGTCTAAGAGGATCAGCACTGAGACTTTGTTCTCGTCAGTGCTAACTCTAAGGTCTCTGACTATTATTATCAGGGCTGTCTCAGTGCTGTAATTTGCTCTGAAACCAGATTGAAATTCCTCTAAAATGTCATTAAAATGTCTAAAATGACCTCCATTGAGGTAATTGTATAGCAGTTGTAGGTTGTTTTTCATTACTATTTGATTTATCAAAAGTAAATCATCCCCATCATAAAAATAATTGCAAAACTAAACAAATCAAGGGGTTGCGTTTCTATGTGAAATCGAAAGAATACAACAGAATAGAATTAAATGGAATTGGGGTTCAGTTTCACTTTTTCATTCCTAATGTATAACCAAATTTCCACCAAATTTGTGCCTTAGCAGTTTGCTTTTGCTCAAGATTGAAGCATCTGCAATATCTTGTCTCTCCTTTAAAATCATTCCCTGGTTAATGCACAATAATGCTGATGGATTCATATTTGTATCTTCTTTTACAGAGTAGTTTGTTGCAACTTGTATAAGAAATTGACAGGTGGTAAATATAAACAGATAGTGAGAGGCCAACCTGTGTTAGAACTCTGACCTGAAACATTATATTTCTTTCTCTTTCCACTGATGCTGCCTGACCTCCTAAATGTTTCTAGCATCTTCCATTTTGATTTCAGACTTCCAGCATCTGTGTTTCTTGATTCCAGTTGCATGTTGTAAACACTTAGTTTTGTTTTTAAATTGTTTCCAAAAGGTAAAGGCAGAGGCTTCATGGGATTCCAATGTTCATAACTGTGTATCACTGAGCAAAGGGACGCCAGTCGATGAGCGGGTGTTCCTCATCGTGAAGACTGTGGTTAAGCTAAGTCATCCCGCTGACATGCATCTGGTGCTACGTAAACGCATCTGCGTAAATGTCTACAGCCGTCAGGTACAGACAAATCCTGCTGGTAACAACAAAAATTCGGCTTAAGTTTACTTGCTAGATTTTTGTAGAAAATGGTGAACAAGCTAAGCTTAATTAAATATTTAAGACTGACCTCCCTGGTGGTTCAGTTCATTATGGCATTTCCCAGTGTGGGTTGTTTTGGATTAAGGGATGGATAGGCTGAGTGAATGGGCAGATGCATGGCAGATGCAGTATAATGTGGATAAATGTGAGGTTATCCACTTTGGTGGCAAAAACATGAGGGTAGACTATTATCTGAATGGTGGCGGATTAGGAAAAGGGGAGATGCAACGAGACCTGGGTGTCATGGTACACCAGTCATTGAAAGTAGGCATGCAGGTGCAGCAGGCAGTGAAGAAAGCAAATGGTATGTTAGCATTCATAGCGAAAGGATTTGAGTATAGGAGCAGGGAGGTTCTACTGCAGTTGTACAGGGTTTTGGTGAGGCCACACCTGGAGTATTGCGTACAGTTTTGGTCTCCAAATCTGAGGAAAGACATTCTTGCCATAGAGGGGGTACAGAGAAGATTCACCAGACTGATTCCTGGGATGTCAGGACTTTCATATGAGGAAAGACTGGATAGACTCGGCTTGTACTCGCTGGAATTTAGAAGATTGAGGGGGGGATCTTATAGAAACGTACAAAATTCTTAAGGGGTTGGACAAGCTAGATGCTGGAAGATTGTTCCCGATGTTGGGGGAGTCCAGAACAAGGGGTCACAGTCTAAGGATAAGGGGGAATTCCTTTAGGACCGAGATGAGGAAAACATTCTTTACAAAGAGAGTGGTGAGTCTCTGGAATTCTCTGCCACAGAAGGTAGTTGAGGCCAGATCATTGGCTATATTTAAGAGGGCGTTAGATGTGGCACTTGTGGCTAAAGGGATCGGGGGTATGGAGAGAAGGCAGGTACGGGATACTGAGTTGGATGATCAGCCATGATCACATTGAATGGCGGTGCAGGCTCGAAGGGCCGAATGGCCTACTCCTGCACCTATTTTTCTATGTTTCTATGTTTCTATAAAGTCAGTCGTATGTGCTCCTGATTGATGTTTAGTGACCCTGTTAGAAAGTATGCTGACCAACATTGATTTAAGGACATTGGGGTTTTGATGCACGGTTCAGGTGGGCGAAATACCGTATCCACAATCAGTCATACACAGACAGAGAAGGATGAGGTGCTGGTATGTGTGAATGCAACAGAAGAGTGTTGGCATTGGGATTTTTGTGAGCAATAGAGAAACGAAAAGTGTTTAAGAAAAGAAAATTGTATTGGATTCTAAATTCAATAGGCCATGATTTAGCTATGATAGCCTTGGTTAGAAAAGCATCTGTTTCTCCAGCATTTTTGTCTACCTTCGATTTTCCAGCATCTGCAGTTCCTTCTTAAACAGGGTACTTAATGAAGTTGTTTGCTGGAAGCTTATGCGACTGTATATGTTTAAGCATCACAATTTTCACGTGCAAACTTGGGGGTTCCTATATCTGAGCCGTGAGAGTTGGAACCATCACTAACAATGGGGTTGAGTTAGTTGGAGGTGTGCGCGCTCCATATCAGCTAAATGGCAACTCCAACTGGGTAAAATGTTACTAACTTAATTTGATGTTTCAGATGCAATAATGGGTTCCACCTGAGTGGAACACACCACTAACCCAGAGTGCTAGAAGTGTTTTGTTGGGTTTGTTTGCCTCTTGTCCTTGACCTGATGGGCTATCGTGGAATGTAATGACATGTCACTTATATTGAGAAATATAATTCCAGGGTTTTGCACAAAATCTCTTGAGAAGAATGTCACACAGGAGTACACTGAACACATGTGGGGTGACCTTTGAGATTGTCTCCAATATTCCAGAGGTATTTAAACATTAAGTGTGTTTCTGAGATGTGTTTCTGAACTTTGTAAAAAGAAAACTATCTCTGTGTATTTCATTAAATGTTATTTGTGTGCATGCATGTAGTAAACATTGAAAGGGGTTCTTGGGGAAGGTTGATTTAACACAAGTGTTTATTGTCTGCGTGTCTACTAAATAGACCATAGTAGCCTGAGAGGTATATAATAATTATTTACACAGGCAGTGTGGAAGTCAAGCTGAGACATTGATGGGGGATTTCAATAAGAATAAATGGGGAGAAACTCTTTTGCTGAAATGAAGGCCAATGACTAGAATGCACAGGAAATTATCACAAGAACCAGGGGAGAGATGAGGGGATTTAATTTTTTTTTTTTTTGGCAACCAGCCCAGATCCAGAATATACTGTAAAAGAATGGTGGAAGCAGCTTTAATGCTACTTTTCAAAAACATGGATATTTATAACGTGGAAAATTTTGTAGAATGTAATAGAAAGTGGGACAAATTGCATTGGACCGTTGAGACTGGGTGCACGAAAGTCGAAGTAGTTTTTTTCTATACCCCCGTTTAATTACGGGAGTGACTGTAATAGCTATTAAATATAAGATAAGCAATCAAAAATGTTCCCCATCCTGATGCTTAATATTCTCTTCATAGTCTCAACATCTTTTAAATTACCCCATTTTTGTGGGTGTAAGGAAAATATTACCAGTCACTCCAAGCAGCTGAAGTCCCATGATTGGTAGCACTTCAAATAAATATTGTTTTCAAAGCCTTTGTGTCTTTTTCAATTTTCCCCACAGTATTCCAGCTGGGGGTATTGCCAGGGCTGGGAAGTATTACATAAAGATTCACTATAACTCTTCTTGTTCCTTTACAAGATGAACTCCAATCTGCCTTTTCGTTAGATCCTTTGAGACTAGGGATCAGCAGGATTGATTGCTTACTTTGAGTCTAAATGATGGGCATTGAATGTGTAGCCCAGTCAGACCACTCTGCCATTTCAACTCGATAGTCCTGAATCTCTTGCTGTAGGTCTGATGGTTAAATGTGCATTCTCAAAGCGTTTGTGGCTCACTTTCAGACAGCATTTGGGTACTTGAGACCTTACTTTAGACATACAGCGTGGAAACAGGCCCTTCAGTCCCCAGAGTCCCTGCTGGCCAGTAATTTCCCCATACACTAACACTACCTTACACACAAGGGACAATTTACAATTTTACCAAAGCCAATTAACCTACAATCTTTGGAGTGTGGGGGGAAACCAGAGCACCTGGGGAAAACCCACACGGTCACAGGGACAACGTACAAACTCTGTATAGACCTCACCTGTAGTCAGGATTGAAGCCAGATCTCGGGCGCTACAAGGTAGTAACTCTACCGTTACTCCGCAGTACTGCCCAATATGGTAATATGCACAATCCAGCTTTTCCTTTCTTTCTCAGGATGCTCAGGCATCTGAAGACCGTGAAACACTGGCCCGAATGGCTGCGGAGCTGGAAAATACGGAGTCGGCTGAGAAGGAAGCGTACATCGAGAAATACCTCCGCAGTGTGCTGGCAGTGGAGAACATCCTTACACTGGACAGACTACGTCAGGTGAATGTTAGGAAACAAGGTTGAAAACCAATAAGCTGTCTCTTGTGCTACTACTTGTGGAATCCTTGAGTACTTTTGCTTTTCCTCGATGTGTGCAGATGGAAAGGTTACCTTTCTAGGAAGGGGCATTGGAATCCAATCCCGATTTAGTAATAAAATAATTGGTGGGATGTATATATTTGCAATTTTGTGTATTGCTCAAAAGTAGTTCTGTAAAAGCAGACATCAATCTTTCATTAGGCAAAGTTATTTTGTCCATTTTTTAACATTTATTTCATTTTTTAATTGATAATGCATTTCTACAAACCTGACAAATAAGGATTGCGACAACAAATGTAATATTGCTGTTTAAACACCGGTCGTAACAAATGCAATTGCTCGGTATTTTTTTGCATTTCTAAATATGTATACTGGACCACTGTATACCCAGATGAAGCAGAGAAATGCTCTTCCACCATGGTCCAAACAGTTCTAACAAGCAGTGCCGTTCTTGCTTCACTCATTCTGGTTTACACACATCAATGAACTCCAATTACTAAGGATGGAAATATTTTAGTTGTTCTGTGAAATCAACATTGATCGATGCAATTGGCTGTATTCTATAGTCTGGTTATGTAGAGCCTTGATTAGTGGTGATTTTCCGCTCATATAATTGAAGCTGATCAATAATGTTAGGTTTCTGTGCCTCTCACACCTTCAGTGGTAACACCCATATCTGAAATATATATTTTTGATATGAATTATTTTTCCATTTCAAGAGTTGGATTCATTCTGTGCTGACTCAAACAGCCAAAGGTTTTGGAAAGGTGATCGGACAAAATTTATGAGCAGTGGACCTGCCGATCTTTCCAGCCAATTAAATGTGCTCAGCTTTGAGATCATGAAATCTCAGGCAATGTCAGTGTAACTGATTCCGGGCTGCAATCCGTCAGTGACAGACCTGAATGTTGTTCTGCTGTCAAAGCTCCGGAACCCCTTCGTTTTGATATCCACATTGCCACCCAGAGTGAGACATGGCTGGCAGGAAACAGCCAGCTGAACGAATATTGCAGTGGTACACTAAGAGGGGCAAACTGGAAAAAGATTGCCTTCTTAAGAAGGGTCTCCCACCCATTCCTACTCTCCAGAGATACTGCCTGTCCCGCTGAGTTACTCTTGCTTTTTGTGTCTATATTTGGACCTCTTCATGAAGGTGGTTTTGGATTCAGGAATGAGACAATGTCTAGTGTCTCAGTGCGTCTGCCTGCATAACAACACTTCATGGAGGAGAGTGGAGCACAAGCATGCTGCGGATAGTATTGAAAAAATTGATTCTACCCACGAGAAGCACAAGAAACCCAGCATATGTGGCAGAAAATGTTCACTGTGATAGCCACCTCATCTCACACCTGCTCTATCTGTGCTAGAACTTCCCAGATAGTCTCATCGGTCACTTCAAACATCAAAGCAGAGTTGAAGCAATTCATCCTCAATCCTGAGGGATTATTTAAGGAAAGAGCAAGAAGGTAGTAATGTTTGACTTTAGACCCAACGTGTGTAAGAAGAATGCTGGTTTATACCGAAGAAAGACACAAAAAGCTGTCGTAACTCAGCGGGACAGGCAGCATCTCTGAGGAGAAGGAATGGGTGACATTCGGGGGTCTGAAGAAGGGTCTTGAGCCGAAACGTCACCCATTCCTTCTCTCCACAGATGCTGCACGGAATGTATAATCATTATTTTCTGCCAACTATTTTTGTGTATTTTAGATTTTCTGAACTTTTAGCTTCCACTTGTTAACACTGTTTCAGCAGAATGTTATTATTTTGAAGGGAATTGCTCATCTGTCCAACTACTGGTGTTTCAAATTGTTTAGCCAGATGATATCCTTGATGGCCCAAACATATCTGAAGACTATGAGAGGCCAGTGGAGTGCAGTTGGAGGGATTAACTAATGGAATGAAAAAGTGGTTGGAGTGCAGAGTGACGTTTGTTGAATTATTTATAAATCTGTGCAAGGGTTCTGGTTCCCTGCCCACCAATACATTAAGTCCATTGAAGGATAATAAAGGGGGCACATGAATTAGCTTAGGTTTTCTTCACGATTCTGATAAACAATGGCATAAGTGCTCAGAAACAAGATGCGTAGATGAAGATAGACACAAAAAACTGGAGTAACTTGGCCGGACAGGCAGCATCTCTGGAGAGAAGGAATGGGTGAGGCTTCGAGTCGAGATCCATTTTCGGACTGGGATGCAGATTAGCTCAATCTAATTGACTAATGGAACAAGCACCATGGACTGTGTGTTCTCTTATGCTGGCTGCGAGTCCAGCAAGGTAAAAATAAATACGAGAATTTGGCTCAATGTGATGCTCACTTTGACCCTCTTGATACAAACATATAAAGACACACATGAAGTCCATTAGCATTGTGCAATGGGTCTCCAGAAGGACAATGACAGCAAGAGAGGAGGAGGGAAATTGGCAAAAGAAGTTTTGATATCGACCATTAGGTGTAGACAATAAATATTGGCTTTGCCAGCAAAGCTGCTGGCTTCTGTGATGAACTGTCAATTTTGCAATGTGGAACTGCAGATTTATCTGTGTTGTCTGGTCTTGTCTTTGTCCTCATTCTGTGCTGTTATTACTTTTGCTGTTTTGTGAACAGGAGGTTGCAGTAAAAGAACAATTAAACACAAAGCGTAAATTGACCCGAAGGTGCAACAGTTCTCCAAATGTCAACCGGGTATGATCTTGTTACTTTTCCTCTGTGGCCACGTGCTGCTGTGAGGGTATTATCATTCAATGTGTCTATGGAGACTACATGATTAACACAACTAATGTACTGAGCAAATATCTTTGTGAAGGATAGTTATCCAGTATACCCGTCGCAGGTTTTTTTAACAAGACTTTTAAAGTTTACGCAATGTATCTGTTCAATAGATCTGTGGGAAAAGGAGGCTTCCGATGTGTCTTCATGGAAGAGCTATATCTGGCTCTACAAAGTCAGACGTTAATATAGTTTCCCCCCTCCGCAGCTCTTTTAAAGGACTTATTGTACACTGTGCTAGCCGTCTTAACCTTCCTGTTCTGTGTGTGTCTGTATCACTTTGGCTTTGCACCGTGTGAAGTTGAGACAGCGCTCCCCCGCTTTCTCTGGCGTGTGTGTGTGTGTGTGTGTGTGTGTTCGCGGTTTTTCAGCGAGTGCCGTGAGCTTGACACTCGCCGGCAGTCCGCTGAAAAATTGCCTAAGTGGGTCAGGCCCTTGACTGATATATATTAATAACATTCATAACTGTCTACATATCATGGTTGTCCATTGATTACAGTTATGAAGCATATTTAATGTGGCAGCAAATAGTCTATTAATCATGTAAATTAACAAAATGTGGCCCTTATTTACTGTTCAATAGCATGGAGCCCATGTTTGACTGTACTTAATTTATATATAATATTATTGCATTGTATATAATACCATGCAGGTACAGCAGGCAGTGAAGAAAGTTAAAGGCATGTTGGTGAGAGAATTTGAGTATAGGAGCAAGGAGGTCCTACTGCAGTTGTACAGGGCCCTGGTGAGACTGCACCTGGAGTATTGTGTGCATTGTTGGTCTCCTAATTTGAAGAAGGACATTATTGCTATTGAGGGAGTGCAGTGTAGGTTCACCAGGTTTATTGGCGGGATTGACATATGAACAAATGGGTCGACTGGGCTTGTATTCGCTGGTAGTTTGAAGGTTGAGCGGGGATCTTATAGAAACATATAAAATTCTTAGAGGATTGAACAGGGTAGATGCAGGAAAAATTGTTCCCGATGTTGGGAGAGTCCAGAACCAGGGGTCACAGTTTAAGAATAAGGGGTAGACCATTTAGGACTGAGATGAGGAAAAACCTTTTTCAGCCAGAGAGTTGTGAATCTGTGGAATTCCCTGCCACAGAAGACAGTGGGGGCAATGACATATGGAAGTACTTTCACCAAATTGATGAATTGATTCAAGAAAGCCACCTCCTAGACCATTAGGTGTAGACAATAAATATTGGCTTTGCCTGCAATGCCCATTTTCCCATGAATGAATTGAAGAAGAAAATATAGATTTTGCTTTATTGTTTGTTTTGATACTCGACATGAAATATGCAGGAAGAGGAGATTGGTTTAACTTGGCGTCATGTTTGGCATGAATATTGTGGGCCAAAGTGCCTATTCCTGTGCTGTTCTGTTCTGTGTTATATGTTCTATGTTCTATTGCGTCATGTTTGGAAACAATTGGTTGTGTACACTTCCTCCCTGCTACTTTTCTCACAATTCGTTGAATATGTTGGAAGATCAAATTATAATTCAATTTTAGACTTTCATTGTTCTCACTTTCACAGTCCCAATTTAGATTTGCAAATTCATATACAATACGGAAACAAACACTTAGGTACCTATCTACACCAATCCAATTTGCTGCCATTTGACCCAAATCCCTCTAACCCTCTCATATCTGTGAATCTGTTCAAAATGTCTTTTATACGCTGAAATTGTTGCTGTCTCGCAGCTCAGTCCATATACCTACCATCATCTATGTGAGGCATCTGTCCCTCAGTTCCCTTTTAAATATTTCTCAACTCATCTTAAACACATGGCCTCTACTACTAGACTCCCCTATTCGGGGAAGAAAACCATGGCTCTCCGACTTATCTATGCACCACGTGATTTTATTAACCTCTACAAACTCTCCAAAGTCTCCATCACTCCAAGAAAATCAGCCCCAGCCTCCCTAGATGTGGCAGAACAAAGAGTTATCCTCCATTTGGACATGTGGACCTATTGTAATGTTGAATGTTGAATAGTTGACTTAATATTCTTATAACATGTGCCTCTCTTTAACCTTATTGCTTTAAAGTTGTCCGGAAGCCGTCATGACCTAAATACAAGATCCAGCCTTGAACGCAACAAGGTAATCGCTTTGTGTAGGAAGGAACTGCAGATGCTGGTTTAAACCGAAGATTGGCACAAAAAGCTAGAGTAACTCAGCGGGACGGGCAGCGTCTCTGGAGGGAAGGGATGGGTGACGTTTCGGGTTGAGACCCATCTTCAGTCCGAAGAAGGGTCTCGAGCCAAAACATCACCCATTCCTTCTCTCCAAAGGTAATCACTTTTCTGTTCTACTGCAACTCCGAGAATATATATTAATCTGCACCAGTCAATATCATCCCTTGACTAACAAAATCAAGTTTAGATGATTAACTCCAGTACAGGAGTAAAAACCTCATTCATTGAATCCAGAGTAAATAGGTACAGGAGGAGGCCCTTCAGCCCCTTCATCTTGCTCCGTTACTCAACAAGATTATGGCAAATTCAACCTGGTTTGACCACTATTTTACTCTTTTCCCGTAACCTTTGATTCGCTTCCTGATTAAAAATGTATCTCAGCTTCAAGGATTCAGCGTTCATAGATCATGGGCAAGGAATTCCAAATGCTCACAACCTTTTGATGGAAGAAATGTTTCCTTATCTCTTGCGTCGTTAGGTTCGCTCTTTTTCAGACTATGCTTTCCGGTTGGTCTCAGACTGCCCCATTGGAAGTGGGCAATCCCAGCATTCCAAGAAGGAAATCAGGAATCCAAAAAGAAGGCAGGAGATCGCTCTCACAAAAAAGATTAAAGGGAATTCAGAGATATTATGTATTAAAGGGAAAAAGAGTAACTAGAGAGAGAAAAGGGCACCTCAGAAAACCAAAGTGGTCACATGTGTGGAGCCATAGGAGTTGAACATGGTCTTCAATTACATTTTACCATGGAGAACGACATGAACACTGCGGAATTTGGCAAAGTTAATGGAGCTTGTTTAAGGACAATTCCTATCACAGTTGAGGAGGTGCTGGATGCCCTAAGGCATATGAAGGTAGATACATCTCCCAGGCCTGATCAGATATGTCCAAGGTCACTATGGGAAGCTGAAGAAGTAATTGCAAGTGCCCTGGCTGAGATGGATAAATCATCATTAGACAATGGTGACATGTTGGAAGATTGGAGGATTGCTAATGTGTGCCTTTATTTAAGGGCTGCAAAGAAAAACCTGGGAACTATAGATCTGTGATAGGAAAGTTTCTGGAGAAGATTTGGAGGGATAAGATATATATCTATTTGGAAAGACAGGTTGCTTATGGATAGTCAGCATGGTTATGTGCCTGGGAGGTCGTATCTCACAAATATGATTGTGTCTGAAGAGGCAACCAAGAAGATTGAGAGTAGGGCCATGGATATAGTTGAAACGCACTTCAGCAAGACCTTGAGTGATACAATTCCACATGGTAGCTGCTCTGGAAGGTTAGATCATACGGGATTCATAGAGAGCTAGATAACTAGATTCACCCTTGTTAGACCTCATTTGGACTACGCAGTTGCAGCATGGGACCCACGCACAAATAAAAACATTTCTTCCATCGAACGTGTCCAAAGACAGGCCGCTCGATTTGTTACTAACACCTATGAGAGAGAAGCGAGTGTCACCAAACTTCTGAATTCTCTGGTCGGGGTGGAACCCTCTCCAAGACAGACGTGAAGCTCACCGTTTGACCTGTTTTTACAAAATGTTAAATGGTCATCTCGATATAGATTACAAGACCCACACCAAACCAATTAGGAGCAGACAAGGGCATTCAATCCAATTTTTGATTCCAGCTACCGAGACAGATGTGTACAGCAATTTATTCTGCCCCCGCACAATTAAAGCATGGAATAATCTCCACCCTACTATAGTAACCCAACCAGATACAACTACATTTAAGGTAGCTCCTTCTTCCCAAAAACCCTTCCTGGCTTAAGTCCTCCCTCCACCACCTCCAGTTTAAATTCCATTTGGAATATTTTGGAGGACCAAGAAACCAAGAACCAGGGACAAAATTGGCTTCATGTTAGGAAGCAGAGAGTGGTGATGGAAACAAGTTTCGGATTGGAGACCAGTGACTATTGCTCTTCCCAGTGATCAGTGCTCAGCTCATTGCTATTTGTCATCTATATCAACAATTTGGATGAGAATGTACAAGGCATTGTTTGTCAGTTTACAGAAAACGCTAAAATAGCTGTATCATAGACCGTGAAGATGGTTATCAAGAATTACAGTGTGATTTTGATCAGCTGGATAAGTGGGTTGAACAACGGCTAAAGGGTTAATTCAGATGAGTATGTGACGTTGCATTTTGTGAAGTCAATGTATGACAGGACCTTTACAGTGAATGATATGGAATGGGAAGTGTGGAGCAGAGGGATCTAGGAGTATGTGTACAAAGTTCCTAGAAAGTGGCATCGCAGGTAGATAGTGGGTGAAGAAGACTAGTGCCACATTGCTCTTCATCAGGCAGGAGTGTGGCAGTTGGGACATTATGTTACAGTTGTACAAGATATTGGTGAGGCCGCACGTAGATATACCAGGAATCTGAAGGACAACTTTATCACACAGGATTGTGGGTATAAGGAAAGTGCTGCCAGAGAACATAGTCGAGGCTGATACACTACCGACATTTAAAAGTCATTTGGACAGGTAGATGGAGAGGAAAGGTTTATTAGCATATGAGCCAAGCTTAGGCAAATGGGACCAGCGTAGATAGAATATCTTGGTCAACATGGACTAGTTGGACCATATGACTCCCTCTCCCTGTCCTTCTCCCTCTGTTTGTCCCTCTCCTTCTGTTTCAATCTCTGTTTGTCTCTCTCTCTCACTGTCTCTCTGTCTCTCTGTCTCTCTGTCTCTCTCTCTGTCTCGCTCTCTGTCTCGCTCTCTGTCTCGCTCTCTGTCTCGCTCTCTGTCTCGCTCTCTGTCTCGCTCTCTGTCTCGCTCTCTGTCTCGCTCTCTGTCTCGCTCTCTGTCTCGCTCTCTGTCTCGCTCTCTGTCTCGCTCTCTGTCTCGCTCTCTGTCTCGCTCTCTGTCTCGCTCTCTGTCTCGCTCTCTGTCTCGCTCTCTGTCTCGCTCTCTGTCTCGCTCTCTGTCTCGCTCTCTGTCTCGCTCTCTGTCTCGCTCTCTGTCTCGCTCTCTGTCTCGCTCTCTGTCTCGCTCTCTGTCTCGCTCTCTGTCTCGCTCTCTGTCTCGCTCTCTGTCTCGCTCTCTGTCTCGCTCTCTGTCTCGCTCTCTGTCTCGCTCTCTGTCTCGCTCTCTGTCGCTCTGTCTCTCTGTCTCTCTGTCTCTCTGTCTCTCTGTCTCTCTGTCTCTCTGTCTCTCTGTCTCTCTCTCTGTCTCTCTCTCTGTCTCTCTCTCTGTCTCTCTCTCTGTCTCTCTCTCTGTCTCTCTCTCTGTCTCTCTCTCTGTCTCTCTCTCTGTCTCTCTCTCTCTCTCTGTCTGTCTCTCTCTCTCTCTGTCTGTCTCTCTCTCTCTATCTCTCTCTCTCTGTCTCTCTCTTTCTCTGTCTGTCTCTCTCTCTCTCTATCTCTCTCTCTGTCTCTCTCTGTCTCTCTCTTACTCACACACATATTCTCTCTCACACTTCACCTCCCGCTCTTGCCCTCTCACTTTTCGGGATTGAATTACTTCAGTTCCTACATAATTAACTCACATGAGAAGTACAGACTGTTCCCACATACCAAGATAATTGTGCTATAACAAATCAGTGAGGGAAGAAAAAATGAGGGGCCACTCCTTTAAAAGTTAGTTTATAATTTTCCATGTGCTTTTGCCTTTTTAAGGCAGCGAGCCAAATCTGGAGGTAAAATTCTTAATGAGTCTTTCTGTATTTTACTGGGTAGAGTCGATGGGAGAGTCACCAAGATATATCGATGGCTGCACCACAGTCAAACAAGAGAACAACTCCGCAGCGATCGCCAGTGTCCCGCCGTTCAATGCCGCCCCAGTCACAAGATGCAGGTGAGAACTGTGCAAAGGTGAGCCTTGGAATACATTTAGGGATTTCAGGCAGGCTGAAACATCTTAATCATGAGGTGTTGAAACTGGGGAATCTCAGCTATGTTTCTATTCAAATTGTTCTAAACATTGCTACTTTTTAAAAAGTAGAAATTTGTATTCAGATGATATAGTTGCAGCAGATCAGTGCAGACTCATTGTTCTTTAAAATCTCCCACCTAGTTCAGTGAAGTGCTTTCCATTTGGAGTACTTCATCCTTTTTCAACACAGAATACTACAGATGTTGATATGATTAATAGGTCAGACAGTGTCTGAGGAAAGAGAAGAAAAACGTTTGATGACAGATCATCAACATGATGATTGATCTCTCCATATGGTGCTGCCTGAGGATTTGTTTTATTTTATAATCTATTCTATCATAAAACACCCAATAATTGGCCTTTTAAGGGAGGGTGTTTTTTCCCTTTGACCCAGTTCCATAGGCTAGCTTTAGATATAACCATATAACCATATAACAATTACAGCACGGAAACAGGCCTTCTCGGCCCTTCCAGTCCGTGCCGACCATTTATTTTCCCCTAGTCCCATCTACCTGCACTCAGACCATACCCCTCCATTCCCTTCCCGTCCATATACCTATCCACTTTACTTTTAAATGTTAAAATCGATCCTGCCTCCACCACTTCTGCTGGAAGATCATTCCACACAGCCACCACTGTCTGAGTAAAGAAGTTCCCCCTCATGTTACCCCTAAACTTCTGTCCCTTAATTCTCATGTCATGCCCTCTTGTTTGAATCTTCCCTACCCTCAATGGGAAAAGCTTACCCACGTCAACTCTGTCTATCCCTTTCATCATTTTAAAGACCTCAATCAAGTCCCCCCTTAACCTTCTGCGCTCCAAAGAATAAAGACCTAACTTGTTCAACCTTTCTCTGTAACTTAGTTGCTGGAACTAATAGAATTTGACTTTGATACACATGTCAGAACTCAATTACGCAACCGTCCTCTTCTGATTGTGCTTTAGCGAGTATTCTGCTGGTGTTGCTTTTTGCTGATCAGAGTAAAATATTTAAAGAATTAAATAATAATAAGAAGAATTAAAATATGTTAATTTTTCTCCCTTGCAAATCGTTGCTTTCCGTAGTCTAACCTGCATCCACAGCAACATTTAAACTGTATTATACCCAATGCTCCTGTGGTTCTGAATCACGGCCTTATTGAATAGATGATAGACATTAACTAAAATCTATTTATCACAACTTTTCAGGAATTAGCCATTGAAGTTTTTGTAAACCCGAACAAAAAAAAAGACAAATCTTGTTCTAAATCTTCATACATAATAATTAGAGATGTACAAATTGGTAATCCAATGGTTTGGAGAATATATTTCATTCAATGTACCTCTAGAATTTCTTTAGAGAGCAATTGAACTACTTTACTCTGAGGTAAGTCTTCAGTGCTGAAGAAGATCGTAAATCTCTGGGTTACTCGACGTATAAAGGTCTCAGTGACTCCATTTGCCTTTCTTTGATCAGGAGACTTGAAGGTGGTCACCCCTCAACAGTAGGTGCAGTGCTAGTTGGTTGATTTGGTGATCAGTCTCAGATAGGCATTGTAGGATTGATGAGGGAGAAAGCATGTCATGGTGATTCCAAGGTCTGCCGCTATTCTGGCCCTGGTGAGAGCACAGACCTTGGATTTTAAGAATTGCCATGATGAATAACTGGTAGATAGTGGACTCTATATTCTTGATGCTTCAAATATGGAGTGAATGAGGATTTAAATGGTTGACGGGGCATCAGTCGAGTGGTTTGTGGAGAGGTTGTGAAAAGGCTTTGACGTTTGCAGAGTTGCTTCAGTACACACAACCTATAATCTGTTTTTGAAGTATAGCATTGATATGTCTGGCTAGATTCAATACCGTGATGTAAAACCTGACTATTTACCTGCAAATTAACTATTTGTCACTTCTCCCCAAATGCCACTGTGCTGGAATGATGGAATCTGTGCTATGGTAAGGAATTCCAACTCTTTGCCAGCATCAATCAAATTTTACATCAAATTTATAGCACTCGTGAGCTTGAAGTTATTGCAGCCTCCTCCGTTCTTCCAATGTGTCTTCTTCTCAGTTGTTTGTTGGAGGGTTTAGCTTGAAGGCCGGGAGGGGGACAGGTATTTTATGCAGTTGTCGGAGCCTGGAATGTGCTGGTGGTGATGGAGACAGATACGCCAGTGACATTTCAGAGGCATTTAATACGCACATGGATATGCAGGGAATGGAAGGATATGGATCACATATTACGAGGTGCAGCCTCATCTATGATGGAAGAGGGGAACCTCCGTTCCCTAAAGCTGAGGACATCTCGGATGTTCTAGTATTCTACAATGTTTCCTTTATCATCGCTACTTTTTTTGCATATCTTTCATTCATTGTTCTTCATCTCTCCACATCACCGTCTATATATCTCTCGTTTCCCTTATCCCTAACCAGTCTGAAGAAGGGTCTCGACCGGAAACGTCACCCATTCCTTCTCTCCAGAGATGCTGCCTGTTACTACAGCTTTTTTGTGTCTATCTTCGGTTTAAACCAGCATCCACAGTTCCTTCTAACACATCGTAGGAGGGCTGTCGAGCGAAATTAATTGTGCTTTTGTTTGACCTCCTCTTGATAAATGCTGGAATGCTTGCAGAAGAAACTGCCATCTGTCCATCCTTACTATCCTAATTACAGCGAAACATGTGAAGCAGTGGAATTTATTAATGTCTCGCACTCTTTTCATTTCTTTCTCAGACTCGTTCTCAGTGCTAGCAGCGTCTTACTTGAATCCAGTGAAGGCTTTTGTACCGCAGATGCCCAAGCTTCTCAAATCACTTTTCCCTGCACGAGACGAGAAGAGAAGATCTGTTTCTCCACCAAGTCGGGTGAGAAATACGAACTCTGTGGAAGCTGAAATATTGTTTTTTTTCTCTTAGATTAATTTTGGATTCTTTAGGTGATGAGGGTTCGGCCAATAAGGACTTGAATCACCATGGCTCCCTGTTGAAGGAGGCCGGTTAGGGGGTAATAAAAACAAAGTGTCAGTCAGAAGGCATCGGTGGAAAACATAAAAACATAGAAAATAGGGGCAGGAGTACGCCACGAGGCCCTTAGGGCCAGCTCCGCCATTCAATATGTTCATGACTCATCATCCAAAATCAGTACCCCGTTCCTGCTTTCTCCCCATATCCCATGATTCCAGTTAGCCCTAAGAGCTAAATTGAACTCTCTAAATCATGTTTTAAGTCAGAATCCCTTGGTCAGAAGTAAGCCAAAAAGATTAAGTAATTTTAAATTGCAGAAAATGTGAAATTAGGGCATTAAGTACAGTGAGACATTGAATCGTCCTTTTTGTGAATTAAACGGGCCATATCATTTATTGAGCTGTCTAGTTTGGAAGAAGTTGATGTTATTGGATCGAGTCTCTGAAGTTCCCGTGTCTGGAATATGGAACCACAGTGATTCGCTAGTGGCTTGTCGCCACCTGGGTTGGATTGCTTAGTTGGCACCGACTTAATTTATGGAAGAGTTCACCTCTCATCAAAAAAGCGGGAGCGCGATGAAATGCTCTCCACCCTCTACTCCAATACTCCAAGCTCAAACTGTTATAAAAAATATAGTTGTCTTGAATGGCATACCATCCATCCATCGTTCATAAAATCTGCTCCCTCCGTAGTGATGGAGTGTATCTCATGTTCGCCATCTACAGGATGGACTGCAGCAACCAGCCGAGTGCTCCGATGCTCTGAATCCCTCATTCTCAAGGATCCACTCCGCCGCCTGTCCAGACTTGGAAATACGTTGAAACTCTACACAGTCAAATTGGAATCCCCGCTGTTTTGTGAGGGTACCTCCTCACGCACGCAGGAGTGCTCTATGATGGTATCTCTCCATCACTTCCTAGGTTACTGAGTATGGGTAATAAATGCTGTCCTTCCCATTCCTGAAATTGGGCATGACTGAATTGTAAACTAAAGTATGGCAAGATAATTAAACTATTATGAATGTGGCAGGTTAGAGAAGTAGGCAAAGCTCTGCCACAATTTCACTCGAGCGACCCAGTATAAGAGTTAAATAAACCCAAGTATCAATCAGATTGTCACTAGTCTGACATTGTGTGCAGCGTGTGATATGAAAAGTTCAAGGAAACACTTTTAAATTTGACTAGAAATAAGCAAGCTATATATGCCGACTGAGTTTTCAATATGGACAAAATATTGAAATATTCAATAATATATTCAACATATTAGGTATTGAATACCTTTCTCAAACGTTTGGTGGACTAGTTTGGAGATCCCTCACGTGTTAGTTATTGTTACCATTTTCTTTGTTTTATGTTGCTATTTGGTTTTTCAACCTAACCCACCCCCTCGCCTCCACCCTCCCCACCAGCCTCCATACTGGAGCTGACCATTAAATTGTCTACATGTTTAGGTTTAATATTGTAACGTGCCAAGGTTAAGTGCGAAGCTTTGCCTGCTATCCAATCAGACTGCCTCCACTTTTTTTGGAGAAAAAATTACCTTTTGGTCCACTTTCCCTCGTCTTAAACCTATACTCACATGTTTTAAATCCACATGCCATTGGAAACAGACTCTGGCTATCTACCGGCCACTCACTACTTTACTGAAACACAGGTGTTGTTTTGTTGTAGGAGTGTGAATATTAAATTCTTAAGAGTCCTATTCTGAAAATAAATACAGTATCAAAAGGGTTGCTGTATGATGCAGTGATTTAAAAGGAATCATTGGCAGCGTCAGTGTTTTGATTTGAATTCTGCTGTAATGGGTTCATGATCATTAATTTGTTTTTCCTGTAGCCTATTCCACAAATCTTGGTGCAAACGGCTAGCCTTGATGATGGTGAACAGAACAAAGATGTAAGTATCAAACTCGGGTTTAGAAAGGTCTAACTTTACAACGTATACTTTGGCCTTTGCTCGGACATCTCTGAATGGCTACAGTATTTGCACCAAATTCTGAATGATGAGAATATTTACAATCATCCCACGTTTCGACTGCACGCTCAACAGTGTGTACTTTTATAACTGAGAGAATAACTTGGGGTTGGCTCACACAGATAAAGTGGAAATGGGTTGGTGTTGAATGAGTTGAAGAGGAAGATGCAAGGCACAGTGTAAGAGATATTTTAAGGAAACCTTTGAGGACAGCGTAAAGACGAGACGATATGATATTGAGTGGCTAACAGTGTTTCAGAATCAGATTGCTCTGAGCTTGTTGTCTGGGATGTAGAGGCTGAGACATTTCCTTTGCTGTGCAGTGCAGCCAAACAAGGATTGGAATATATCATTTTTTTTTAACCAAAAAAAAAGCCATCTTGACTGACATGTACAAGTTGGGCTTTTGTTTCAGAATATTTTTTATTTAACATTTTATAGTGGGGCAACTGTAATTGGCAATTGAACTACAGTTTAAACAAAACTTCTGAACAACCTTCTGAGGTATTTGCTTAGTTGATGTATAAATGCAAGTACCTTTTTTTTTTAATTGCTTTTGAAGAATAACCTCACTTATGCCTTTAGCTCATTAAGGAAAGACTAAGCAAACCTGTTTTTCTCAAAGGATACGTTTAATGTCAGTTTGGTATTTATCCTTCATGCTCCCACCCACCCTCTTTTGTGTTACCTCATGAACTGACCCCCCCCCCCCCCCCCAGGTATCTTCCTCCTGTTAGATGGACAGTTAACAGTTTGAGATTGACAAATGGTGTCTGAATCATGAATCATGGTGTACACTTGCACATGCATATAGTTTTTTGGCTGGATAGCATGCAATATAATTTTTCATGGTACCTTGGTACACATGACAATAATAAGCCAATTCCAATCTACTCAATGAAATGTCCAAATGTCTAATGTGTTAGTGAAGAGAAGGGAGTGAACTGCACTTGCGAAAACGTGGTGTTTCTGTACATTTCCATCAGGCTCACGAAGGAATTGTACCTTGTGCCCCATTGGTGCTGACAGAATCCATCCAACCAACAAACACCCGAAGAGTCCCTTTGAAAAGTGAGACTGCAGCTGCACCAACCCAAAAACCACACGAAGAGCCTCAAAGTCCGTCCAGCGAAGCTTCAAGTGGTTATTTCTCCCACAGCGTTTCCACAGCAACTCTCTTTGAGACGAGCACGGCGACAAACAGCGATGCCAACTTGCTCCTGTCCGAGCCGGCAACCTCACAAGCAGACCTGCCCGCCCAGTCGGAACATGTATCAAGCAGCGAGATTTCGGCAGGACTGGGCACTGAGGTGGAATCGAGTTCCTGTTCTGCTGAGCGCGAAGGTAACAGAGCTCAGAGTGGGCAGCAAAACTCAGACATGGATGTTGGGAAGGATTGTGTAAGCTTCCCTAATCCATCAATAAACCCTGAGGAACCAATGGCAGCAGAAGATACAGACAATTCCTCACCAGTTGACACTAAATGCAGCTTCCCCGCCACTGAGACGACTACCCCATCATTGACCACGATGGTCAGTTCCCCTGCACCCAACCAGATGTCCACCCCACATTCCCTCCAAGCTGACACATCGAAAGATTTATCACCGACGCAGAAGCCAGCATCGGCCAACTTGAAACCTGAGGTGAAATCTGTTGAGACGCAGCCCAAATCCGTCGCTTCTAATCCCTTCAAAATCCAGAGAGTGAGAACGTCTGAGTTGAAATCGTTCACTGGTATCTTGGCTGATGAAAGCATGAGCCAAGATGTTGACGGTGGTCATGAAGGCGAAACAGTGCCAACGGAAGTGTGGCCGCCTATAGCCTTGAACTCCGCTGTGGCTGGTGCACTGGAGGCAGATGGTGGATCATCGACTGTAAGTACAAGGGACGATGATGATGATGATCGTGGGTTATCGAGCGAGAAACTTGAAATTGTTTCAGATTCCGAGGAAGCTGCTGAAACAATCCCTGAGTGGCTAAAAGATGGGGAGTATGTCTCAGTCGGTCCAAACAAGACTGGTACAATCAGGTATATAGGACCCACGGAATTTGCTGATGGAATTTGGATTGGAGTTGAGCTGGATGTGCCAGCAGGTAAGTGACTGAGAAAAGTTTTGGCTGGTTTCTCTTTTATTAAGGGAAAGCTCTCATCACTCCTCCTCCCATCTTAATTTCAATACTTTCATTTAACTTTCAATCTAGTCCCAAGATCACGCAAGAATCAATTATTGTACAGTACACATTTGGTGCTACTTTTTCATTTTCCTTTCGTTGTTCTGCTCACTGGTTCTGGAAGATGCTTCTAAGTTCAGTTTCTGTGTTACATAACTATTTAATATTTATCAGCCATACAATCCACAACATTTTGATTTCCATATTTGGTCATTTCTATTCTAATGGGGAATAAATGGAGGAAAGCATTAATCAGTTGCATTGATGGAATGGCCATATAACAGTATTGCTTGACAGCTCATTTACCATTAATCATGTTCATCCAGCAAGTAAGAATCGCATGTCAGTATTCAAGCCTTAAGGGCCTGTCCTACAAGCATGCAACTCCATGCGATGAACGCGATCAAACTAGAAGCGGGGGCCACGTGGAGTTCGGGTGAGTGGCGCAACGCGGCGCAAAGTGAGGCGAGCTTGGAGCGAAGTCTAAGGTAAGTTCGCCAGGACAGAGAGGGGCACACAGAGAGGGGCACAGAGGCACACACACACAGAGGGCCACGGAGCCACACACAGAGAGGGCCACGGAGCCACACACAGAGAGGGTCACGGAGGCACCTACAGAGAGGGTCATGGAGGCACGATGTCGGGGCGGTGTGTAATGCGTCGTGGCGACTGCGAGCCGACAAGCTGTTGCCGCGCGGAATTTTTGAACATAGTCAGTTTTTTGGAGCCCCGCGCGATGTCGGGACGAACTCCGCACAATTCCGCACGGCTCCGGCGATCAAAGTGGGACCGGCCCCGCGACGCTGGACGGCTCAAGCGACCACGTTAGGTCGCGCTAATCACATAGAGTTGCATGCTGGTGGGACAGGCACTTTAAGGTATCTGTCTTTGTTTACGAAACTAGCCCTTCAGCCACCGAGTCTATACCGATCACCCGTTCACACTAGTTCTATGTTGTCCCACTTTCATGTCCACCCCAGACATATTACGGGCAATTTTACACAAGCCAATTAACCTATACAACCGCACCTCTTTGGGACGTGGGAGCAAACTCATGTGGTCACAGGGAGAGCGTGCAACTCCACAAAGACATCACACGAGGTCAGGATGGAACCCGGGTCCCCGGCGCTGTGAGGAGGCAGCTGGGCCACTGTGCCGCCTTTCAGCATTCTTTATCAATTCCTGAGATGTGTGTGTTGCCGGCGGTGCCTGTTTATATTGCTAGTCTATATTTATCCTTGCCCATACAGGTGAGACATAACCTGTATCAGCAAATACTGAAGCTGTTATATTGATTCGGGAAAGACAACCTAGTTACTCCAAACCGCACTGCCTTACTTTCTCCCCAAAAATGACTTTTGTATCAAAATTATATGCCAAACTCTCTTTGCAACATCCTGTGCTTTCAACCCTCTTGATGAATGAAAATTAGCACCATTTTTTTCAATATTGGCAAAAAGCAGAAGGATTTTTTTTAAATTACCACTGATCTTGTAACTGAGAGTTGTGTTTTATAATTTGGCACTTGTTTGTGGAAAACTGCTGCCATTTCATTTTCAAATAATTTTCTGATGAACTTTTTCTCTGTTCTTTTCTCCCAGGGCAGGAGTGTGGGAGTTGTTCTGCCTAGGTTGATGCATAAATTAATGCCTTGGGGAGTTATTTGGCCTACCTTGAGTGTCTTTATGTGGAAATCAAAAATGTGTGTGCTGTATGACTCTTTTGTGCCACTTTAATGAAATATTTAATGGTGCTGGTTAAATGGTCCTGGGCAGGAAACTGAGGATTCCATTAATCAAAGTGCATGTGATTGTCTTCAGCAATGAGTTTGTCCATTGAGAACATTTTTGGTGAACTTGCTTCTCAATTAGAACACGAGTTGTGTTGTGACATTTTCTACTTTAGAGAGTTTCTTGCTGCCATGATCTGCTGATGAATCCACGGGATTATAATGATTTGTTCTGAACAGTGAACAAACGGTAAACAGTGTAAAAGAGACATACATTTTATATTTCAGGGAGAAACGACGGCTCGGTTGGTGGAAAGCAGTATTTCCGATGTAACCCCGGCTACGGAGTGTTAGTGAGACCCAGCAGAGTCACTAAAGCCAGCGGCTCCGCAAAGCGCCGCAGTGCAGGGCTCCGGATACAGCTGGCTGCTGCTTCAGAGAATCGGAGAAGTGGCAGCTTTTCAAACTCCAATCCAAACCTGTCAGCTCTCACTGCACTTGCCAAATCCGAGAGCGGAGCGGGACTCCGGTCGGGCGACAAGCCTCCGAGGAAGAGTGAGCATAGGAAATCCTGGTCATCTGAACAAAAACCTTTGTAAGAAATGATCTAGTGAGGTGAATGTTTGGAGCTCGTTGGCAAGGATTCAGAACTGCACATCCAGAGATGACTTATTTGATCTAAACCTGGTGCCTTTTCCAAGAAACGCCCCATCCCGAGGATGCAAACTCCCTAATGTTACTCGGCTCTTTAGTCCAAATTCACTTTTTCCCCCCTTCCTGTATCTGCTGTTCAACTGCTGCATTGGTAAAATGAGACGGCATTGACTGAGTTTCTGAGCTTGAAGAGGGAGCTGTTTGAGTTCAAAGTTTAACACATTAGTTTTCCTGTTGCTTTTACCTGTTTGGAAAAAGAGTGAACGGATGAAAGAGAGAAGAATGATTTTTGCAAAAAGTATTTAATTCTTGCTGGATTCATTTTGGTTGGAACCGGATGCCAGTTCAATTCTCTGTGTCAAAGCCTTTATTGAAGCACAATCAGTAATTCTAGGGTGAAAATCAGGGGCCCAATTCTATGTCCATGTATTATATATATTTTTATCAGCTCCTTTTTGTTTCCCAGTACATGTAATAAACTTTCCTAAGAAGTTCATAAACAGTGGGACTGTATATTTAGATAGTAATGTTCTTTTAAAAGTAAAATGTATATTGGGATCGCAAAAGAATGTAACCAGACACAGCCAATAGCTCAGATTCCTTGATGCTGATCCTAAAGAGCACAGAAATATTAGGAGATCAACTACTGATGGATTTTGTATAGATCCCAGCCATCCTGTTTCTTAAAGTGCTGATTATCTCTGGGAATGTAGTTATTAAACTTCCTGCCTTGTAACCAGCTTGTTACCTCAGAAGAAGTGACTAGGAAAGCAGCCATTGTCAAATGACTTCTCACATCTTGATATGTGTTTTCCAACAACGATTTCCTCTGTACAACTGCACTAAGTTACAGTGTCCGCTTTTTAACACGGGTTGAATCTATTCTGATTAACTACTTACTTTTGCCTTTTAAAAATTGCAGTTAGAAAGATACGCATGGAGCATTTGTGCAGAAATGGTGTTAGCTGGGGCAATATCAAATGTGTCCCTGGACCTGGTCAGTGGAAATTGACATAAATGGACTTGTAGGTTATAGGATGATATATTTGTCATCGTGGGCCAGCATTGCAACATATGAAGCTCTGAGTGATTATTAACATTTTGAAATGATTTTTTAAAAAAGTTCATGATTTAAAAGTCTGAATATGCCTATGCTCAATTTCAAACTTTTACATTAATGTTTTAAATGCTACGTATTTTCTCTCACACACTTTATCCAGGGTTCTTGGATCAATTCCAGTTTGAAGTATCTGCTTTGTGTGAAGTTGGCGGTTGTTCTTTGTATTGACGTTTCACTGTAAGTTAGCAATCGTGTGAATATTTTGCAGGCACAGTAGAAAGACTCCCAAATCACAGCCTTGTTCTGTGGGTTCATTTTTTTTTAAAGACGAGTTACATTTCTTTTCTCTATTGGGCAGGGGAAAGTGGTGTAAAATTCTAACAGGCGCCCTGAGAAATACGAGCAAAGAGCTGGAGGAATTTAGGGTCAGAAATTGTTGGTTACGGACACTTCTTCAGACTGAAGCATCCTGACCCGAACCATCAACTGTCTGTTTCCGCCACAGATGCTGACTGACCCGCTGTGTTCCTCCAGCACTTTGATTTTGTTTCAAGGGTCCAGCATCTGCAGTCTCTCATGCCTCTGAGAATTATCCTGCCCACAATACAAGTCTTATTATGGCTAAATTACTACTGCCTAATGTATGGTCATTTGCCGGGTTACACAAAAAGCTGGAGAAACTCAGCGGGTGCAGCAGCATCTAAGGAGCGAAGGAGATGGGCAACGTTTCGGGTCGAGACCCTTCTTCAGACACTATGGTCATTTGCCGATGTTTAACTCCAGAATGCTGCTGCGTGTGACCCGCTAAAGATTACTTGCTGGAATAATTTCTTCATTAAAACAAAATGAAAACTAAGCATTGTTTAGCTGTGTAATATAATGCACTTGACATTGTGAGAATGTTTAACCTTTCTTTAATACTGCATGGTGCACTGGGTGGCAGAGCTCATTTCTGTGAGTTTGTCACGTGCATGGTTGACATATTAATTCCATTAAATGCCTGTAGTTTGGGATGAAAGTGAATGCTTTCTGCCGGGTGTATATTAGATATAGAGACACAAGGAAATGCAGATGCTGGAACCTTGTGCAAAACACAAGCTATGCCCTCTAGTATTTGATGTTTGCATTCTGAAAAAAAAAATTCTACCCTATCTATGCCTCTCATAATTTTATCTCCTTTTATCCGGTCTCCCCACAACCTCCGGCATTCCCGAGAAAATCCAAGTCCGTCCAACATCTCCCTTCTGGTAACCTTGTCTGCACCTTTTCCAATGCCTACACATCCTCCTTGTAATGGAGGCGACCAGCATTGCATGCAATACTCCAAATGTGGCCTAAGCAAAGTCCTGTAAAGCTTCATCATGAATTCCTGGCTCTTATACTCAATGCCCTGACCTATGGAAGCAACAATGTGTCTTCTTAACCATTCTTTCAGAGATTTATGGATGTACCCCAAGGTCCCTGTGTACATGCCTCTGCTGTTAAGGGTCATGCCATAAATGTCTTACAGAGTTGTAATGTGACATCCCAACTCGTTTATCTCATTAGCCAGAAGCTCCTTTCATCATTTAAAAAAAAATCATTGCAACAGCTCTGTCAACTTGGCACTCTGTAGTCATCATTGTAAAGTGCAGAGGACTGTGCATCCTTAAATGCCATTCCTCAAAAAATGTAATTGAAATGACTGCGGTCGGAGTGCTATGTGTGCTTGCCTTGCTGAAGATTTCTGCAACAGCTGTAATATGTTTTTGGCTACATGAGTACAACAATAGAACATTTGATTGCAGATCCACTGAGTTTTCCAGCATATTGTTTCTCACTCAAAATGTCAACATCTGTGGCTCCTTGTGTCTCCATAAAGCATTGTGTTTGTTGGAAATACTGCCAGTTTCCCACTGTTGCTGATTCTAGTCAGGTTAAGTTGCTACGTGTGTGTGTGGCTGTGCAATGGTCTTCTATACGTGTCTCCATGAAAGACACTGGAGCGAAGTTCCACATACAGCTCAACCGTGTACACAAAAGGCCTTTGTGCACAGTTGATATGGTAAATCAGATCCGCTGATGAACACTTGCCCACAAATGCCAGAGATTGTCAGTGACGGTAACATTACAACTGTAGTGACTGTCCACACTTATGTGCGAATCTTTCTTAATTGTGCTTGAATGGCGTTATAGTTTGGTTCGCAGCAGTCCAATTCTGTTTTTATTCAGAAAATAAGCAATGACATTTGAATGTAACATGCACAAGCAGTACAGAAGGCAAGTGAGGTTCTATTCTATACTTCTATGAAACATGTTCATGTGAATGATTGTAATAAGTGCATTGGCCGGGCCCTGTAAATCAGTGTTTCTTTTCTTTGAAGGATTTTGGAATAGTGACAAAGTGACCAAGATTATGTCCTTATAGCTGGTCTGCTTTGTGGTTGGCAACGTTTAGGTTCAGTTGGTGAACTATTCTTCGACACAATTAATATATTTACTCTCGCACATCTTTAATTACTGTTAACTGCTTCAGTTTGGAGGGCACTATTATCTTGAAGCCATTTTAACAAGTATGCATAGTTGCATCTTGTAAATTCTGAACCCCGTAACTCAACAGGTGACCAGTGTTTGGAATTACCGAGAGGGAAAGAAATTGATAGACAGAAGTCCAATATGCATTTGATTCAAGGCTGGGTTGTTCAGTGTAGAACAAGGAAAGATTTCCGATGTTTTTGGTATGAGTGTATAAGCAAACTGGATTAGTAATGAGCTGATGTTTTCATTTTGAATTGACTATGATTTAAGAGTATTGGGTCCAAACATTGCATCATTTTTAATATAAATTCTATTTTATAAAATGGGAGGCCTATGACATAGACGAACTGACTGCTACTCTACAATGTTATAACTATCTATTGTAACCAGCGTGCGACAGACCTTTTTAAATTAGTTATTTATTTATGTTGTTTGAATTCTGTAGAGCAATAACACAATTACTTTTGCAAAGCGCCTTTTAAAAAAGAAAAAAATATCTTCACTGATACCGAAGGGATTTGTGTACGGAAGAACAACCCTTCATATTCTAAGACAACAGTTGTGTGGAGTTTGGCAAGGTTTTAATTTAACACTAATTGCTGGTTGCAGGCTGGTGGAATTATTTATAGAGTCCTGTATGACTTGTTAATCTGTATATCTGCTGGGATTGTAATGGAAAGCAGATTTTGAACATTTGAATGTATGTAATAATTTGGGTATTTAAGGGCTCAATGAAATTGGTGCTTTGCCATCTTGTTGCCTATCTAAAGTTCTATTATGTACTTAAATATTCTGTATAATATACTTAATTACTGAAAGATAATAAAAGTATAAATGTACAAAATATATGGCTTTCAAATTAATTTCAAGGGTATTTCTGCGAGATGCATATTAAAGTGTGTAGGAAAACTATTGCTTCCAGACAACCAGATAAATCCTACACAAAATACTGCATTTGGTGGAAATCTCATGAGCCCGAACACGATGGGCAAGGCAGCACCTGTGAGAGAAGAAAATATTTCATGTAATTCTGATGAAAGGTTGTGATCGGTAAGATTTGCTCCAGCGGTGGTGTATTATGCACTCTGTGCAACTTATTTTTTATATTCAAGAATAATAACTTTTGATTCCGACCAGCCAGAGTAGCCTCTCAAAATCAGTACTTATTCGGCAACCTAGAGCTGAACAGTTTTATTACTCAAAGAAGCAGTGATGGGATACCATCGGATAACAATGTATCTTTTGGACCACCTGCAGCGGTCAAATTTTAGCCTTTGTGTTTGTTATGCGAAACAATTATTTCCAATCATTTCTGTTTCTCTCCATCCATCTATATACTTTTAACACTTTGTGTGTTCGTGTCTGCCTGTCAGATTTTTGACCTTTGATTTCATGGTTCGCCAAAACCACACGCTCAAACTCCGAGAATTTTTCCATTTCGCTAGAGATTACACTTTTACATTCACGGATCCACTTGTTATTACATTTAGACATTTTTATGTACAACATTTTAAATAAAATCCTTTCCCCCACCCCCCCTCCACACTCATTCATTTTGTGGCCTCCTGCTGGCCAGCCACCATAACGGCTGCTGCTGCTCTCCTCCAAAAATGGCGCCATTTTTCTTTTTTCGCTGGAGACGTTCGCTGCTGCCGCCAGGCTCTCCTCCCTGCAATCCTCCCCCCTCCCCCCCCCGGGACCCGACATTTTTCTTATTTCGATGGCAATTTAATTTTTTCCACTTCCCTCTCTTCCCCCCCCCCCGGCCCGGCCCGGCTCTATCACGCTGCCTCAAGCCAAGGATCAAAGTACGCAGCCTCACTCAGCATCGCGCACACCCACTCCCCCCCCTCTCCCCCTCCCCCCCCTCCCCTCCCCTCCCTCCCCTCCCCCCCCCTCCCTCCCTCCCCTCCCCTCCCCCTCCCTCCCCTCCCCCCCCCTCCCTCCCCCCCCCCCTCCCTCTCCCCCCTCTCAACCTCGCGTTCAGGGACCAGACCCAACGGGTCTGCACTTGACTTAACTTAAATCCGTGTAATCGGTAGAATCAAAAAAACAAAAAGTGAAATCCCATTTAAAAAAATAACATAAGACAATTTAAATTAGTTTATTTTTCCTACTTAGTACAATACAGAGATTTTACGAAAATTGTACAAAATAATAATTTGTTAAAACAAACTGTACAAACAGCATCATGACATGTTTACTCTTTTTTGCAGAACAGTCTACTGTCCAAAAAAGGCACTAATCCAGAATAGGAACAGAAAACTTATACAGGACTCAAATGAAAATACATCTGCTGCTCAGTATATAACATTTGTTTTTTAAAAAATCTAAGGCTTTTAAAGGTTATCCTGTTCAGCTTCTAGTTTGGAAATCAAGTGACTGTTTCAATGCAGACCTGTCGCATGTTCTGCACTGCCTTCACCACCTTTCACCCCGCGCCCCCCCCCCCCCCCCACCACCACTAAAAACACACATCAGGTAAGCCTGCTTTATTTTTCTGGGTGGTGATGTTAACCCCATCACCTGGTCGGGCTATGGAAAAGCAAAGATGACAAAAATTATTTTTTTGGAGTAAGTTATGACCCATTTGATTGGAATATTTTAAATTGTCATTTACTTGATGTGACCGAATAAAACTTTACCTGCAGTACCCAATGGATGTTTCACTTGTGGGCGAATCTATCTGCCTGGTTCTTACTATCAGAGTTGAAGGGAAAATTGCACAGAGTATGTAACTTAATAATTATGGGAAACAAACAACCCATTTTCAAAGATTATACTTCAAAGGGCAAACCATGATGGCTTGCGGCCAGACGAGTACTTCAAAATATACTCTTGCTGATATCAACACTTGTCACCCAAAACATTGAGAATTGGGCAAAGAACTATTGTGGAATGTCAGTGTCATCTACTTGGTTGCAGGTCAAAAGGCTCCAGGAATCAGGAATATTGTTCATCACAGATGGGGAGAACTGGCTCTGCTATACCATAGGAAGAACATTTTCGCAGATGAGTGTGGGGTGATCTTGACATTGTTGCCTTGACTAGGAGGATCAAGATGTCTTTTAGAATTGGTTGAAGGGAGGTGATGAAGCTTTCAGAACACCAACATCTAATGTCTACTTGTTAATGATTTTGGAATAATAGGAAGAATATGATTTTTTTATGTTATCCATTTCACCAGAATGCTGAGGTAGGGCCAGAAATGTTCATCTCTGTACATTCAGTCTAGCTATCACTTTCCCTTTAATTGATAACATATAGTAACTGGAGAGGTTAGAATGCTCCTAGGATTTGTTGAGGCAGAAACCCATTGTTGTTTTCAAAGAATACATAGTAAAAAATAAGTGGGTCTATCATGATCCAGTGGTTTTGAATTGTCCTAGTATAGACAAGGATGGGATTTCTTGGTTCTACAATGATTTGCTCAGCCTCTAGCTGCACCAGTCTTTCCCCCAACAATATCTTGGGTTTCTCTTAACAGATGATCAGAGGTAATTGGTTGAGACAAGTTGGTCAGTTGGGACAGTCATTAAAGAGCAATGTTAGTACATGTAGCATATTTTAACCATTCTACTTTTTTTAAACCAAATCCAGATGTTACACCTGCTTCAGGGTTGGCTTGAAGACCCTGACGTGCCAGTCCGATCCATCAATTTCAAAGTTGATGGGTCCTTAATATACTCTGAACTCGTCATCCGTCATTCGAATTGAGCTACAGCTCTCAAAGGTGTGTGGTGGAAGTGCTGTGCGAGTCCCTCAGCCATTACTTCCCCATACTCGAAGGTTTGACTTCAACAAAAATAAGAATGGATCATTCAGTTCTTTGTACGCTGCCCTTTTAAAGGGCGTTTTTCCCCCTAATGAATGTAAACTTGTCCTTCACCACCAGCGAAAAAACACAAACATAATCAGGCTCTCTCACTCTGGTGCCAGCTTTAGATTTTCTGTACAAATTAAAATGAACAAAACTGCTAAGTTTGGAAGTGGCCTGGTATGTACCAAACATTTGAGACCTGGATTAAGGAGGAGGAGCTGTATTACGGACACTTAACACACAAAAAGCGGCTAAAATAGCACATGCAGCAGGTGCAAGACTGGAAGGACTCTGCGACCCCTGAATCTTTACTTAATCTGTAGCACGTTCCCTTTCTGCTGAGCAGGAAAATACATGAAAAGACAAATCAAAAAACTGTGTCTGATCCAGGTACGGACAGTGCCCTCCATAATGTTTGGGACAAAGACCCATTATTTAATTATTTGCCTATGTACTCCACAATTTGAGATTTGTAATAGAAAAAAATCACATGTGGTTAAAGTGCACATTGTCAGATTTTATTAAAGGGTATTTATTTTTATACACTATGGTTTCACCATGTAGAAATTACAGTTGAGTTTATACATAAGCCCCTCCCCCCCATTCAGGGCACCATAATGTTTGGGACACATGGCTTCACAGGTGTTTGTAATTGTTCAGGTGTGTTTACTTGCCTCCTCAATGCAGGTATAAGAGAGCTCTCAGTACCTAGTCTTTCCTCCAGTCTTTCCATCACCTTTGGAAACTTTTATTGCTGTTTATCAACATGAGGACCAAAGTTCTGCCAATGAAAGTCAAAGTACCCATTATGAGACTGATTAACAAGAATAAGACTGTTAGGGACATCAGCCAAACCATAGGCTTAGCAAAATCAACTGTTTGGAACATCATTAAGTAGAAAGAGAGCACTGGTGAGCTAACTGATCACAAAGGGACTGGCAGGCCAAGGAAGACCTCCACAGCTGATGACAGAAGAATTGTCTCTATAATAAAGAAAAATCCCCAACACCTGTCCGACAGATCAGAAACACTCTTCAGGAGTCGAGTGTGGATTTGTCAGTGACCACTGTCTGCAGAAGACGTCATGAACAGAAATACAGAGGCTACACTGCAAGATGCAAACCACTGGTTTGCTAAGAAGTACTTAAAAGAGCAACCACATTTCTGGAAAAAGGTCTTGTGGGCAGATGAGATGAAGATTAACTTACATCAGAGTGATGGCAAGAGCAAAGTATGGAGGAGAGAAGGAACTGCCTAAGGTCCAAAGCATACCACCCTCATCTGTGAAACACGGTGGTGGGGGTGTTATGGCCTGGGCATGTATGGCTGCTGAAAGTTCGGGCTCATTTATCTTCATTGATGATGCAACTGCTGATGGCCATAGCATTATGAATTCTGCAGTGTATAGACACATCCTATCTGCTCAATTTCAAACAAATGCCTCAATACTCATTGGCCGGCGGTTCATTCTACAGCAAGACAATGATCCCAAACATACTGCTAAAGCAACAAAGGAGTTTTTCAAAGCTAAAAATGATCAATTCTTGAGTGGCCAAGTCAAACACCCATTCTGAACCCAATTGAGCATGCCTTTTATATGCTGAAGTGAAAACTGAAGGGGACTAGCCCCCAAAACAAGCATAAGCAAAGATGGCTGCAATACAGGCCTGGCAGAGCATCACCAGAGAAGACATTTCTCTGTCAAACGTTTCTGTGTCAAACACATTTCATTGTACTGTTGACCCTGTGTTAACCTACATATGACATATAAAACTGAACTGGACTGAAGACGCCCAGCAAATGGTGATGTCCATGAATCGCAGACTTCAAGCAGTCATTGCATGCAAAGGATATGCAACAAAATACTAAACATGACTACTTTCATTTACATGACATTGCTGTGTCCCAAAAACTATGGTGCCCTGAAATAGGGGGACTATGTATAAACACTGCTGTAATTTCTACATGGTGAAACCAAAATGTATAAAAATGGCCTTTATTAAAATCTGACAACGTGCACTTTAACCACATGTGATTTTGGCTGTTACAAATCTCAAAGTGTGGAGTACAGAGGCAAACAAATAAATGATGGGTCTTTGTCCCAAACATTATGGAGGGCACTGTAAATCTTCATGATTGGGCTAAAAATGTACGGGTAGGCAATGGGTACCTAGAAAGTTATTGGTCATCTGGTGAGACAGTAATAAGTACATAGATGATTAATCCAGTGTCTTAGACAATAGGTGCAGGAGTAGGCCATTCATCCCTTTGAGCCAGCACCACCATTCAATGTGATCATGGCTGATCATCCACAATCAGTACCCCATTCCTGCTTTCTCCCTATATCCCCTGACTCCGCTATCTTTAAGAGCCCTATTTAGCTCTCTCTTGAAAATATCCAGAGAACCGGCTTCCACCGCCCTCTGCGGCAGAGCATTCCACAGACTCACAACTCTCTGTGTGAAAAAGTGTTTCCTCATCTCCGTTCTAAATGGCTTACTCCTTATTCTTAAACTGTGGCCCCTGGTTCTGGACTCTCCCAACATCGGGAGTTTCCTGCCTCTAACATATCAAAATCCTTAATAAAATTATATGTTTCAATAAGATAATTAATCAAAGTCAAATGCTACTGTTTCTGGACATAATACTCCGTCACTAGATAAAGCTCTTAAAAATAGCAAACTATTTGATGCATGTCGTGAGGCGACGCCTGTATAGTCGTGAGTAGTCGCCCAAAGAGTTGGCCCTTTTTCTGGTCCCTGCTGGATTTTCAACATGTTGAAAATTTGCGGAGACCTGCTACAACTATGATGGGTGCCAGCAAGTCGCCGAAAAAAATTGCGTAAGTGGGACAGGCCCTGAATGGTTTTCAGGGGCATGCTCTCCTGGGTTTCATGATCCTCGTGTTTGACCATTGTCGATGTTTCCACAGAATCTAAGAACTGTAGTTAAATACCGTGTCAGGGGTCAGAACCAACTTCACTGATCTGAGGGCACCAAAGCGCAGGGCCACCCAGTCTGTTAGGAGCCGTACATCCCGTAACAGTGTATGGTACGCACTTCCTCCTTTCCTGTGAAAGGACACTGCTCACAACTCCTCATGGCTGTGCACACTAATCTAGAACTAGGTTCCAATGGTTTAATTTACACAAATATTTTTAACTGATATTGAGTGAGCACTGCCAGTCAAGGTGAATCAATTTAAGATTAAGAGGACAAAGAGTCCAACTTAACTTCCTGGATTGCACTGGTGAAGTACCCAGTTCCCAGTAGCTGTATGTGTCGTGGAAAACGCCGGCATTTGTCACAGTATGTTGTGTCTACTGGCTCGATCAGACTGGGGAAGGGGAAGTTTCCTGAAGGACACCTGAATACCAGAATGTACTGGAATCCAGTGATTCCCTCACCATCATTGCTGATACCATATTTCTTTAATTTCAGAGCATCAGGCCAGATCTCTGGGTTACTAGGTAACATCACCACCATGCTGATGCTGCCGTGTGGCAAAAGCTGTCATATTTTAAGCAAGGTGTTAACTTGTCCAGAGTTGAAGTATAATTTTCAATAGCAAAGACATATTGTGTGGTTAATAGAGTACAGGCTAAGGTGCGGCACTTAGAGTGTCAGTTGTGTAATCACAATTTTTTAAATCAGGCAAGAACACTCCAAAATGGTAAACCCAATGTTTGAAACAATGAAGACACAAAGGACTGCAGATAATGGAAGCTTGAAAACAAAACAAAAAACAAATTGGTGGAAGAGTTAATATTTCGAGGATCATTAAACCTAGGAGAGCATGCCCTTTCAGACAGAAGAGTCCTGACCCTCCAGCAGTTTGTTTTTTGCTTATGAAAGAATGGGCTCTCAGAGAAAATGATTTTGAATCTGAGCTGGAGCCATGATAATACTGAAGGGCAGGCTTGGGCGAGGGGCCTACTCCTGCCCCAATTCTTTGTGTGTGATGAAGATTTGTACAAACCAGTCATTTTTCATTGCCCCATCATAAGAGCTGGAGAACTATCACAATAAAATGCCCTCATGAGTTCACCTCCCCAGGAAGCAAGTGGAATGAGGTCTGTCTGCAGGCAAACACAGGAAGATGGCACAAACAATAAATGGGTTAAAGAACAGTTCTGACATTGCTGGATGTGAGATGAATGGTGACTTGCATTCTGGGTCAACTTGCATTTTAGTGAATACTGCCTTTAAGTCTTTAACATGGTTGCTGATCAAATATATCTGCTGCTGCTGCTGCTGTTCAGTGCAACTCTTGACTCTGCTACTGAATCAAGTACTGAGCTCAGTATTAACTGAAGCAGGAGAAGGCTCTTCATCCCTTCTCACCTGCTCCTCAGTGAAGGAATGCCTTGGAGGAAATTTCTGCCCCTCCACTTCAGGGAGCTGAAGAATAAAGATGATGAATTAGACCAAAGGGTGAAGGGATTATTGTTGTAAATGCAAAAAAAGTTGATGCTGTTTTCAAGTGATGTCACATAGTGGTACTTGGAAGAGGCACGAGTCATCAACCTTGGCAGCCCCTTGGGGTTGCGATTGTAGTTTCTGAAGTGATTCAAGAGATCCATGTGGGACCTGCAGGCTCTATCTTAAGTGGGACACATTGATAGATGGGATGGTTAGGTCCTTGGGAAACAACAGGTAGGAAAAGAAGCCAGTTGCTGTGATCTACGGCTGCTAAATAGAAATATTCCATCCGATTGGTGAATGTGGGAGGGAGTGTTTAAGATGAGGAACAAGATTAACTTTATTCTGGTTCTTTTGACCAATTTAATAGCATTTAACAGCAGGTCCAAGACTAATTTTATATGAGATCGCATTAGTTTCCACGCCTGCGAAAAATGGGTCTACTTTATGAATACAAACATCCAATTGAAAAGTTATGGTTTTTAGGTTTATTTGGATTTCATAGTAGTCAGTAATTTTTCAATTTATGTCCGTAAGCAATAGAATCACTGAATTTATAATATACACATGATTTCAGTGATCTTTGCGAACACAGCTGCTTCTGTATTTGTACAACACCCCAGGTGCTAAGTATTCTTTGCTTATAACAGAGGTAGGAAGAGCACTAATGCATGGACAAAATAGTCCACTATTTAAACTGCACCTTTTCCATTATTCCATCATGAATGGCATTGTAAAAATGACTTGATATCATCTCCGACCACAACCATTGAAAGCAGATTTGGAAGTCTTTCATCTCATCACTGATTGTGAGATCAACCAGTGCACGAAATGGATTCTACATTTAACTCCATTATTAACTATGTTAAATATTTTGTGATGTTTGAAAGCTGGAAAAATGTGCCAATTGAAACTCTCTGGTCAAGTATCCTTGGGACCTGGCACAAAATCCAGACCATGGAAATTGCCGCCGATCATCTTCCTCTGAATAGAAGTGCTCATTTTAATGTAGATACAAGGAACTACAGATGCTGGTTTACCAAAAAAAAAGTGCTGGAGTAGCACAGCGGGGCCAAGCAGCATCACTGGTGAACATAGATACGTGACTTGTTGGGTCCTTCTGACTCATTGTGTGTGGGGCTGGAGGGGGGGAAAGGGGGAAGAGGATGGAAGAGAGGAGGGGCTGTACGTTAATACAGGTGAGTAAGGATTTTGATAGGATGGTTGGACATCAGCTGGAGATGAAAATACAGAGCGTGAGTCAAAAGGATTGGAGGGTTGCAAATGGTTAACCTAGAGGAAGGAATATAGGTGGACAGGGGAGTGGGCAAAGACTGTGAAAGTAACAGAAATATCACTGTGACAGGAAAAGTTGTGTCTGCAGGTTCCTCCATTGCTAGAGAGGCTACACGCTAACTGGAGGGAAAGCACCTCATATTCCACTTGGATAGTTTACAATGTAGAGGTATGAACACTGAATTCTTCCATTTTAGGTAACTAGAAACGTCCTCCCCCTCTCCCCTAAACACCATCTCTCTCTCTTGTGCCCCACCTAGACTTACGCCTATTTCTCCCCTCCATTCCCCCCCTCCCCCTTCCAACTGCAGTCCTTCCTTTAGCTTCACAAGTTGCAACTCTTCAATCCTTTTGTTCCACACGTGTCTTTTTATTTCGCCCAAACCGTCTGCTTATCAACCTCTCCCCCCCACCCCCCCCCCCCCCCCCTTCCCCTACAATCAGTCTGAAGAAGAGTCCCAACACAAAACGTCACCTACAGTGCCATACATAATGTTTTGGACAAAGATCCATCATTTATTTATTTGCCTCTGTACTTCACAATTTGTGATTTGTAATAGAAAAAAAAATCACAGGTGGTTAAAGTGCACATTGTCAGATTTTATTAAAGGCCATTTTTATACATTTTAGTTTCACTATGTAGAAATTCCAGCTCTGTTTATACATAGTCCCCCCCATTTCAGGACACCATAATGTTTGGGACACATGGCTTCACGGGCGTTTGTAATTGCTCAGGTGTGTTTAATTGCCTCCTTAATGCAGGTATAAGAGAGCTCTCAGCACCTCGTCTTTCCTCATCTTTCCATCACCTTTGGAAACTTTTATTGCTGTTTATCAACATGAGGACCAAAGTTGTGCCAATGAAAGTCAAATAACCCATTATGAGACTGAGCAACAAGAATAAAACTGTTAGAGACATCAGCCAAACCTGTGGCTTACCAAAATGAACTGTTCGGAACATTGTTAAGAAGAAAGAGAGCACTGGTGAGGTTACTAATCGCAAAGGGACTGGCAGGCCAAGGAATACCTCCACAGCTGGTGACAAAATAATTATCTCTATAATAATTAAAAATCCCCAAACACCTGTCCAACAGAACAGAAACACTCTTAAGGAGTCAGATGTGGATTTGTCTATGACCACTGTCCACAGAAGACTTCATGAACAGAAATACAGAGGCTATATTCCAAGATGGTTAGCTGCAAAAATAGGATGGCCAGGTGACAGTTTGCCAGGAAGTACTTAGCTCTGAACCACAGTTCTGGAAAATGGTTTAGTGGACAGATGAGATGAAGATTAACATATCAGAATGATTGCAAGAGCAAATTATGGAGGAGAGAAGGAACAGCCCAAGATCCAAAGCAAACACCTCATCTAAAACACAGTGGTGGGGGTGTTATGGTCTGGGCATGTAAGGCTGCTGAAGGTACTGGATCACTTATCTTCATTGATGATACAACTGCTGATGGTAGTAGCGTAATTAATTCTGAAGTGTATAGACACATCCTATCTGCTCAAGTTCAAACAAATGCCTCAAAAGTCATTGGCTGGCGGTTCATTCTACAGCAAATCAATGATCCCAAACATACTGCTTAAGCAACAAAATAGTTTTTCAAAGCTAAAAAATGGTAAATTCTTGAGTGGCCAAGCCAATCACCTGATCTGAACCCAATTGAGCATGCCTTTTATATGCTGAAGAGAAAACTGAACGGGACTAGCCCCCGAAACAAGCATAAGCTAAAGATGGCTGCAATACAGGCCTGGCAGAGCATCACCAGAGAAGACACCCAGCAACTGGTGATGTCCATGAATCACAGACTTCAAGCAGTCATTGCATGCAAAGGATATGCAACAAAATACTAAACATGACTACTTTCATTTACATGACATTGCTGTGTCCCAAACATTATGGTGCCCTGAAATAGGGGGACGTTGTATAAACACTGCTGTAATTTCTACATGGTGAAACCAAAATGTATAAAAATAGCCTTTATTAAAATCTGACAATGTGTACTTTAAGCACATGTGATTTTGTTTCTATTACAAATCTCAAATTGTGGAGTACAGAGGCAAATAAATAAATAAATGATGGGTCTTTGTCCCAAACATTATGGAGGGCACTGTATCCATTGTCTCCAAAGCTGCTGCCTGGCCCACTGAGTTACTCCAGTACTTTGTCTATTCATTTTAGACACAGACGCTCTTGGGTCATGCAGGAGTTTTCAGAATTGTTGGTATCTCAAAGTTTCCCCAAGTCAGAAGCATTGTTGGCCAAGCTGTACTGGTAGGATAATTAGCTACCACTTAGTACAGATCATAGTTAATTTTAGATCCGAGTTAGAATTAGGTAATTTCTATACTGCAAGTTCAAAACATGCCAGACCACAGAATGCTGGGCCAGAGTGTTTCAACCTCTACTCTACAGTGGGAGAGAGGCAATTTACAGATCAAGGCCCTTCAGCCCACAAAGACTATGCTGACCTTCAAGCACCAACATACAATATTCCCATATCCTATTTGAATTCTCCCCACATTTCCATCAACTCATTCTACCCTTTAATGGTGGAGGAGTCTTCAATATGAAACCTATACCTGTTAGCTAAGGAGAGAAGTTGGGGTAAATGGATGGATTTGAACGGATTCACTGAGGAATTGTGGAATGAAACTATATAAAACAGCACATCCGTCCATTGTGAATTAATGAGCATTGAAAATGCTGCAAATTCTCATAATAGCAGGTGGCATTTGCCTGTATAACTTTATTCCAACTGATTTTTCTCCGCAGTTGCTATTCACATGGAGAGTATTTCCATTCTTTTCCTGATTGTTACGGATTTCCAGAATCTGCAGAATTTTGCTTTTTTTGTTACATGCCACTGAAGTCAATAGTTCTATTACCTGGGACATCAATCTAGTTGTCAGTATGACTATTTGTGAAACATCCTCATGTTTGATTACCCACCCACCCCATTCTCTCTGCCAATCCTGGAATTCTGACTAGAATTGAATGTTACGAGTTGGGCTAAAGACATTTAACAAACATCTCTTTACAGGAATCAGATAAAATTATAAGTTAACACGTGGAAACAGGATCTTTCAATCTTTAGTTGTCCATCTCTTCCCTTCCACAACTTTCCTGGGGCATGGAGAATCTCCCTGGAAAGATTCTTCTTGACTTCAATACCTACCAAACACAGAACCGGTATAAGTACTGGATAGAGTTGAGCTGGTGGGGAAGTGGCAGGGTTAGCAAGGAATACCCATACCACCACCTGTACACGGGTAACTCACAATCAATGCAGGCCATTTATGATGCAAAGATTTTCAGGATAAGACTTGTATCTGAGAATTCTTCAATTGGAGACTGGCCATGTTAAGCCATGAAATTAAACACTACTAATGAGCAAACAGAGTCCCTCAGGATTTTTCTTTGGACCATGCAAAATGTCGGATCTCCTTTAATACAAAGTGGCCCATCAATGGTATGTTGATTGGAATGATCTTTTGCCTTGAATGCCATCGGTGTCTGCTGCACCAATGTTGATTTAAGTGGTATTCACTTCCATTGCAACTTCATAAAGGTGATCAGGGTTTCCAACTGGAGCAAACACGTTCTCTGCCTGGTCCCTGCTGCAGCTCAAGATCCTGGGCTGGTTGTGGAGCCACATCCTTGTTACATGCAAATCCAATCCAATCTGATGTTTTATTGCGTTTAGTCTCAATGACTTCCATTTGTCCATCTAGTTTCAACAACAGTGGTATGCAGATGGTTGGTGCTGTTATAGCAAGTCCCCATTCAGACATTAGCAGCTACCTTTGACCATCCTATTGACAGCACATTCAGGTATTTTGTTGGGTTTTGTGTCAGAACAATCTGTAAGTTTTGTCACGTCAGTATGAAAGTTCCCACTCGTTGCAACTGTTCCCTCACTTCCTACAAGCAAAGAGATGGGCATGCAAGTCCTCTGTTTTATTACCGGCAGTCCAATATTTTTCTGAGCCAGCCAGAGCGTGTAACCCTTCAGTCCCCAAGTTTATCCTTGATTGCAGATGATACAGTTGGATCCAGTATTTCCAAACAGGCTTCGGCAAGGAAGGTGTATTGTGATTTAGAAGCATTAATATTGGAGGTTAAAATCAGCACAGCCGTTGCCGAATATTTCTGAAAAGCTAAAACTCCCTCAGTTAGACTGAAGGGGACGTTTGCTAAGGTCGTGGCCGGTGGTGCTAAAATAGCAGGGTCTTGAGAAGCATTGCCTCGAGGTTACAGCTGCTGGGCTCAGGAACACTTCATGCTGGGTGGAGAGGACCCCAGGAATGTTTGCAACTGCAGGAGCATCTCCAGGCAGGACTTTGGAGGGCGGCTGGGTGACAGGCACAATTTCTGCCCATGGCTCCGAGCAGGATAACTTACTGCAATCGAATGAAGAGAACCCTATTAACTAGTTCAAAATAAGATCACGCACAGATATATTGAGATTACATTAAGGATAGGGTAGTCCAATGATGTACCAAATCTCAGTTTGTTTTTTCCTACAGCATTTCAGTCATCTTCAACCACTTCTCTCTTTATCTCACCACCTCCTTGTCTGGCAAGTGCCAGGATGGAATGATTGACTGCAGCCATTTCGACAGCTAACGAGATGGGGTCTTGCTGGGGATCACTGTGACTTGTGTTCTCATCCTGTGTTTAGAAAAGAAATTGTTCATCAGGCGAACTGGGCACTTGTCAAAGTTCTCCTCCCTTACCTCCTGTTTCTTTTTTGAAGAGGCCAGGATATGAACAGATGCCTCTGCTAGCAATATCAGCAGGTTGTGGCTGGTGATCAGAAAGCAGATATTGTGATCGTCTCAACAAACCCTGCCATCCCTATATTCTCCCACCTCCCATTCAAACCTCCCCCCGCCCCCTCCTCTTATAATTCTTATCAGGAAGATTGCAATGATTTCACTAAGATCTCAACAAAGATCTGTAACAGAGCAGGAATTTAAACCATGGATCTTAATCATTTATACATCTCTGTACATGAACATTTACCCTCTCACAACATTTTGCAATTTATCGTAGATTTTCCAATTTAGAAAATAAATATCAGCAATAAAATAAACTTCATAGTAAAACTTTGCAGTATACAGTTTGCAAAATATCAGCAGTTGCAGAGGACATTGGGCAATGGCGTGGCAAATTAAATGGTCTGGTGTCTGTAGAGTAAGTGTGGGATGCAGTCAGCCAAGAGGCTATCATCCCAATCAGTGGCCATTGTGCATGAGTTGTCCCAAGAATAACTGGCTTCCTTTGGCAAAACTACCTCATTGGTTTAATAGGCTTAAGAATTAATCACATATTGTTATCTGTAAACGTTTCAGTCATAACACCTCTTGGGCAGGTTTCAGATACCAAGGCGACCTGTGGGTGGATTTTATAGTGGACTAGGTTTCACTTCGGGTTTTTAGCCTCTCACGTAAAATTAAATGGCTGCAGGAAAGGGGGAAGAAAATCATGATGGTCCAACTATCCAGTGGGTGGCACAGACTAATGATTCAGCTGCTCTTTGGGTTTTATCTGTTCCATTATCAGAAGGATATTAATGCACAGCTGGGATTTGTACAAATGTTTTGCAGCCATCATGGTTAAATTGTGGTGGCAGAAGATTCAACTAACAAAGTATCGTGGTGAAAGTGAAATTCTGGATTCCGCCATATAGAATGGATGAGACCATTTACTAGAAATGGCCCGAGAAATGTGGACCTTCAGTTATACTGGGATGCTGGGGTTTGATCTCCTTAAGTTGAAAAAAAAGGCAGATTTAATAGAAATATTCATGGGCGGTTTTAACAGAATAAAGAAGAAACTGTCTCCAGGGCAGAAGAGTCAATACTCAAGGACACATTTGATTTGAAATACAGAACAAAACACAGAAAACACATTCTCAAATATACCATGCGACATTGCGGTCTGGAACATGCTACTAAAACATTCGATCATAAATTGCAAAAGAGAGTTTGATATAGATCATTGATAGAGATAGTAGAACCAAAGAAGGCAACTGTGGGGCAAATGCCCTCCTTTGCTACGTCACTTTATGATCTGCATCCCAACTTGGATATGGAATATGTATACAGGACTGATGAAGCAGGCTTGGTTTGACATAATGCAACTCCATAGGTTTTAAGGTAGACAAAAATGCTGGAGAAACTCAGCGGGTGAGGCAGCTTCTATGGAGCGAAGGAAATAGGCAACGTTTCGGGCCAAAACCCTTAAGATTGTTTTGAAAAGAGATAAGTTTGAACATTGTGGAAGGTATTACATTGGAATTAGACAAATTACCATGCTATCGGGCAGGAGCTAGAGAGAGTAAATTGGGAGCAGTTGTTATTTGGTAAGTCTACATCTGACATACTTAAAGGTCAGTTGATTAACGTTCGGGACTGGCGTGGCAAGGTAAGGGAACCTTGGATGTCTAAGCCGGTTGTAAATATGGTCAAAGGAAAATGAAGCCTATGCAAGATTAAATCAGACAGGAACTTTTGAGGAATGTAAAGCAAGTAGGTAAGAACTCAAGCTGACAATTAGAAGCGTTAAAACAGGCCATGAAATAGCATTGATGCCTCAAATTATATAAAATCAAGGCTTTTTACACTTACACTAAAAACAATAGGGTAACCAGGAAGAAGGTATAAAAGAGAGAATTTGTGCTTGGAGTCCAAAGATGTAGGTGAGGTACTAACATCTGTATTCACCAAGGAGAAGAACTTGGAGGAGAGTGAGATCAGTTGAAAATACTATACACCAGGCAGTTTGAGGTGGTGTTGGGGATCTTGAAGAGTATTAAGGTGGATAAATATGCAGGACATGATGGGATCTATCCTAGGTTATTCAGAGAGGCAAGAGTCAAGATTGCAGGAGCTTTGACAAAGATCTTCTCAATGCAGTTGAGATCCTGGAGGATTGGAAAATAGCTAATGTTGTTTCTTTAAGAAATTGGGAGAATCCAGGAAATGATTGGCTAGGAAGCTAGGTAGTCATATGGAAGGTACTGGACAGAATTCTTCAGAATAGGTTTACTCCCATTTGGAAGGGATGGTGTCATTGGAGAGTCAGCATTGGCCTTGTACATGGCAGGTCAGAAGGTGACAAGCAAATCGATGAGGGTAGGGTGGTGGATGCTGTCTTGGGTTGCACTAAGAATGTTGAGCTTTTTTTTGCACTAATATTGTGGTTATTAGTTTATTGAATGTTTTGTTTATTATACCTTATCTACGGTGTAGAGCACAAAGCGCCGGACAGCAGGTCGGGCAGCTTCTTTGGATGACACGGAGAGGTGATATTTTGGGTTAGGATCCTTCTTCAGTCTGAAGGCTCTCCAGTTACTAAGTTACTCCAGCGCTTTGTGTCCTGTACAGGATTCTAGCATCTCCAGTTCCTTGTGCCTACATTATCTCTGTGCACAGGCCTGTTATGCAGCTGCAAGTAGGAATTTTGTTGTTCCATTGTCGGTAGATATGATAATTAAACACTCGACTCTTGGTCTGACTTCACTCTTGTCTATATAGATTTTAGTAAAGCACTTGATAAAGTTCCACAGTGCTGGATTAAGTCAATGGGTTAGGTAGCATCTCTAGAACATGGACAGGTGATGTTGTGATTGTGACTGATAGACTGATTGTGTTGGGGGGAGGGGGGGGGTGGAAGAGAAAGAGAAAGCTGGAAGAGAGGTGGGGGTAGGACAAAGCCTGACAAGTGATAGGTGGATACAGGTATGGGGGGGGGGGGGGGGTTGGTAGTGCAGATCAATCATATTCTTATTAAAGTACATATTATGAAATGTTATAACAGTGTCAATAGTACTTTATACAGATAGGTAGTGCTTTCGTCAAAGGCCAGAGATGAAAAGACAAGGTGTGAGATAGGGATAGAAGATATGGTGTGAAGCCAGAGGAAGGAATATAGGTGGATGGGGAAAGGGGCGTGAGAAGGGGAGAAATGGTGCAAATTGAGATGAGGCACAAGGGAAGAGAGGGGGGGGAAAGGGTGAGGTGGGGGGGAGAAGGAGAAGCGTTGTAGGTAGTTACCTAAAATTGGTGAATTCAATATTCATACAATTATCTGTAAGCTACACATGCAGAATATGAGGTGCCGTTCCTCCAGTTTGCGTGTGGCCTCACTCTGGCATTGTAGGAGACCAAAAAGGTCAGTGTGAGAAGGGGAATTAAAATGGATAGCAACCAGGAGAACAAGCAGGTATTGCACTCATTTTGCACCTTCTCCCCATCCACCTTCAGTGCCCTCCATAATTTTTGGGTCAAAGGCCCATCATTTTTTATTTGCCTCTGTATGCCACAATTTGAGATTTGTAATATTAAAAAAAATCACATGTGGTTAAAGTGCTCAATGGCAGATTTTATTAAAGGGTATTTTTTATACATTTTGGTTTCACCATGTAGAAGTTACAGCTAGCTGTGTTTATATATAGTCCCCCCATTTCAGTGCACCATAATGTTTGGGACACATGGCTTCACAGGCGTTTGTAATTGGTCAGGTGTGTTTAATTGACTCCTTAATGCAGGCATAAGAGAGTTTTCAGCACCTCATCTTTCCTCCAGTCTTTCCATCATCTTTGGAAACTTTTATTGTTGTTTATCAACACGAGGACCAAGGTTGTGCCAATGAAAGTCAAATAACCCATTATGAGACTGAGAAACAAGAATAAAACTGTTAGAGACATCAGCCAAACCTTAGGCTTACCAAAATCAACTGCTTGGAACATCATTAAGAGGAAAGAGAGCACTGGTGAGCTTACTAATCGCAAAGGGACTGGCAGGCCAAGGAAGACCTCCACAGCTGATGACAGAAGAATTCTCTCTATACTAAAGAAAAAAACCCAAACACCTGTCCGACAGATCAGAAACACTCTTCAGGAGTCAGGTGTGCATTTGTCAATGACCACTGTCCACAGAAGACTTCATAAACAGAAATACAGAGGCTACACTGCAAGATGCAAACCACTGGTTAGCTGCAAAAATAGAATGGCCGGGTTACAGTTTGCCAAGAAGTACTTTAAAGAGCAACCACAGTTCTGGAAAATGGTCTTGTGGACAGATGAGATGAAGATTAACTTATATCAGAATGATGGCAAGAGCAAAGTATGGAAGAGAGAAGGAACTGCCCAAGATCCAAAGCATACCACCTCATCTGTGAAACACAGTGGTGGGGGTGTTATGGCCTGGGCATGTATGGCTGCTGAAGGTACTGGTTCACTTATCTTCATTGATGATACAACTGCTGATGGTAGTTGCATAATGAATTCTGAAGTGTATAGACACACCCAATCAAACAAATGCCTCAAAACTCATTGGCCGACGGTTCATTCTACAGCAAGACAATGATTCCAAACATACTGCTAAAGCATCAAAGCTAAAAAAATGGTGAATTCTTGCATCAACCACCCGATCTGAACACAACTGAGCATGCTGAAGAGAAAACTGAAGGGGACTAGCCACCAAAACAAGCATAAGCTGAAGATGGCTGCAATACAGGCCTGGCAGAGCATCACCAGAGAAGACACCCAGCAACTGATGATGGCCATGAATCACAGATTTAAAGCAGTCATTGCATGCAAAGGATATGCAACAAAATACTAAACTGTAGTGGCACCAAACGTGGTGAATAAAGGTGAGACATCAGGCGTGTTCGATCGGTTGTTTATTCTGTCGTTACATTAGGTGGGTGCGCTAACTATATTACAATGTTGCTGTAGCTGAGCGAGGTTGTACTCTCGGGCTCAGCTACCTGTTGACTCCTCTAAGCTCTCGAGGTGAGATGAGCTTAAGTACCAGGACACTCCCTCTAGCCTATGACGTCACGTGCCCGCCCTTGTATCTCCCGATGAGGGTTCGAGCACAAGTGGTCCGTGTACAGGCTAACGCCACAAAACATGACTACTTTCATTTACATGACATTTCTGTGTCCCAAACTTAATGGTGCCCTGAAATGGGGGGGGGGGGGGGGGACGGGGGGGGACGACTATGTATAAACACTATTGTAATTTCTACATGGTGAAACCAAAATGTATAAAAATGGCCTTTATTATAATCTGACTGTGCACTTTAACCACATGGGATTTTTTTCTATTACAAATCTCAAATTGTGGAGTACAGAGAAAAATAAATAAATGATGGGTCTTTGTCCCAAACATTATGGAGGGCACTGTATATTCCTTCCTCTGGCATCACGTCATACCTCCTCTGTCCTAATCTCATATTTTTTGTCTCCTCTTCTCTGACCTCTGTCCGACCATCTACCTATCAAAAAAACCCTTGTCTGTATCTGCATCACTTGCCAGGCTTTGTCCTGCCTCCCACTTCTCTTCCAGCTTTCTCTCCCTCCCCCCCCCCCCCCACCCCACCCACACACAATCAATCTGCAGAAAGGTCACAACCTAATGTCACCTATCCATGTTCTGCAGAGATGCTGCCTGACCCACTGAGTCGCTCCAGTACTATCTTTTTTTTTGGAAACCTGCATCCGTGTGTCTCCATTCAATAATGGTAGTGGTCCATGGAAGGCCGATTCAAATCATTAGGATGCACAGAATTCACAGTGACTTGGTCATATGGATTCAGAACTGACTTGCTGATAGCAGACAAGAGGGTTGTAGTGGAAAGGTGGAGATCTGTGACCAGTGGAGTTCTGAAGGAATGCGTGTTGGTACCTCTGTGTTTGAGATATAAATGAATTGGATCTAAATGGAGACGGGTTGGTTAGTAGGTTTACAGCCAAAACTAAGATTCTTGGATTTGCTGAATGTGAGGTAGGTTGCCAAAGTAATTCAAGTACAGAAATGAACAGAGCAGATGTAGTTTAATGTGCAAGTGTGATGTATTGCATTTTGGGAGATTAAATGTAAGGGGGATGTATACAATGAATGCAAGACACTTAAAAGATTGATTTATAGTGGGATCTTGGCATCCACGTCCATAGCTCCCTAAATGTGACAAGTAGAAAGAGTGGTATGCTTCCCTTCATTGGTCGGGGCATTAAATACAAGAGTCAAGATTGGGCGGATTGTTCTGAAACATCAGAGATTGAGGGGAGACCTGATGGAAGTACATAAAATCGGTAAAAAGTACGAAACTCTTTCCCTTGTGGAAATATCAAAGGCTAGAGGACATAGCTTTAGGGTCAGAGGAACAAAGTTTGAATGTGTGAGCAGAAGGTTTTTTCTTTTTTACACACAAACACACACGATGGCTGGTGCCTGGAACAGGCTGCCACGGGTGGTGGTGGAGGCAGATACGATAGTGAGGTTTAAGAGGCTTTTAAATAAGCATGTGGATATGTAGGGAATGGATGGATATGGACGATGTAGAGGAGATGAGATTGGTTTATCGAGGCATCATGTTTGATCCAGACATTGTGGGCCAAAGGGCCTGTTCCTGTGCTGTACTATTCTGTTCTATGCAGTATTTTTGATAAAGGAGCCCACTGCAGGTTCTTGTGGTGTGAGATACAACAGGGTTAGCAGAAGCCGTGCCCCAGTACGTCAAGATCTTAGTGTGATGAGAAGATTATTTAAGGAAAGCGTGCAGACAGCTGATAAAATACCCAAACTCTCGACAAGCTAACAGAATACAAGTAACAACCTCTACCTGCTCCATGAAATCACTTCCATCGATATCGTCGCTATTGGAATGTCCACCTGGGCTCTGGACATCAATACCATGGGTTTCTAGGATTGCTGCTTCTTTGAAAAAGCAAAATTTCCATAAGAAAATATCACTACACAAAACAGCAAAGTGCTTAGAAGCCAGGACAGCTTCCTGGTAGCCCCAAAATTACCAGCTACATGGATATGACAGGAGAGGTCAAACACCTGATTGAAAATAAGACAACAGCCAGCAGTGAAAAGGATGGCGAGTCAAATACCCTTTCCTCCTTCTCCCAATCCTCACAAAGCATGCAGGCTATTGATATGCATGCAGGCTATTGATATGCAATCACTGCCAGGGCTCCTCCCCACAGTCATCGCTTTCTTAAGAAACGCACAGAGGCATGTGGCCAGTGACCACGTCATTTTCTACCAATTATTGTGTGCAAAAACCAAAATGCTGGAGGAACTCAGCGGGTCAGGCAGCATCTGTGGAGGGAATGGACAAGTTATGTTTAGGGTTGGGATACTTAAGACCGAGTGGAGTTGGGGAAGAAAGCTGGAAAAGCGGTGGTGATAAGCAAGGTGTGGCAAGTGGCAGGAGGACACATTTGAGGGAGGGCGAGTGACAAAGGCTAGAGGTAAACAGGAGACGAAGGGGTGTCAGGCAAGGCAAGGCAAGGAGTGGAAAGTAAATTGGGAGGAAGGGGTAATGATGAAAGGGGATGGGGGAGGGGGAGGGGATGAGGGAGATGAAAGGGAAGTATGGGACTAAGGGATGGGAAATGAGCGTAAGGAGATGGGGCAAGGAGTAAGGTTGATTGAAAGCAGTCACCAGACTAATTCTTTGTTAAAGAAGGAACTGCAGATGCTGGAGAATCGAGGGTTACACAAAAAGCTGGAGAAACTCAGCGGGTGCAGCAGCATCTAAGGAGTGAAGGAGATAGGCGACGTTTCGGGTCGAGACCCTTCTTCAGACTAATTCTTTGGTTGTCCTATCGAGAGGCTTGACAGTTTCACCTTTATTCCTTGGTATTTAAAAGATTCTAAAGGGACTTTGCCAATTTCAACTCAAAGCTATGCCCTCTCGTCTTTAACATTTCCACCCTGGGGAAAAAGGTTCTGACTGCCCACCTTATCTATAATGTTATACACTTCTATCAGGTTTCCCCTCTGCCTCCGACACTCAGAGAAAACAATCCAAGTGTGTCCAACCACTTATAGCTGATGCTCCCTAATCTAGGCAGCAGCGTGGTAAACCTCTCCTGCACCCTCCCAAAAGCTTCCATACACTTCCTATAATAGGACCAACATATACATAATACCCCAAGCAGCCGAATCAAAGTTTTATAAAGTTGCTTCCTGGCTCTTATAGTCAATGCCCTGACCTGTGATGGCAAGCATACCATATGCCTTCTTTCCAATTCTATCTACTTGTGTTGTGTGCCTTATGCCTGGAAGCACATTGTATATAATTCTGCATCATATCAACCTTCAGTTGCATGCAAAGATAGCACATTGCAAGGAGCTCGCATGCTGTTTCCAGCAACATTACCAATATTGGCTCTCCTCTTGATCTCCTTCCTTCGATTGGCAAACCAGTTGTAGACTTTCAAGGCAGTCACACGTTCAGAATCTGTCAGCTTCCTGCCTACAACAATAACAATAACAATTGCATTACTTCTGAGTCTCAGTCCAGGAGTCACGGAGGGTAGGCGGGCACGACCAGAATGGCACTGCTCAATGGGACGTACCACTGCACAACATGCATCGTGCTTATGAAAGAGTGCTCACGTTGTGGCCCCGTTTCTACCAATCTTTCCACCACTTCGCACAAGAAGCGTAAGAAGGAATTGTATGCAGATGCCGAGAAGTGTGTTCAGCTCTGGCTGAACAATCATAGAAAATAGGTGCAGGAGTAGGCCATTCGGCCCTTCAAGCCTGCACCGCCATTCAATATGATCATGGCTGATCATCCAACTCAGTATCCTGTACCTGCCTTCTCTCCATAACGCCTGATCCCTTTAGCCACAAGGGCCACATCTAACTCCCTCTTAAATATACCCAATGAACTGGCCTCAACTACCTTCTGTGGCAGAGAATTCCACAGACTCACCACTCTCTGTGTGAAAAATGATCTTCTCATATAACCATATAACAATTACAGCACGGAAACAGGCCTTCTCGGCCCTTCCAGTCCGTGCCGACCATTAATTTTCCCCTAGTCACATCTACCTGCACTCAGACCATACCCTTCCATTCCCTTCCCGTCCATATACCTATCCACTTTACTTTTAAATGTTAAAATCGATCCTGCCTCCACCACTTCTGCAGGAAGATCATTCCACACAGCCACCACTCTCTGAGTAAAGAAGTTCCCCCTTACGTTACCCCTAAACTTCTGTCCCTTAATTCTCATGTCATGCCCTCTTGTTTGAATCTTCCCTACCCTCAATGGGAAAAGCTTATCCACGTCAACTCTGTCTACCCCTTTCATCATTTTAAAGACCTCAATCAAGTCCCCCCTTAACCTTCTGCGCTCCAAAGAATAAAGACCTAACTTGTTCAACCTTTCTCTGTAACTTAGTTGCTGAAACCCAGGCAACATTCTAGTAAATCTCCTCTGTACTCTCTCTATTTTGTTGACATCCTTCCTATAATTAGGCGACCAACATTGTACACCATACTCCAGAATTGGTCTTACCAATGCCTTGTACAATTTTAACATTACTTCCCTACTCCTATCTCGGTCCTAAAAGACTTCCCCCTTATCCTTAAACTGTGACCCCTTGTTCTGGACTTCCCCAAAATCGGGAACAATGTTGGGGAACTCCAGAACAAGGGGTCACAGTTTAGGGATAAGGGGGAAGTCTCTAATCTTGTGATGTGGACTCAATAAGAAGAATGTTAACTGTATAATAACATTTCAAAGTTCAAAGCTTTCACAAATTTGAGTTAATAAAGCCAAAATATCACAAATAACAAATCGACAATGAAAGTTGTGCAATTTACAATAATCAGCTGAAATACTATAAACTGCAAGTCAAATCCACTGTTTATAAGTTGCGTTGCATACTTATGTAATATTAAATCACCTTGTAGGTTCAAATAATACTTAGCTTAACTGTTGTGCTGTGCAGTGGTTTCCTGACAAACAGCTTCTCATTAATATCAATCGCCCTAATTATCTCTCTTCAGCATCAGCCAACAGGTGAAAAAAACATGTCCAGTTTTTTTCTCTGGGCGCTGAGAACCCAATGCAATGCCAGCACTTAAGTGGGCAAGTCTAGTAATTCAATAATGGAGGGGGTACCAAAAAAAGGGCATTCCCCACAGAAATCTATCATCTCCGATGCCAATGCCTTTGCATATAGTCAGGCTTTGAATATGATGGGCCCAATGCTATTCATAGATTAAAGGCGGGTGTGCATTAGTATCTTTTGTGGCCTCAGGATATCCTCAACTATTTTACAGCCACTGAGGTGTATACATTATTTCATGGGGAAGCACAGTGCCCTCCATAACGTTTGGGACAAAGTCCCATCATTTATTTATTTGCCTCTGTACTCCACAATTTGAGATTTGTAATAGAAAGAATCACGTGGTTAAAGTGCACATTGTCAGATTTTATTAATTTTGATTTCACCATGTAGAAATTACAGCTGTGTTTATACATAGACCCCCCATTTCATGCACCATAATGTTTGGGACATATGGTTTCACTGGCATTTGTAATTGCTCATGTGTGTTTAATTGCCTCCTTAATGCAGGTATAAGAGAGCTCTCAGCTCCTCGTCTTTCCTCCAGTCTTTTATTGCTGTTATCAACATGAGGACCAAAGTTGTGCCAATGAAAGTCAAAGAAGCCATTATGAGACTGAGAAACAAGAATACAACTGTTCGAGACATCAGCCAAACCTTAGGCTTACCAAAATCAACTGTTTGGAACATTAAGAAGAAAGAGAGCACTGGTGAGCTTACTAATCGCAAAGGGACTGGCGGGCCAAGGAAGACCTCCACAGCTGATGACAGAAGAATTCTCTCTATAATAAAGAAAAAACCCCAAACACCTGTCCGATAGATCAAAAACACTCCAGGAGTCAGGTGTGGATTTGTCAGTGACCACTGACCGCAGAAGACTTCATTAACAGAAATACAGAGGCTACACTGCAAGATGCAAACCACTGGTTAGCCGCAAAAATAGGATGGCCCGGTTACAGTTTGCCAAGAAGTACTTAAACGAGCAACCACAGTTCTGGAAAAAGGTCTTGTGGACAGATGAGTCACAGATTAACATATCAGAGTGACAGCAGGAGCAAAGTATGGAGGAGAGAAGGAACTGCCCAAGATCCAAAGCATACCACCTCATCTGTGAAACACGGTGGTGGGGGTGTTATGGCCTGGGTATGTATGGCTGCTGAAGGTACTGGCTCACTCATCTTCATTGATGATACAACTGTTGATGGTAGTAGCTTAATGAATTCTGAAGTGTATAGATACATCCTATCTGCTCAAGTTCAAACAAATGCCTCAAAACACATTGGCCGGCAGTTCATTCCACAGCAAAGCAATGATCCCAAACATTCTGCTAAAGCAACAAAGGAGTTTTTCAAAGCTATAAATTGTCAATTCTTGAGTGGCCAAGTCAATCACCCGATCTGAACCCAATTGAACATGCCTTTTATACGCTGAAGAGAAAACTGAAGGAGACTAGCCCCCAAAACAAGCTTAAGCTAAAGATGGCTGCAATACAGGCCTGGCAGAGCATCACCAGAGAAGACACCCAGCAACTGGTGATGTCCATGAATCGCAGACTTCAAGCAGTCATTGCATGCAAAGGATATGCAACAAAATACTAAACATGACTACTTTCATTTACATGACATTGCTGTGTCCCAAACATTATGAGTCCTGAAATGGGGGGACTATGTATAAACACTGCTGTAATTTCTACATGGTGAAACCACAATGTATAAAAATGCCCTTTAATAAAATCTGACAATGTGCACTTTAACCACATGTGATTTTTTCTATTACAAATCTCAAATTGTGGAGTACAAAGACAAATAAATAAATGATGGGTCTTTGTCCCAAACATTATGGAGGGCACTGTAGCAGGGCCTTCTTTGCAATATTGCTTTGGGTTCGCTAATTTTCATGTGAAAAGACAGACAGGGCTTCTATTTAACACCTCAGAAGGACACTGCACCTGGACATTACTTTGTCTCTAAGTGAGCCATGAACATATGGACCTGCAACCTTCTGACAGTGGGCCAAGAATGCTAACCGTCAAGCCATGCCAATTCCTATTTCTAAGGTATAAATGTTTTATCTTTTGAATGTCAACACTTTACCTGGCTTCTGGATGACTGCATTGCAAGCATTTGAAATCTCCTCTCTCTTGGCTTCATCAGGGTACTGGTTTTCATTGAAGTAACTGCAATTAAGAAACAGGTTACACATTTTATAAATGCAACAGATAGAATGGAAAACTAAACCAATGGCCGTAAGTAATCAATTACACCATTGTGAATTCAAATCTGCAGATTAAATGTAGGTGAGAAGAGCTTGAAAATTAAGCGACATTCCTGGCTTTCATAACCTACGTTGCACGTATTGCATTCACTGGGGCCAGTCTTGCTCCTTGCCGAGACTTGTTGCTCCAACTGGATGTGTACCTGAGGAAGTGCCATGGTGATTGAGCTAAATCATCAAGAGCAACTTGGAAATTGCCATATATAGTGCTCCTATTGTACAGCTTGCTGCAGATGCACAGAGAGAATGGAGGAGGGAAGCGGAGAGGGAATTGCCTGAAATTCCTAAGGGAAACATCACAAGAGCACAGGGGATTGAGGAGCATAACTGAGAAAAAGGCAAAAAAGGAACATGAGATAGCACTGACAGATAAAATAAAGGAGAATCCATTATCCATAAATTATTTTATAATATATTAAAGCAAAAAGGGTAATTGTACATAGAATAGGGCCACATAAACCACAAAGACGTGATGACTACACAACTTGGGAAAAAAATAATGGTAATTTTGTTAAGGATGGTCATATTACAGTTGAGATGTTGAATGTCTTAAAATGCATAAAACTACATAAATTGGCAGGACCTGATCAGACATATCCAATTACATTGGGCAGCTAGTGAATTGCAGGATCTTGGCTGAGGTACGTGAATCAACATAGAAACATAGAAATTAGGTGCAGGAGTAGGCCATTTGGCCCTTCGAGCCTGCACCGCCATTCAATATGATCATGGCTGATCATCCAACTCAGTATCCCGTACCTGCCTTCTCTCCATACCCTCTGATCCCCTTAGCCACAAGGGCCACATCTAACTCCCTCTTAAATATAACCAATGAACTGGCCTCAACTACCTTCTGTGGCAGAGATAGTGAAAGCTTTGAACTTTGAAATGTTATTATACAGTTAACATTCTTCTTATTGAGTCCACATCACAAGATTAGAGATTTACCCCTTATCCTTAAGCTGTGACCCCTTGTCCTGGACCTCCCCAACATCGGGAACAATCTTCCTACATCTAGCCTGTCCAACCCCTTAAGAATCTTGTAAGTTTCTATAAGATCCCCTCTCAATCTCCTAAATTCTAGAGAGTATAAACCGAGTCTATGCAGTCTTTGTTCATAAGACAGTCCTGACATCCCAGGAATCAGTCTGGTGAACCTTCGCTGCACTCCCTCTATGGCAATAATGTCCTTCCTCAGATTTGGAGACCAGAACTGTACGCAATACTCCAGGTGTGGCCTCACCAAGACCCTACACAACTGAAGTAGAACCTCCCTGCTCCTATACTCAAATCCTTTTGCTATGAAAGCTAACATACCATTAGCTTTCTTCACTGCCTGCTGTACCTGCATGCCTACTTTCAATGACTGGTGTACCATGACACCCAGGTCGCGCTGCATCTCCCCTTTTCCTAATCAGCCTCCATTTAGTTAATAGTCTGTTTTCCTATTTTTGCCACCAAAGTGGATAACCTCACATTTATCCACATTATACTGCATCTGCCAAACATTTGCCCACTCACCCACCCAACATAAGGCAAGGATGAAGGTAGACAAAAATGCTGGAGAAACTCAGTGGGCGAGGCAGCATCCATGGAGCGAAGAAATAGGCGACGTTTTGGGTCGAGACCTTTCTTCAGACTGATGTCGGGGGGGGGGGGGGGGGAAAGAAAGGAAGAGGCGGGGACAGTAGACTGTGGGAGAGCTGGGAATGGGAGGGGAAGGAGGGAGAATGCAAGTACTACCTGAAATTGGAGAAGCCAATGTTCATATTGCTGGGGTGTAAACTACCCAAGCAAAATAGGTGCTGCTCCTCCAATTTGCGGTGGGCCTCACTCTGGCCATGGAGGAGGCCCAGGACAGAAAGGTCGGATTCAGAATGGGAGGGGGAGTTGAAGTGCTGAGCCACTGGGAGATCAGGTTGGTTATTGCGCCCGATGGCTCAGCACTTCAAGTCCCCAACTCGCCTATTCCTACCCTCCATAGATGCTGCCTCACCAGCTGAGTTTCTCCAGCTTTTTTGTATACCTTCGATTTTTCCATCATCTGCAGTTCTTTCTTAAATAGATAAGACAAGGATGAGGTGCCAGAAGACTGGAGGGTGATTACTGTTGTGCCTATTTAAGACGGCGACAAGGCAAAATCTGGGAACTATAGTTAGCCTAATATATTTGGTAGGAATGTTACTGGGAAGGATTCCGAGGGTTAAAATATACATACATTTGGAAACACGGGAGATGATTAAGGTTAGCATGATTTTGTGTGCGGGATATCGTGACTCGCAAACTTAATCGAGTTTTTTCAAAGAAGTAACCAAAAGGATCGGTGAGGATAGGGCCAAAGACGTAGTCTATGTGGACTTCAGCAAGGCCTTCGATAAGGATCCGCATGGTAATCTGCTCTAGAAGGTTACATCACATAAGATCGAGGACGAGGTAGCTAACTGGATACACAATTGTCCTGATGATAGGAAAGAGAGTCTTGTTTGGACTGGATGCCACAGGGCAATCGCTGTTTGGGCTATGCTAGGCTATTGCTATTCGTCATCTATATTGACAATTTGGACAGGAATGTACAAGACCTGATGTGCAAGTTTGCAGATGACACTGAAACAGGTGGCATCATGGACAGTGAAGATGGTTATCAGGAATTACGGCAGGATCTGGATCATCTGGGCAAGTTAGCTGAGGAATGACAAATGGAATGCAATTCAAATTACTGTGAGGTGTTGCGGGACATCAACTCCGGGCAGAATCTTCACAGTGAATGGTGAGACCCAGGTGAGTGTGGTAAGAGTAGAGGATCTAGGAATACAAGTAAATAGTTCTCTAAAGGTGGCGTTGCAGGTAGTTATAACGGTGAAAAAGGGGTTGGGAATGCCGGTGTTCATCAGTCAGGAATTCCAGCATAGAATTTGGGATGTTTTGTGCAAGAAGTTGGTGGAGGCCGCACTTGGAATATTATGTTCAATTTTGGTCATCCTGCCATATGAAATATGAAAAGTAGAGGGATATGGGCCCAGCATGGGGAATGGCAGGATTGGGGATGGATATACAGCTTGAATGGTATGGACGAGCTGGGGTGAAGAGCTCATGTACATGCTGTATAAATCTATGGCTCTAATAAAAGCCTATATGTTACATCATAGCACAAAAAGAAAAATTAGACCCCTCAACCGTCTACCCTGCCATTGAATATCACGGCTCAAAGTCAATTACACTCTCCTTCTCACAGCCTTCATTTCCCATAACACCCAATAAGCCAGCAATCGCAGTCTTGACTTTACTTGGTATTAAACAGCAACTAATCTAAGTGGCCTATGCGTTCAGGCTTTAGGCCAAGCGGAAGTACTGCATCTCTCTTGAAGGCTTTTTTTTTTTAGATTTGTACATTGCAGGCAGACAGTTTCTGCATTTCTCCTGACTAAATCCTTGGCCCACTCAGCCTACAGAAGCACCTGACAGCAGAATTCAAGCTCTTCACAGAAATTGGGCAAGGCTAATGACTTGGATTCATCTTTCGATATCCAATCACCACCTCACTGCAAAGCACACTTCCATGGATGTGCATTAATGCAAGATCTTCAAAAACCAGCTACATGAAAGAAAGCAAAGAGCTCAGGTGGAAGGGGTGGGGGGGGGGGGGGGGGAGAGGGGGTGTGCTTTAAGCAGGTACCTTTCCATCACAGTGAGACATTCCTTGCGCCAGGTGAAGCGACTACCCCTGCGGAGTCGGAAGTTCCCTGGCGTGGTGACGTTGGCTGGTGCCGACTGCTTCCACTCCAGGTCTTCTGTGGTGGAAGAGGCAGGTCTCATGTTTAAGGTAGCTCCTCCAAAAATAAAAGACAGCCACTTAACGGTCAAAATGTATGATCCAACGAGGAAGGTTATGAAGACAAAAGAGACAGCAGTTGGTGGATTCTAGAGCAAAGAAACCCAATGCTGGAAGATCTCCATGGATCGTAACATCTATAGAGGCAAACGGTGTTTCAGGTGGAGAGTATGTGGGAGTGGAGCACATGGGATGGGAATTTGTTCTCCTGAGTTCCAAGTTCACCTCCCACACCCACTCATCTGTTCACCTAGTTATTTTCTCCCTTTGCTCATCTATCCCCACCCCCCAACCCACCCATACCTTATTTCCTCCCCTGTTTGGTTCCGCTAATCACCCATCAGTCCCTGTCCCAGCCCCCTTCGAACTGCTACATACTGGGATGTTTGCCTGTTCCCTCAGTCCCAGTGCAGTATCTTGACCCAAAACAACAACTTACACAGATGCTGATTGACCCGCTCAGTTCGTCTCACATTTTTGTTGGAGGAAGGTTAATTCTGTTTCATTTGCCAGCAGCAATTCCCACCTTCTGATAGGTTGCAAGTTTGAAGATAGCTTCAAATAATCATGACATTTATATCTCTCCTGCATCAAAGTATAGAATTGGCCCTCACCAGAGCAACATTTGAAACATTACTACCGCCTTGTTTTGGGCTTAAGACCAATTTCTTCCCATTAACCATTCTCAGCCCCAACTCTCACATTCCCTGGCATCACAATTGGAATACTTCCTCTCCCTCAGTCCCATATCTTGCAAACCGCACACAGTTCTAGAGTGCAAGTTCCTTGTTGAATGGTAAAAATGGCCTTTTCTCCTGGTCTTTTCCAATCTTTGTGGTTTTCCTGTACACCCTGCCTTAGTCCCGTCACCTCAGTCCCACCATAATGAACAGTGGCAATAAAATACGAACAGTTAAACTATGGTTACCTTTCAATCCTGATGTTTACCCATCGGGAACTGTGGCCATGTCAGAAATCTGTACTGCCCTTATAATATAACCATATAACCATATAACAATTACAGCACGGAAACAGGCCTTCTCGGCCCTTCCAGTCCGTGCCCACCATTTATTTTCCCCTAGTCCCATCTACCCGCACTCAGACCATACCCCTCCATTCCCTTCCCGTCCATATACCTATTCACTTTACTTTTAAATGTTAAAATCGATCCTGCCTCCACCACTTCTGCAGGAAGATCATTCCACACAGCCACCACTCTCTGAGTAAAGAAGTTCCCCTCATGTTACCCCTAAACTTCTGTCCCTTAATTCTCATGTCATGCCCTCTTGTTTGAATCTTCCCTACCCTCAATGGGAAAAGCTTATCCACGTCAACTCTGTCTATCCCTTTCATCATTTTAAAGACCTCAATCAAGTCCCTCCCCCTTAACCTTCTGCGCTCCAAAGAATAAAGACCTAACTTGTTCAACCTTTCTCTGTAACTTAGTTGCTGGAACCCAGGCAACATTCTAGTAAATCTCCTCTGTACTCTTTGCTACCATCCATAGTCAATTCACTGTCCATTGTATTTGAATCACACCATTGCTGGATGAATAATGGGTAAAGGTGAAACGAGAATCATGTACAGGAGAACATTGATAATTTGATTGAATGTTGCCAGGATAAAAATCTTGTTCTCAATGTTAGCAAGACCAAAATAGCCGATTATTGACTGGGGAGGGGGACACATGAATGAATGAATGAAACTTTATTGTCACATAGACCTAGGTATAGTGAGATGCTTTGTTTTGCATACAACCCAGGCAGTACACAAGTGTAACCATGTTTTAGCACTGACAAGTTACAACTATACTGAACAGTCCTATCTACTCCCCACCCCCGCAGGGTCCCCTCATTGTTCTGGGCAGTCCACCTCGCGCTCGGTCCCCTCTTGATCTCAGCGGCGTGGTTCCCAGGTAACTTGGGGCTAATTCGGAGTCCACGGTGGGCAAGCCAGGCCAACAGGCGGAACCTTCATCCAACAGGCCAACGGGCAGAGCCCGCCATGAATCCATCACCGTCGGTGGGATGGCAGTGGAGAGGGTCAACAGCTTCAAGGTCCTGGGCAGGCATATTTCTGAAATCTATCCTGGGCCCAGCACATTGGTTCAATCATAAGGAAAGCTCAGCAACACGTTGAGAGGTTTTGGTATGTCATCAAATACTGTATCAAACTTCTCCAGTGTACAATATTGATTGGTTGTGTCGAGGCCTTGTTTGGTGCTCTGGATCTAAGGAGACTGCAGAAAATGGCAGACGTTGTTCAGTCCATCACAAGTACTGACCCTTCCATCATCGAAGGGATCTACAGGAGATGCTGCCTCAAAAAGAGCTGCTAATATTACCATAGGGACACACCACCGTGACCACAATCTCATCTCATCATTACCACTGGGAAGAAGGTACACAAGCCTGAAACATAGAAATTAGGTGCAGGAGTAGGCCATTCGGCCCTTCAAGCCTGCACAGCCATTCAATGTGATCATGGCTGATCATTGAACTCAGTATCTTGTACCTGCCTTCTCTCCATACCCCCTGATCCCTTTAGCCACAAGGGCCACATCTAACTCCCTCTTAAATATAGCCAATGAACTAGCCTCAACTACCTTCTGTGGCAGAGAATTCCAGAGACTCACACTCTGTGTGTGAACATGTTGGCACAAACGATGTCGGAAAGAAGGGGGATGAACATTCTGAAGCGTGACTTTAGAGAGCTCGGAAAAGTGCTGAAAAGCAGGACCTCCAGGGTGGTTATCTCTGGTTTGCTTCCAGTTCCTCGTGCTGGCAAGAGCAGGAACAGGGAGATACAGGACCTGAATGCATGGCTGGGGAACTGGTGCAGAAACCTGAAAAACTGGTGCAGGAACCTGAAAAACCTCCAGGTTCAAGAACTGCTTCTGCCTGTCAACTATCAGGTTGTAGAACACTAACCACTACCTCAGCAACTATGATTTACTTTGGAGTTTGATTTGGTTGCAGTACAGACTGATTTTGCATTGTTATGGCCTGGCTACCTAGTATTATTGATTATTAATCTGTTGTATTATTGATTATAGCATATTTATTTCTGTTATTAGTGCAGCAAGTATGAATTTCATTGTTCTGTTGTCGGTAAACATATGACAATTAAATACTCTTGACTCATTTGATACCTCAACTCTCAAATCATATCTAGACACCAGTTCACATAACCTGTATTCACACCAACTCAAAATTATTTTGAGTGCAAACTAAAACGGGAATGATCCAATACCTGGACTTGTCTTCTCCAGAAGGTACCATTTGTACAGCGTCCGCTTCTTGGGCTCACTCATATCTAGTCCCTGTTGTAAAAGCCATTGGGAAATGAAGCTTCGGCTCATCCCTGAAAGCATACAAAAAGCTTTCTCAATTAATGTTCAAATGCCCACTGCAGCCTTCTCTCCCAATATCAATTCTTGCCTAGGAGTAGTCCCATTGGATCCAGTGGCAGATCTCTAGTGCCTTCCCACAAATGATGCTACCTCCACTGTGCAAGCTCCAGTTTTTGCAAGCCTTCTGCAGCGGCACTGTAGTCAAAGTCGATCCTGAATTGCCCAACACCTACACACTTCCCATGGGAACTGGATAATGAGCAAGAGAGAGAGAGAGAGGCAAGGATCAAATGCAATATTTCCACAGCATGGTTGCTGGTTCTAAATTTCAGCCACTGAAAAACAGCACGCTAATTAAATAAATTAAAACGGTATCAGGACAGTTATCAGATCTCGAAACAGCTAGTAGGAATGGTTTTTTTTGGAGGGTTAATATGTCAAAAATAGGAGGGTTTTTTTAATACATTATTTAGGTGGACTTTTATATTTTTGACAATATTGGTAATAATAATGGTAGGTTAAGCTATTCTCTGTCATAACTTGAAAATAACTTAAAATGTAGGTCTATGTGAGAGTTTAATGGTGCGTAAAGCAATCATTAGTTTCCTTTGTTTACAGCGTGATAGATTACTATATATAGTATTGTTCACATCAAAGTCTGAAAATGAATGTTCAATCTTTGGGTTACACAAAAAAGCTGGAGAAACTCAGCGGGTGCAGCAGCATCTAGGAGCGAAGGAGATAGGCGACGTTTCGGGTCGAGACCCTTCTTCAGACTGGTCAGGGACCCGACCAGTCTCGACCCGAAATGTCGCCTATCTCCTTCGCTCCTTAGATGCTGCTGCACCCGCTGCGTTTCTCCAGCTTTTTGTGCAACCCTCGATTCTCCAGCATCTGCAGTTCCTTCTTCAACACAATGTTCAATCTTTATTCAGTGCTGCGCAATATTAAAATAATTATCTTTTATGTCTTGGTTTGCAGCGAGAGAGTCTTAAATGTCTGGTTTGTTCAGCCAATTTGAAGGCATCAACACTTTCTTTGCACCATAAACCCTTCCTAAATTCCCATCCTGGAAATGATCTTCCCATTTGGCTCTTTGACCACAACAACCTGCATTTGCACTTTCTGCATCTTTAAACTCGTTTTGTCTCAACCACATTCCATTTCTGAAAGGAGATTCACCAAAAGCACAAATACTCTCTTCTCTGCATTTATGCGACCTGAATGTCCAATACTTTCATTCTATATTTCCTATTTCCAACATTTATTCTGTTCTCCTTCCTCCCTTCCTTAAATTATAGCCGTGGAGCTATAATATGTAGGACCATATAATTATATTTATAATATAAATGTAGGATCATTTATTAATTCAGCATTGCGTTGCTGTTTTCCACCTGGTACCAGATCATAGATCTGAGTTCACAGATCTCTATCCACCCATTTAATTCCACATTAAACACTCCCTGCAATCAAACTTGCTACATACTGTCTGCAATTGGCAGGACATCACTCAATAATACAGTATCTCCATTTTTGGTTATAAGATATCATAGGTATTGAAATCAAATGTCAATCCATCCTTTTGCTTCTCGAGATCAAGAAAGTTAAATCAGAATAAAACAAGCCGTGAATTTATGCTCTTAGCTTGGATAAGGAAAATGATTAAATTGTTAAACTAAGACAATGACTGTATAGAAGAACGGCAAAGTTAAAGGCTCTTGTGCAATAAAGGAAGAATAGTCTGGCTAATCCTAGTAATCAAATCATCTCGCAATTATCACATTTTTTGGGTACAAGAAATGAGCTGAAATCTCTTGTCACAGACAAAAGGAGGAAGCTAATCAGCAACACAACTATTGAGCAATTAAGCAACAGATAACCAAGGGCCAAGATGCAACGTAAGAAAAGGCATACATGAAATGCCAGGCAAGAATTTCAGGGCAGTAGGAAGGAAATGGGGAAATGAGTAGTGGTCGAGGCAAACCTATCGAAGAGCGGTTCTGAATCTAGTGATCCGAGTCCCATCTATCCAACATTGAAGCAATCACATATTAATGCTATTAATACCTCTTCAATTTATTCACCTCTACACCTATGCAGTAAACCACTCTAACCAGACTGACACTCGCATTAATTTGTTCCGTTCGCCAAATAGCTGCCCGGAATGATCGCCACCCACCCAACTAATTCCCATTTTCCAAGTTTGTTTACTGGACAAGAAAGAGATGGGGGCTTTGAGAGTTGGGAAGCTGTAATTAGCCCAACAAGCTGGCACAAGTTGGGAACGTTGACATGGACCTCCTACTACGTTGTGTTTTAGCTTCAATGCCAAGGACACAGCAAGAGTTTTGCATGCTGCCTGGTAAAAGTGTACATTGAGTCCAAGCACTTGCTCACCTGTGACCTGGCCCACGATAGTCTGGGAAATCATCCGATTGGAAAGAAAGCTCTTTATCTCTTCTTTAATATGGATGCTATCTCTCCTGCAGAATGCAAATAATAGGATTGGGAGGTTGGGTGAGAGCAGGGGTGGAAAAAGAAATAACATTAAAAGCATGTTTCCAGAAAGCCTTTAGATTTTGGAATTCATATTTAGTTTCACGCTGGGCAAAAAGTGAACCGTCAGCTCCAACAAAAACAAATCACAAAGTTAGCGTTATTAGCTAAACGAGAGACACTTTTTTTCTGCCCAAAGAACGAGGCAGCAGTTTATAAAGCATTTTAATTTGAATTTTGCATTCTATTTAATATATGTTTGTTATCATTCATTTTTACCTGGTCTTTGCAGATGACTCTCAGCCAAGTGAACGGTTCACCATTCCTCAAACACTCCCATCAGATGCTGGGTGATGTGACAATTTCACGATCCTAACAGATGTGACAATTTCACAATCCCAACACAGCCCAACTTTGTGAGAACTCGCAAAAGCGTTTAAACAGTTAAGGTGGACACAGAAACAAATACTGCACATCATCAAAGCGATTACATAACATTCAGGCGTCTCATACAATTGCATGCATTACTGGAACATTCAGCACTCATAGCACAACTCAATGAGATATCTATTCTCTCCTTTAGGCATTTAGCTTAACTTGCGTATCCCATGGCTGGTAAAAGACCATCAACCTCAAGTTTAAAATCTGCTTATCGCACTAGCTTCTTTTGTACACTGTATCTCAACAGAATGATCTAACGGTCATTTTGAACTGACCTCATAAGTTCCTCAACTTTCTCATCCAGGTCCATCTCCTCTTCCATTGCATGGTAGCTGCATGTCCTCTGGTTGACATTACTGTTGAAGCGGCTGGGAGATAGCCTACCATTGACCACTGGCAGTTTCTCATTGTTCAGGCTCTCCCGGCCATTCAGGTGTGTACTGCATGGGGGAGGGGAAGTATCGTAGCTATTGCTGGGCGATGGAGATGTGCCGCTGTACGGGGTCTGTGTTGCCGCGGTGACCAAGGAGGATGATGTGGTGCTGCTGCTGTTGCAGGAAGCGTGGCTGTTTCCATAGCCGTGCCGCTTGCCAAATTTCTCCACATGCTCCTGGTCAAGACGGTCCAATGTCTCCAGAGCGTGGATGATATCACGTTTTGACATGCCGCTCCGCCGGAGCCGCTGCAGCAAGTCAATCTGCTCAATTGTAAACCGAGGCTCATCCGTGTAGTGTGACATTGTGGGACTGCTGTGGGAAACACACAAAAAAGGGCCATTACGTCAAATCCATGTGATGGAGGGGAAGAGTGGAGGACAAGAGGGCAGGGAGAGAAATCTATGCCTCAGCTGATGGCCATGTGTTTCTAAGAAAGGGAAGACATGGTCACAGGATCCGAAATGCAAGGCCACAATGTTGTGCACGTCAACATCCACACAACAGAGGCTGGCCTCCAGTTCCCCTACATCTCCATGTTACCTATCCAATGCCATGGTTGTCAGCACATTATGCCACGGTTGTCAGCACATTCTGCCACAACTCTGAAAGTTATGGTGTGTTCAGGGAAGATTTCTGCACTGACTTTGATGAAGAATATTGGCTTCCAGAGGATGACTGGTGACATATTCTCATGAGCAGCCTGTGGCCAGGGTCTAAAAAGATGCATTTCTCTGAAGGTGTTATTGTCAAGGAGGGACTAGGGAAAGCAAATTCCATGTCATTATTCTAGAAAGGGAGCAGAAAAAATATATGAGGATGTTCCCAGGACTCGAGAAACAGAGCCATAGGAAGAGATCGGGCAAGTTAAGATTTTATTCCTAGGAGCGCAGGATGCTGATGGGTGATTTTATAGAGGCGTATAAAACCATGATGGGAATTGATAGGGTGAATGCCCAGAATATTTTATCCTGAAGAGGGGAATCAAGAACCAGAGGACATAGGCAAGGTGAGAGGGGAAAGATTTAATAAGAACCTAAGGAGCAACTTTTCACATAGAGGGCGGTGGTGTATAAAATGAGCTGTCAGAGGAGGTAGTCGAGGCAGGCACATTTAAAGTACATTTGGATAGGTACGTGGATACGAAAGGTTTAGAGGGTCATGGACCACATGAGATTAACTTAGATGGGGCATCATGGTCTGCATGGACAGTTGGGCCAAAGAGCCTCTTTCTGTACTCCATGATTCTAAGACTATGACTCCAACACAACCTTCCTCCTGACAAAACCACCCCTATTTTGTTAAAGACACCCCAAATCGCAGCCTAGGTGGGCAAGAGATCTCAAAATGTCTGTATTGCTCATGCCATGATAAGTTACATTGATAGTTGGACAGGCTGCTGCTTAATCCGCTCTGTTGCTTTCATTAAACTAGCCAGAGACAAACAAAAAAATCAATACTTACGGTCATAATTAACTTGAGTATCTTTAACTCTTTCTCTTCAAGTTAGTTTAGTTTATTGTCACAGCTGCAGTGAAAAGTTTTAGTTGCGTGCACAAACTATCTAGACGAGCCTTATTTCCATCTCAGACCAACCAGAACTAAAAGGCCAAAGGCCAACAAATGCTCAGGAGTAGGCAGTGTCACTGCTGAACGTAGAGAGGTATAACACAGTGATCCCTATCTTCAGAGACACAGACTACCTAGAGTAGGGACCAAAGCACTGGAATGACATCATAGAAACATAGAAAATAGATGCGGGAGTAGGCCATTCTGCCCTTCGAGCCTGCACCGACATTCAATATGATCATGGCTGGTCATCCAACTCAGTATCCTGTACCTGCTTTCTTTCCATACCCCCTGATCCCTTTAGCCACATCTAACTCCCTCTTAAATATAGCCAACGAACTGGCCTCAACTACCTTCTGTGGCAGAGAATTCCACAGATTCACCACTCTCTGTGTGAAAAATGATTTTCTCATCTTGGTCCTAAAAGATTTCCCCCTTATCCTTAAACTGTGACGCCTTGTCCTGGACTTCCTCAACATCGGGAACAATCTTCCTGCATCTAGCCTGTCGAATCCCTTAAGAATTTTGTAAGTCTCTATGAGATCCCCCCCCTCAATCTTCTAAATTCAAGCGAGTGCAAGCCGAGTCTATCCAGTCTTTCTTCATATGGAAGTCCTGCCATCCCAGGAATCAGTCTGGTGAACCTTCTCTGTACTCCCTCTATGGCAAGAGGAAGTTTACAAAATCCTCCAAAGTCGGTGTCAGGATACGTGGACAAATATCTGCTGACCACCCCAGGGCAACATCCACAGCATTGAATTGTTATTAATTCTCGTTGGATCTGATGGGTAAGTTACATCATTTTGCTTGAAATTCCAATGCACCAAGATGGATAGAGGAAAGGATCCAAGATTGCTCTCGAAGCCTTCTTGAGAAAACATACCTCCCAAATAACTGGTGGGAATCACTGGCCCATAACAATGTACAAAGCAAGATAGGTAGGTTTGCAGATGGCGTTAAAATAGGTGGCATCATAGATAGTAAAGGTGGTTGTCAAAAATTACAGTAGGATCTCGATCAGTTGGGCAAATGGGACAAGGAATGGCTAATGGAGTTTAATTCAGTTAAGTGTAAGGCAAGGCATTTTGGTAAGTGGAACCAGGACAAGACCTTCATGGTGAATGGTAGGGCCCTGGGGAGTGTTGTGGAGCAGCGAGATCTAAGGGTAGAAGTACATAGTACCCTGAAAGAGATATCACAGGTAGATAAGTTGGTGAAGAAATTTTTTGGCACATTGGCCTTTATCAGTCAGGGAATTGAGCATTGAAGTTGGGACATTATGTTACTATGTTACTGTGGCCATATTTAGAGTATTATGTACAGTTGGGTCACCCTGCCATAGGAGAAGCACAACTAAGCTGGAAAGGGTGCAGAGAAGATTTACAGGACTCAAGGAGCTGAGGTGGGTAGGCTCAGACTTTATACCTTGGAGCACAGGTGGCCTTATGTAGGTATATGAAGTCATGAGGAGAGGGTGAATGTATAGTATTTTCCCATGGTTGGGCAAGCAAGGAGAAGGAAAGATTTAATGTAAGCGGGGAAAGATTTAATGGGAACCCGAGGGACAACCATGTCACACACAAGAGAGAGGGTTTATGGAATGAGCTGCCAGAGGAAGTAGTTGAGGCAGGTACAATAACAATAACAATATTTAAAATAAATTTGTCCTAGCTTATCCAACCTTTCCCTATGGATACGAAAAGCTATGAGGGACATGGGTCAAACACGTGTAAATGAAACTAGCTTCAATGTGGCATCTTGGTCAACATTGAAGATTTGGACTGCAGGGACTGTTTCTGTGCTGGATGATTCTATGACTCTACAAGGGCTCAATATGGGGAGCACCGTGAGGGATGGCACTTAAGACCGAGGCTTAAGTGGGAACACACAGCAGCCCAGCATAAATGGCAGGAGGACCCAAATCACCCAAAGTACCCACCCACTGCATCATCACCCAAAGTACCCACCCACTGCATCACCTCTAGTAGAGTCTGGGGGTTTCACCATCACCTCAAAAACCTCAAAATCAACAGACCCAGAGTGGAAGCAAAGAGCTACCGGACAAGATTATATTGCCCTCACCTTTTAACAGAGGCCAAATAACAATTAGTACCCAACAACAGAAACAGGACAGGAAAAAAATTGCTAAGATGTTAGCAATGTTTCTGTGCCAATACACAATATGTTAACGTTGTGGCATCTTGATTTATTACTTCAAACTGTTTGAACTGTGCAACAAGCCTGTAATTAATATTGATTTATCCAATGGTAGCTCTTTGCTTCCACTCTGGGTCTGTTGATTTTGAGGTTTTTGAGGTGATGGTGAAACTCCCAGACTCTACTAGAGGTGATGCAGTGGGTGGGTGGGTGATGATGCACTCCTCCTGCCATTTAACTAAAGCATAACTAAATGCTCTCCATACATTGCAACTTCAGAAGGATAAAATGTGTAACTTTATATGCAAATCCTTTATGGCCATCCTCGTAAAATCTTAGCAATGCACATGGAAAAAAAAAGTACAACTGAAGATAGACACAAAAAGCTGGAGAAACTCGGCGAGTCAGACAGCATCTCTGGAGAAAAGGAATAGGTGATGTTTCAGGTCAAAATCCTTCTTCTAGATCTGAAACGTCACCCATTTCTTTTCTCCACATATACTGTCTGATTCGGCTGAGTCAGCTTTTTGTGTCTGTCCTCGCTTTAAACCAACATCTGCAGTTCCTTCCAAACAACAAATACAAATTCTATTTTACATTAAAAACGTAAATATACATTTTCAACAATCTGCTGGCCTCAGCCTTAAATAGAAATACCAATAATAAATCCAAACTCCTTATGACATTAGTGTCATTGCTTTAACACAGACAGATTTATTGTTTGGACATGACCTTCACATGAACAAATCTATTGCGTTTGATGATTGTTTACCTTTTCTTTCAGCATTTGTCCTATGTCATGAGGTCCATGGAACTTTCCCCCGCTGCTACAAAGTTGTGGAACGATGAGCTTGTTCATGGAATGCAGGTCGGGATGTAATGATCCATCAGCTGAGAAGTAAAAGTGAGAACAATGCACTGCAGTTAGGAAGACCCGGTAATTAAGTCCAGCAACTGTAATGCAAGTCCTCCTGCAGTCTTCAAACTACCAAGTGCACTTTGAGTAACAGTTCTTCTTATACATTCAGCTGTGAAATAGTCTGGAACTCCTGGCAAACACCATAGCTCCAAACTAGCCTCTATTTATCAATAATAATATACTGATCTGTTTATCAACCATAGTATATTAACGCATCTCAATTAGATAATTCGATCAACTCACTTCTATATGATACAGAAGTACAAAGCTACAACATGAAAACATGTCTTACAATTGGTAATGATTGTTGTGTGTTTGGTGCTTGAAACGGACTTTAAATACCACTCGGGCACAGGAGTAAACTAACAAGCTTCTTTACTCCAGGACGCCACCTTGAGTCTCCCCTACACAGGCGTACCATTGCGCAAGACATCAAATATGTTAATTACATTACATACACCACACGCCTCCCCCTTTAACTTGGAGGCAGGTAACACAATTTCTATTACATACACAGCACTCCTCCCCTTTTAATTTAATTTCACCTTCACGGTATATGTTCGTTACATAAAATATAATTGATTAATACACTGTTGCAAAATTGTATTATTACAGACATCTTACAATACGTCCTCATAACTGTAATAATCATATCTAAACTTTAGCACATAATTTTTTTCATTCCACCCATCTTCCTTAAACCAAATACATTATCCCTTGCTTTATCTGTTATCCTTTTCCATTCCCTTATGTGTCAATTCTAATCGCTCTAGCTCTGCCTGTATCCCTGCTTCTTCCCTTTTTAAATGTCCTAATCTAATTTGAATATTTCTTCCTGTTCCTGATAAAGTTAACGTTTCATTTTCTGCTTCATATATTCGCTTTGTTTTCCTCGGTTTCTGTTCATTATTTGTAGGTGGCATCTGACACACGACTGCAGGTTTTCGTTTTGCTAGCAGCTTCCTCTGTCGCTCTTTTTTCTCGCGTTGCGTATTTATCTGCTCTTGTTGTTTAATGAGATTCTGCAATGCTCCATCTGTCCATTGCTCAGTGAAGGAGGCTCCATGCTGGACTGTAGTGAAGTGTCCTAGTCGCAATCGATCCTGCATACTTCTGTCTCGACCGGCAAGCCTCTCTTCTTTAGACTTTTCTATTAGCAGCTTTTTACAGAAAGACTTGATTACGTAACAAACTAGGACTTGATTACAGAATAAAATGATTATCCATGAAAACTAAGATGAGTATCTGTGAATAATTTATTGTTGAACAATGCCATTATCAACAACACCTCATTGAGTTGTAATTAAACAAAATTGATTTGTGGACAAGACATGCCTGGGTAATTTTTCAGTTACTGGACAGATGCTAGTGTTTTAACCATACTGGAACAGTTTGGCCACAGGCACACCTAATTCTGGAGTGCAAACGTCAGTGCTACAGCTTTGGTCTGATCTGGTCTCATAACTATCAGTGATCTCAGTTATTTATCACCTGGAATGAACCAAATATGCAGAAGACCAAGTTCTGTATTATGTAAATCTCCGGTGGTGGCTGAAAACAACCTGTTCTGGCTGACGAGGTTGAAAAAAACGTCAGCTTCATCTTTGGCATGTGTTAGGCTCTACCATTGGAAATGTTCTTGGAAAATCCACCACCCATTAACTAGTTAACAGCAAGACCAAGTCAAGGAAATGGTGGAGGTAGAAAGATGTGGGATTTGAAGAATAGTCCAAAATTCACCGCAGAATCACATACGACACCAAGGTTGTGTACAGTCTGTTTCAGTTTCAGATAGTTGCCAGGGAAAGGAAATTTGGGAAGAGGACTAAATGTCTTCTGCCTGCACAATATTTAGCTGTGGATATTTTGATCCACACAGAAGAGGACAAGGATGAACAAGTTAGGTCTTTATTCAGGTTGAACAAGTTAGGTCTTTATTCTTTGGAGCGCAGAAGGTTAAGGGGGGACTTGATTGAGGTCTTTAAAATGATGAAAGGGATAGACAGAGTTGACGTGGATAAGCTTTTCCCATTGAGGGTAGGGAAGATTCAAACAAGAGAGCATGACATGAGGATTAAGGGACAGAAGTTTAGGGGTAACATGAGGGGGAACTTCTTTACTCAGAGAGTGGTGGCTGTGTGGAATGATCTTCCAGCAGAAGTGGTGGAGGCAGGATCGATTTTAACATTTAAAAGTAAAGTGGATAGGTATATGGACGGGAAGGGAATGGAGGGATATGGTCTGAGTGCAGGTAGATGGGACTAGGGGAAAATAAATGGTCGGCACGGACTGGAAGGGCCGAGAAGGCCTGTTTCCGTGCTGTAATTGTTATACGGTTATATAGGACGTTGTGGGAAGATTTGCCTGGTAGTCAAGATGAGGTAGAACAGAATGTCACCAGTGTATGCATAGAGAGTGGTAATGTTGCCAATGGATTGCATGTAGATGAAATGGAAAATGGTTGGTACCAGGGCAGACGTGCAGGTGCAGAAAATGGTGTTGGTTTTTAAAATATTCGTAATAATCTTCCTTCAATATACCCGGCCCACTCAAATCCTAGTTTTCCAAAGTGCTAAACCGCAGATTCACCCTCCCATTTATTGACATCGGTCTCTGTCTATTACTTTTTAACCCACTTCCCCATGTAATTAATGTTCCTATGTGGTTTCCTTTGGTCTTCTCAGGAGGTATATGAGGTTTCTATTTTTGGTATTCACTGCATATTGTAACATAAATTCCTCTATAACTGATCAATAACAACCACAATGAAAAGAAACGGCTTCAGAAATGGATCAGTAGAAGATTACCATCCACATCTGAACAAACTATGCAGTTATTTATCCATTTCCACTAAATTTTAAGATGTAAATGCTTTTTTTAAATTGTTACATGTACCAAGATATAGTGAAATACTGTTTTGTGTTCTGCCCAGGCAGATCATACCATAAGTACATTCATGATTCAAGGTAGTACAACAGAAAAAAACATTGTACATGGTGTTACAGCTACAGAGAAAGTGCAGATTAAACAAATGTGAGGATCACAAAAGGATATATTGGGAGAAAAATAATTAATCTTTGTGAAAGAACTGTTCAAGAATCTGATAACAGCAGGAAACCTGCTTTCAAATTTTTGTATCTTCTGCCTGACCAGAGAGGGGACGCAATGACGTAAGTAAGTTTATTGGCCAAGTATTCACATACAAGGAATTTGCCTTGGTGCTCCGCCCACAAGTAACAACAAGACATACAGTGACAGGAGCATTCCTTGGCGATGCTGCCTTCTTTCCCTAGACAGCAGGAATTGAAGACAGAGTCAAAGGAAGAGGCTGGTCCGTATGATTTGACTGGGTAGTCAATAGACAATAGGTGCAGGAGTAGGCCATTCGGCCATTCGACCCAGCACCGCCATTCAATGTGATCATGGCTGATCATCCCCATCTTCCCTGACTCCGTTATTTTTAAGAGCCCTATCTAGCGCTCTTGAAAGCATCCAGAGAACCAGCCTCCACCGCCCTCTGAGGCAGAGTAGTGTTTACAATCCTCTGCTCTTTCTAGCAGTGTTGTGCTGAGCAGCTGCTACCCCAAGCTGTGATGCAGCCCAATAGAATGCTTTCTGTGCTGCATCTGTGAATAGTCAATAAGAATTATTGGGGACATGCTGAACTTCCTCAGCATTCTGAGAAAACAGAGGGTGGTAGTGTGCTGTCTTGACCATAGCAGCAATGTGGTTGGATCAGGATCAGGAGAAATTGGTAGTGATGTTTATGCCCAAGAACGTGTAGCACTCGAGCCTCTCCAGCTCAGCATTGTTGACCTAGATTCATTAACCTACCAACCTGCACACCTATGGAATTTCGGAGGAAACGGGGGAACCTGGGGGAAATCTACACTCTTGGCAGAACGTGCAAATTCAACAACGAATGCGCCAGTTTGTTGGAGCTGAGAGGCAGGTCCACCAGCTGCGCCACTGTGATACCAACGCAGAGTACTTATTAAATTACTTGCTTTATTTTTGATCATCTGATTAATGCCATAACTCCTCCACCCCTAGTTTTGCACCCAACTTCTAATAATTATCTTCTCGTTGTTCTTTTTAGTTTGTTTGGGTTTTTTTCTTATTTTCTCCAGAACTATCTCACCACTCTCTTAACCACTTTTAATGTTCTCATTTTTCATGCGCAGGCTATAAATTGCTATTATAAACATAGAAACATAGAAAAATAGGTGCAGGAGTAGGCCATTCGGCCATTCTAGCCTGCACCGCCATTCAATGTGATCATGGCTGATCATCCAACTCAGTATCCCGTACCTGCCTTCTCTCTATACCCCCTGATCCCTTTAGCCACAAGTGCCACATCTAATGCCCTCTTAAATATAGCCAATGAACTGGCCTCAACTACCTTCTGTGGCAGAGAATTCTAAAGACTCACCACTCTCTGTGTAAAGAATGTTTTCCTCATCTCGGTCCTAAAGGAATTCCCCCTTATCCTTAGACGGTGACCCCTTGTTCTGGACTCCCCCAACAGCGGGAACAATCTTCCAGCATCTAGCTTGTCCAACCCCTTAAGAATTTTGTAAGGTTCTATAAGATCCCCCCCTCAATCTTCTAAATTCCAGCGAGTACAAGCCAAGTCTATCCAATCTTTCCTCATATGAAAGTCCTGACATCCCAGGAATCAGTCTGGTGAATCTTCTCTGTACCCCCTCTATGGCAAGGATGTCTTTCTACTACTATCATTACTATCCAATGCTAAAACTATGAGTGTTCCAATATTAAAAGAAATACTAATCTGTACCTTCTGAAACCTTTTACAGACAAATTTCACTGTTGACCTACTTCCAAGTTCTTCAAACATCAGACAGTTTGATCTTTGTCTACATAAAATCTGTATTTCTATTTGTGCTCTAAATGTTCACATCAAGTTTTACCAATTTTAATGTAAACTTTCTGGTGTATCAAACTAGATAACTACTCCCAAGCTATTCATCATATCAGCTCATCTGCACAATCAGCAAAAAACTGCTGGAAGAATTCAGCAGACAAATGGACAGACATTTTGAGACAGGACCCTTCTTCAGACTTTCTGCAAAGTTCCTCGAGTGTTTTAATTTTGCTGAAGATTCCAGCAGCTGCAGTTTGTTGCATCTGGATTGGTGGACTTTAGTTATGGAGAGAGATTGGAAAGGCTAAGTAGACACAAAATGCTGGAGTTACTCAGCGGGACAAGCAGCATCTCTGGAGGGAAGGAATGGGCGACGTTTCGGGTCGAGACCCTTCTTCAGACTGATGTCAGGGGAAAGGTGGGACAGAGATAGAATGTAGTCGGAGACAGTAAGACTGGTGGGAGAGCTGGGAAGGGATGGAGAGAGAAAAAGGGCTATTTGAATTTAGAGAATGAGTATGTTCATACCGCTGGGGTGTAAGTTACCCAAGCGAAATATGAGGTGCTGCTCCTCCAATTTGTGCTGGGCCTCACTCTGACAATGAAGGAGGCCCAAGACAGAAAGGTCAGATTGGGAATGGGAGGGGGAGTTAAAGTGCTGAGCAACTGGGAGATCAGGTAGGTTAAGGCGGAGTGAGCGGAGGTGCTCAGCGAAACGATCGCCGAGCCTGCGCTTGGCTCTCGCCAATGTACAGGAGTTGACACCTGGAACAGCGGATACAGTAGATGAGGTTGGAGGAGGTGCAAGTGAACCTCTGCCTCACCTGGAAAGACTGCCGGGAAAGGTTGGGCTTGTTTTCCCCGGACCAAAGCAGATCGAGGGGGTAACCTGATAGAAATATATAAAAATGTGAGGCAATGGGTGAAGTAGATAGTCAAACTCTTCCCTTCCCCCCCCCCCCCCAAGAAAAAGATTTAAGATGAGAGGAAGGAGTTTTAATGAGGATTTAATGGACACTTTTATTTTTAAATATACATTACATTTAGGTGACATTTAGACAGGTACTTGAATAAACAAGGCATAGAATGAAACAGACCTAAAGCAGAACCAATAGGATTAGTGTAGATGACACAGTGGAAGTTGTGGGCCAAAGGACCCGTATCTGTATCAAACAACTCTGACGCTTAAATATATTCCACAATTGAGCATTTATAGCACACGAGGTAAATGTTCCCAGGTTCACCGTATTGAAATTATGTCCAATCCCTCCTTTTCTTTAGCAAAAGTCAATACTAAAGCATCCATTAGTTAGTCCACCTTGCCCTGCATGTCTAACCATCTCTCATTCTTTATCCCCAATACGTTGTTACTAATTTTCTATTTACTGTTGATGAAACATTTTCAAGCTTTCTTTTACCTTAATTGACATTGTGGGGGTGGGAGATTGCAACCTTCACGTGGTCCACCCTATTTCGACAAATGCAATCAACCTGGCGTGCACAAACAAAAGATCAAACAGAACAAGTTGTCTAACAACTGTAGGCTGTGCACGCCATACGCAAGAAGAAGAAGAAGAATTGACATTGTATTCTCATATGCTCTATTTGTTATTCTTCTTTGTATCTTTGCTATCACTGGATTTCCCCTGGTTTTTGCTTGAAAGTACATGACAAATAAAAATTAAAAAACTAACCAGTTGACCCTGCATTCTTGCTCCACCATAAGAACATGGTTGATCCTTTATCTTAATATTATTTTCTTACACGTAAAATGTAAACAAAGAAGTGCAGATGCTAGTTTACACAAAAAAAGGCATAAAGTGCTGGAGGAACCCACAGGTCAGGCAGCATCTGCAGGGAACATGGATAGGTGATGTTTCAAGTTGGGACTCTTTCTCAAATTGATTGTGGTACTATCAGTCTGAGGAAAGGTCCCAACCTGAAATATCGCCTATCCGTGTTCTCCCAAGATTCTGCCTGACCCTCTGAGTAATTTCAGCACTTTGTATACTTTATTCTTACACTTAACGTCATCTTCCCTGATTTCATAGAAGCATAGAAAATAGATGCAGGAGGAGGCCATCCGGCCCTTCGAGCCAGCACCGCCATTCATTGTGATCATTGCTGATCGTGCCCAATCAATAACCCTAGCATCAGTACCCAAAAATCTCTGCCTCAACCCACTTGGATGGAGAATTCCAAAAACATGTTACCCTGTGATTTACCACCCCCTGGTGAAGAAATCTCTTTTCATCTTAGTTGTGAAATGGACAAACCTTTTTTTCAGTCTGCGAACTCTGTTTTTAAACACCCCATCCAGGGTAAATATCATTCCCGCATCCATCCTATGAAGCCAGAGTCAGAGTTATGCAGCACAGAAACAAGACTTTTTAAACTTTCTTTTAACTGATTTTGTAAATTTTTGATGGACATTTTTTTGGTAACAAATTAAAGAGAGTATAGGTCGAGATAGCTTAATCTCTCATTGGACAACTTCCCCATCAAAGTAATTAATCTGGCGAATCTTATTTGATCTTGATCGCCAGCATGTCCTTCCTTAGATAGGGAGTCCAGAACTACACACAATATTCCAGGTGCAATTTTACGTGGCCACCAGATACACGTTAACACTGTTTTTACTCTTGCTGGCTGGTACCATTGAGGATAATTTAGTAATTAGTCCTTTCAAGGTTTCACTTTCAAAATTCCTCCCTAGCATCCGGAACTCTAACCACAGGAATTCAATATACACGCTCTCTGTGTTACCAATACCAATTTCCACCATATTTTCTGGCTCACTTCTTCTCCCTACAAAAATCTTGCAATATTTCCATGTCACTATTACTTTTGGAACTAAGGAGGCAAAATGATGCAAGGTTGCAGAATTATCTTTCTATTCCCCCCCTAACTGAGCAATCTCCAAAAGTACTGCATTTTGTGCTTCACTGGCCTCCACCGTGTAGTCTTTTGCATTGCCTAATGGTGCCATGGTCACGACTGCAAACCGTAAGAATCAACACTCCTCCATCTCCATTGCCAAGATCCAGTTTGATAATTGAACTCGCTAAAGACATCTGCATTTACTGCCTCTTTGGCTGCCCGGTTAGGATTTTGAAAACTCAGTGACGGCCACAAATTAAAGTAAACTGTAGGCATTTGCTAACTATTGACTATTAACATGTATTTCACAGCTTAAGTTTTAAGTTAAAATCTATACGTTTCGATATATTTCGGATTAAGGTGTACTTCCTTAAAACTTGTAACACCAAGTAAATTCTCAGAGTTAGCTAACTCTGCAACACCACCATCCTGGGCTGGATCTCAAATAATGATGGGAGGAAGTACAGAAAGGAGATTGAGAATAACTTGGTGCCAAGACAACTTCTCCCTCAATGTCAGCAAGACAAAGAAGATTGTGATTGACCTGAGGAAGCAAAGCAGTACACACACACCCCAGTATACATTGATGGCACCAAAGTAACGATAGTTGACAGCTTCAAGTTCCTCGGAATAAATATCACCAGCTATTGGACTGGACCAGCCACATCGAAGTTATGGTCAAGAAAGCATGCCAACACCTCTACTTCCTTGGAAGGCTTAGGAATTTGGCATGTCCCCCACAAACCTCACCAACTTCTACAGATACGCCATGCATCATAACATGGTTTGGGAACAGCTCCATCCAAGACCGCAAACAAATTGCAGAGATGTGGACGCAGCCCAGAGTTCCCCGCAAGTCAACCTCCCTCCCATTGACTCCATCTACACTTCACTCTGCCTTGGCAAGGCCACCAGCATAATAAAGAACCAGTCTCACCCTGGTCATGCCCTCTTCTCCCCTCTCTCATCAGGCAAGAGGTACAGACATTTGAAAATACATACCTCCAAATTCAGGGAGAGTTACTTCCCAGCTGAGCGATCCTCTCACCAGCTTGAGAGTGTCCTGACCTTGCATCTACCTCATTGGAGACCTTCGAACTATCTTTATTCGGACTTCATCTTTCACTAATGTTGTATCCTTTATCTGTGCAATGGGGACAGCTTGATTGTATTCATATTTAGTCTTCTTTTTGACTGAATAGCACGCAGACAAAAGCTTTTCACTGTACCTTGGTACATGTGACAGTAATAAACTAAACTAAGCAAAGCTAAACTAAACTAAACTAACTTGGGTGGCCTCGATCTGTCATGTTGACAGCTTGTTTAAAGTGATTTCAGTAACTGGAGACATGATGTACACACATGGGTCTAAGTTTTTTTTAAATAACTGCAACAGCCCACAAAGCAAACGCTGTTAACTTCTGTATACCTTCATACCATAGCCCAGTAATCCCAGTTCTTACTTGGCAACCTGACAATGAAGCACTATTTGAACTAATGCTCAGTGATGACCACAACTAGAGTAAATTGTGGGCACTTGCTAACTATTGAATATAACATTTTGTTTATTCACAGTTTAAATTTTAAGTTGAAATCTACATGCTGCAATATATTTCATATTAAGATCTACTTCCTTAAAACTTGCAATGATGAGTAAATTCTCAGAGTTAGCACTGCTAAGATTTACACCATTTACATTCACAGTGCACATACTCTTATACGTTCCAGTTATTTCATTATGGTAAACATCCTGCTAAACCCAAACCCCAAAAGGGAGGATATTATAATCCTTGCTGACAAGACCTTAGCCCAAATTTTAATTTGAAGCCTCCACAACTTTCTGGGTCTTTATTAGCATCTTCAGACTCTGTGATTTGTAAGAAACCTTTAAAAATAAATCTTTCAATGCCAATCAATCATTCAAAAGAAAATGCTACTCTTCAAGCTGTAACTTATTTTTTGCTAATTACATTAAACATGATCTTTTATTGCAGAAAACGGTCCTGCAAAATGTTGTGAAATTGTTTCTTAGACTGATTCTTTCCATGCATATATCGTTACATTTTGTTATTGACCCATCAGGTCAGCACCAACTATCTAGCATCCATGCCACCCAGCGAGCAGAATCGGTATAGATTTATGAAATCTAAAATGCCTATGACAAAACTATTGGAATTTTTTTTTTAACAGAAGAGTGATGATATATGTGTGAGGGGGGGGGGTCATGGAATTGGAAACAAGAAGTCAGTCAAGAAAGATAAATCCACTGTTGACATCCAGGGTCCCATATGTATTCTACACACAAGTAAACTTCCTTCACAGTTAATATTTACTGAGAAATAACGTCAACTTCTTATCTACAAAGGAAATGCAGTACAGATCTCAGATAAAGAATTATAAGATACAAGTTTGGAGAATAAACTATGGTACAGGCCAGAATACCGATTTTGCTACTCCAATTAATATACAAAAGTACGGCACCAAGTTGCACTTGATGAGTTAGGTATATTAAATTATTGGACGAGTAATCCAAAATCAGGACTACTGCTCTAGAGAAACAAATCCGAATCTCAACACATCAGCTACAGAATATAAATTTGTGAGTGCAAACATTTGGAATCAAACAGGAAGAGTACCACTGTTATGACCTTTTCAAACCAATTTATTTAATTATTTAAATGCCAGGCTGTCAAGTCGGCTGCTTGCATGACTCCAGAATTAATATGTTCATGGACAAAAAGGAATAAACAAAGGAGCTGAAAGCATGGCAGGTCATTAAGAAAGGCCTGTGTTTGCTGAGCAGCAGGAGTTTCGACCGCCCAGATCAAGGGAGCTTCATCCGCCCCGACGTGGGGGCTTCGATAGGCGGCAGTGGGAGCTTCGATCGCCCCCGACTGCGGGTGGTTCGACTGCCCGACCGAGAGAGAATGAAGAGTGAAGAAGATTAGACTTTATTGCACAGTGAGCAACGTGGAATTTGCTGTGGTGGATGTTTATGTTAACTTTTATGTAGTTGTGTGTCTTCTTGCTTTTTCTAGTATGACTATATGGCAAGTCGAGTTTCACTGTACCATAATTGGTACACGTGACAAGAAAATACCTTTGAACCTTTGAAGAAGAAATGTAAGTTATTTTCATCCCTGGATAAACAGGCAGCTGTGGGCTTGCTCATTATGTCCACATCCAACAAAAGGGTAAAAAGGTACAGCTTGACACCGACTCATACATCAAAATCACAATTCCTTATATTTCATTATAATAAACATCCGGCTCAACACAAACCCAAAAAGGTAGGATATTATAATCCTTGTCAATAAGATCTTAGTATTAAAATGACAAGCCTCAATCTATACAAAGCCAAATGCTCAAGGGACCCATGTTAATAGGTAAACGACAGAGGTTAAATTTTAGAAATGAAGATTAAAATAGGAACATATGAACTCAGATGCCCGTTGACTATACTCGAGTAGGTTCTGCCTACTCAATGCAGATAATGCTGCACATCAGGTGACAAGTTAAAACCAAGGTCCATCTACATTTTGTGAAATCTAGAGATCTTAGGATATTTAACAGGAGAAAGTTCCCCAAGCCAACAGTATTCATATCCACACCATTGGAAACATTTATTTGTTGTATGTGCTACATTGTTACATTGAAATTGCTACCATGTTTACTGACAAAATGGAATTAATTTCAAATTGTCAAACTGTAAAGTGCTTCAACAATGAGAGGACATGAAAAGGAGCCCAATTACAAACATCATTCTGTCAAACAACAATGACATGAATTCCAAAATGAAAGACAATAAATTCAATCACATGGAAATCCTGGAAAGATTACAGGACTGTATAAAAGGGTGAGGAAATAGTGTACTCAGAGGCAAACTGTCATGAAAAGGAAGTATACACTAGCTAACCATCAGTCAATATTCTAACTAAGGAATAGGAGATAGGAATAGTTGTCATCTTATATTTTCAGGTTTAAGAAGGTGGCATCAAATGGAGCTTATGAGGAATATAAAATGAAGAGGAAAGAACTCAAGCGGGCAATTAGAAGGGCCAGAAGGTGTCATGAAATGTCATTGGTGAGTTGGATTAAGGAAAATCCCAGTCTGAAGAAGGGTCGCAATCCGAAACGTCACCTATTCCTTTTCTTCAGAGATGCTGCCTGACCCGCTGAGTTAAGGGGCTGTCCCGCTTGGGCGACCTAATCTGCGAGTTTAGAAGAGTTTGCCCTGGACTCAAACTCGCAGCATGGTCGACACAAGGTCCTCGGAGGTCTTATGAGGTGGCTGGAACTCTCCCTCATGCTGGAGGGAGGTTCCCGCCTACTCCCGGCCTCAACTAGGTCGCGGAGAAATTTTCAGCATATTGAATAAAGTTCCGCGAGTAAAATTTGGTCGGCATTGGTCTTTTTCACTCGTAGTGGAGTGCAGTGGGGTCGCTATTTACTTACAGGCACTCGAGGGCAGCCGTAGGCCATCTCCTTCGCTGACCGGGCATTTTGATTGGCTCATTGTTTCAGGACCTAGGAAGGACCTACCGGTAGGTAAAATGCCCGCTGAACTTTATTAAACTTCTTAAAGTGTCTCCACTCCTTCTCTCCCCCTTTTTCTCCCCCCCCCCCCCCCCCCCCCCCGTATTCTCTAAAGGACTTACGGTACACTGTGGCAGCTGTTTACCTTCCTCTTCATCGTGCAGACAGCGCTCTTCCGCTGTCCCTGGCCCGCACCTTCACGATGTGTTTGTGGGTGTGTTTTGTGTGCGGTCAGTAGATGCAGCTTGCGGTTCGGTCGATCCAGCTCGCGGTTTCAACGCGGCCGGTTGATCCAGCTCGATTTCCAGGCGAGTCCCTTGAGCTTGAAGGCCAAAAGCACTCTTCTGGACTCGCAGATTAGATCGCCCAAGTGAGACAGGCCCTTCACTCCAGCTTTTTGTGTTGATCGCGGTTTAAAACAGCATCTGTAATTCCTTCCTACCCAAGGCTTTTTATACAAATGCTAAAAATAAGACGATGACTAGGGAGAAATTAGGACCACTCAAAATTAATCTACGCTTGGAGTCAGAGGATGTAGGCGAGGTACTAAACGAGTACCTTGCATCTGTATTCACCAAGGAATACAGGCCTTGGAGGACAGCAAGGTCAGTGTGGAGAATAGAAATATGCAGTTTGAGATCAAGAAAGAGGTGGTGTTGAGGCTCTTGAAGAACATTAAGGTGGTTATCCCCAGGGCTTGATGGGATTTTCCCCAGATTATTGAGGGAGGCATGAGAGACGATTGTGTGTGCCTTGACGAGGATCTTTGTTTCCTCTCTAGCTACAGACGAGGACCCGGAGGACTGGAGAGTGGCCAATGTTCTTTCTTTAAGAAAAGTTCCAGAGAGAATCCAGGAAATTGGAGGCAGGTGGGTCTCAAGTCAGTAGCAGGGAAACTATTGGAGGGAATGCTTGAAGATAGGATTTACTCTCACCTAGAGGAGAATGGACTAATTAGGGATGGCCAGCATGTTTTTCTATACAGCAGGTCATGTCTCACTAACTGGATCATGCTTTTGGAGGAGAAAACAAAGGATGAAGATAGGTGGAGGATGTTCTAGCCATGAATTTTACTAAGGCTTTTGATAAGGTCCCTCATAAGGGTCAGGATTCACAATAACTTTATCGTAGGGATTTGCAACTGACTTAGTCAGAAGACAGGAGGTTGTGGTGGGATGTAAATATTCTGGATGGAGGTCTGTGAGCAGAGGGATCTGTGCTGGGATCTCTTCTGTTTGTGATATATACAAATGACCGAGACGTAAATGCTAATGGGTTGGTGAGTAGGTTTGGTGACGACACCAAAATGTGGTGTAGGTTAAAGGTCAAGAGGGAGCTGCTGTTTGAGTCAGATACCTGCTGATTTCTCACATTATATTATACTGATATCGGATCCAGGGTAAGGCGAGAGAATGTCAGCCAGAGCAGTGTACTGTACTGCATGTCAGATGTGGGAGGTCATGGTGTCGGATGGCCCTCTTGACGTCCACATCTGCATCAGGTGCAGAGAGATGAGGCTCCTAAGGGACCGTATTAGGATCCTGGAGCAGCAGCTCGATGACCTCTGCCTGGTCAAGGAGAGTGAAAAGGTGATAGAGGAGAGTTATAGGGAGGTGGTCACTCCAAAACCACAGGAGAGAGACATGTGGGTCACGCTAAGGAAGGGCAAGGGGCAGAGGCATGAACAAGTGAGTACTCCAATGTCAGTACACCTGGCAAATAAGTACTCCTGTTTGAGTACGGATGGGGGTGACAGCCTACCCGGGGGTAGCGACAGCGGACGGGCCTTCAGCACAGAGACCGCCCCTGTTGCTCCGAAAGGTAGGGAAAAAAAGAGGGCAATAGTAATTGGGGACTCTATTGTTAGGGGGTCGGATAGGCGATTCTGTGGACGCAGTCGGGAGACCAGGATGGTGGTCTGCCTCCCTGGTGCCAAGGTCTTGGACGTGTCTAAACGTGTCCAAGATATCCTCAAATCAGAGGGAGAGGAGCCTGAGGTCGTGGTACATATAGGTACCAATGACATAGGTAAAAAAAAGAGAAGAGGTCCTGAAGGGAGGATTTAAGGACTTGGGAGGAGAGTTGAGGAAAAGGACCAAAAAGGTAACAATCTCAGGATTACTGCCTGTGCCACGTGACAGTGAGAGTAGAAATGGAGCAAGGTGGAGGATAAATGCTTGGCTGAAAGACTGGTGCAGAGGGCAGGGATTCAAGTTTCTGGATCATTGGGACTTCTTTTGGGGTAGGTGGGACCTGTACAGAAAGGATGGGTTGCACTTGAACCCGAGGGGGACCAATATCCTGGCGGGGAAATTTGCGAAGGCCACTGGGGAGACTTTAAACTAGAATGGTTGGGGCGAGGGATGCAAATAGCAAAAGCTAGTAGACAGAATGGGAGGCAGGAAGCAGAAAAGGGAAGCACTCGGACACAAGAGGAGAAAGAAAAAAAAGGAAATAAACAGAGAATAAGAGATGGGGGGTTTCTTAAATGTGCATATTTTAATGCTAGGAGCATTGTAAGAAAGGTGGATGAGCTTAGAGTCTGGATAGACACCTGGAAGTATGATGTTGTGGCGATCAGTGAAACATGGTTGCAGGAGGGCTGTGATTGGAAACTAAATATTCCAGGATTTTGTTGCTTCAGGTGTGATAGAATTGGAGGGGCAAGAGGTGGAGGTGTTGCATTGCTAGTCAGGGAAGATATTACAGCAGTGCTTTGGCAGGATAGATTGGAGGGTTCATCTAGGGAGGCTATTTGGGTGGAACTTAGAAGTGGGAAAGGTGTAGCAACACTTATAGGGGTATATTATAGACCGCCAAATGGGGAACGAGAATTGGAAGAGCAAATATGTAAAGAGATAGCAGATATTAGTAGTAAGCACAAGGTAGTGATTGTGGGAGATTTCAACTTTCCACACATAGACTGGGAAACACATTCTGTAAATGGGCTGGATGGTTTGGAGTTTGTAAAATGTGTGCAGGATAGTTTTTTGCAGCAATACATAGAGGTGCCTACTAGAGGAGGGGCAGTGCTGGACCTCCTGTTAGGAAATGAGACGGGACAGGTGGCGGAGGTATGCGTAGGGGAGCACTTCGGGTCCAGTGATCACAATACCATTAGTTTCAATATAATTATGGAGAAGGACAGAACTGGGCCTAGGGTTGAGATTTTTGATTGGAGAAAGGCTAACTTTAACGAGATGCGAGATGATTTAAAAGGAGTGAACTGGGACATTTTGTTTGATGGGAAAGATGTAGAGGAGAAATGGAGGACATTTAAAGGGGAAATTTTAAGAGTACAAAATCTTTATGTTCCTGTTCGGTTGAAAGGAACCAGTAAAAATTGGAAAGAGCCCTGGTTTTCAAGGGAAATTGGACATCTTGTTTGGAAAAAGAGGGAGATCTACAATAATTATAGGCAGCATGAAGTAAATGAGGTGCTTGAGGAGTATAAGGAATGTAAAAAGAATCTAAAGAAAGAAATTAGAAAAGCTAAAAGAAGATATGAGGTTGCTTTGGCAAGTAAGGTGAAAGTAAATCCAAAGGGTTTCTACAGCTATGTTAATAGCAAAAGGATAACAAGGGATAAAATTGGTCCATTGGAGAGACCGAGTGGACAGCTATCTGCAGAGCCAAAAGAGATGGGGGAGATATTGAACAATTTCTTTTCTTCGGTATTCACCAAGGAGAATGATATTGAATTATGTGAGGTAAGGGAAACTAGTAGAGTAGCTATGGATACTATGAGTTTCAAAGTAAAAGAAGTACTGGCACTTTTGAAAAATATAAAAGTGGATAAGTCTCCAGGTCCTGACAGGATATTCCCTAGGACATTGAGGGAAGTTAGTGTAGAAATAGCCGGGGCTATGACAGAAATATTTCAAATGTCATTAGAAACTGGAATAGTCCCCGAGGATTGGCGTACTGCGCATGTTGTTCCATTGTTTAAAAAGGGTTCTAAAAGTAAACCTAGCAATTATAGACCGGTTAGTTTGACTTCAGTGGTGGGCAAATTAATGGAAAAGCTACTTAGAGATAATATATATAAGTATCTGGATAAAGAGGGTCTAATTAGGAACAGTCAACATGGATTTATGCCTGGAAGGTCATGTTTGACTAATCTTCTTGAATTTTTTGAAGAGGTTACTAGGGAAATTGACGAGGGTAAAGCAGTGGATGTTGTCTATATGGACTTCAGTAAGGCCTTTGACAAGGTTCCTCATGGAAGGTTGGTTAAGAAGGTTCAACTGTTGGGTATAAATGCAGGAATAGCAAGATGGATTCAACAGTGGCTGAATGGGAGAAGCCAGAGGGTAATGGTGGATGGCTGTTTGTCAGGTTGGAGGCAGGTGACTAGTGGGGTGCCTCAGGGATCTGTGTTGGGTCCTTTGTTGTTTGTCATGTACATTAATGATCTGGATGAAGGGGTGGTAAATTGGATTAGTAAGTATGCAGATGATACCAAGATAGGGGGTGTTGTGGATAATGAAGAGGATTTCCAAAGTCTACAGAGTGATTTAGGCCAGTTGGAAAAATGGGCTGAAAGATGGCAGATGGAGTTTAATGCTGATAAATGTGAGGTGCTACACCTTGGCAGGACAAATCAAAATAGGACGTACATGGTAAACGGTAGGGAATTGAAGAATACAGTTGAACAGAGGGATCTGGGAATAACCGTGCATAGTTCCTTGAAGGTAGAATCTCATATAGATAGGGTGGTAAAGAAAGCTTTTGGTATGCTAGCCTTTATAAATCAGAGCATTGAGTATAGAAGCTGGGATGTAATGTTAAAATTGTACAAGGCGTTGGTGAGACCAAATCTGGAGTATGGTGTACAATTTTGGTCGCCCAATTATAGGAAGGATGTCAACAAAATAGAGAGGGTACAGAGGAGATTTACCAGAATGTTGCCTGGGTTTCAACAGCTAAGTTAGAGATAGGTTGAATAAGTTAGGTCTTTATTCTCTGGAGCGCAGAAGGTTAAGGGGGGACTTGATAGAGGTCTTTAAAATGATGAGAGGGATAGACAGAGTTAATGTGGACAAGCTTTTCCCTTTGAGAATAGGGAAGATTCAAACAAGAGGACATGACTTTAGAATTAAGGGACAGAGGTTTAGGGGTAACATGAGGGGGAACTTCTTTACTCAGAGAGTGGTAGCGGTGTGGAATGAGCTTCCAGTGGAAGTGGTGGCGGCAGGTTCGTTGGTATCATTTAAAAATAAATTGGATAGGCATATGGATGAGAAGGGTACGGAGGGTTATCGTATGAGTGCAGGCAGGTGGGACTAAGGGAAAAAAGTTGTTCGGCACGGACTTGAAGGGCCGAGATGGCCTGTTTCCGTGCTGTAATTGTTATATGGTTATATGGTTAAAATTGGAGGAGTTGCAGACAGTGAAGAAGGCTGTCAGAAGCTTCAGCAGAATATAGGAAATGGGCAGAGAAGTTGCAGATGGAGGTTAACCCGAGCAAGTGCTGACAAGATTGCACAGAAACCTGATTAACAGTAAAACTAGTTCTTGATTACAGAATGGAGGCTACAGAAAGATTTAAATAGTTAACAAACTAGATCGTGTTTACAAAATGAAGGTTATAGAGAGACGTAATTACGTAACAAACTAGGTCTTGATTACAGAGTAAAATTATTATCCACTTAGTTGACTGTAGATCCAATGATTTGTTTCAACGATGGGTGCGTGCTATAACATAATTAATGAGGCTCCTAAAACTTGGGTGCTGTCACTGCTGCATTCCATGTCTTTACTTTTAGACTTTGTCTGTGGTTCCCCATTACCACATTAGCACAATCCACATCCCTATTTACCAATTATTAGCTCTCACTATTCTTTCCCCTACAACACTGTTGAGGTGGCCGCATAATTGCCGCACCTTTTGTAGGTCAAATACATCGCAGTTGGTATAAACTGATGTTTACGGTCGTTAATTGGGCATCAATCAAGCAGGCTGCTTTTTGCCCAGATGCTATCCCGTTATTGGAGCTACAGTCAATCTCTGCAAGTAGACAATATCCCATCACACTCCTGCTTCGTGCCGTGTAGATGATGGAAAGCTTTTGGGGTGCCGGGAGCATTGAGCATCCACAAGGTATCCAGCCTCCATCCTACTCTTGAAGTGACAGTATTGATGCATGTGGATAAGCTTTTCCCATTGAGGGAAGGGAAGATTCAAACAAGAGGGCATGACATGAGAATTAAGGGACAGACGTTTAGGGGTAACATGAGGGGGAACTTCTTTACTCAGAGAGTGGTGGCTGTGTGGAATGATCTTCCAGCAGAAGTGGTGGAGGCAGGATCGATTTTAACATTTAAAAGTAAAGTGGATAGGTATATGGACGGGAAGGGAATGGATGGGTATGGTCTGATTGCAGCTAGATGGGACTGGGGGGAAATAAATGGTTGGCACGGACTGGAAGGGCCGAGAAGGCCTGTTTCCGTGCTGCAATTGTTATATGGTTATATGTGGTTCATTTGAGCTTCCGGCCAATGGTGAAGCCCCAGTATGTTTTTCTTCTTGCATATGGCGTGCACAGCCTAAAGTTGTAGGACAACTTGTTCTATTTGATCTTATTTGATTGTGCACACCAGGTTGATTGCCTTTGTCGAAACAGGGCGGACCACGTGAAGGTTGCAATCTCCCACCCCCCCCAGTATGTTGATGATGGTGCACTCAGCAATAGTAATAACATTCAAAATCACAGGTAGTTGACTGAACTCTTTCTTATTGAAGATGGTCTATGCCTGGCACATTTTTGACAGGAGTTCTACTTCCACCTGCTGAATGATTGCAAATAGAAATGAGCAATGTGCAATCATTTGTGAACATCCCTACTTAGAGTCCTGGAACATTGCAGCGTGGAAACAGGTCTTCCAGCTCAACTTGCCCATGCCGACCAAGATGCTCCATCTGCGCTAGTCCCACATGCATTTGGCCCACATCCCTCTAAACCTTTCCTCTCAATGTACTTGTCCAGCTTAGTTTGGCAACTGCTCTTCCCAAGACCGCAAGAAATTTCAGTTGATGGCAGTCGAGAACATCGCGTTAAGTACCCCCCCCCCCCCCACATCGTTACCACCTACACTTCATCCGGGAAAGCAGCCAACATAATCAAGGACCACTCTCACTTTGGTCATTCTCTCTTCTCCCCTCTC